>OZ010671.1:62051077-62473577 GCA_963932185.1 Troglohyphantes excavatus | reverse complement strand
AAGTAAAATATTTTGCAGAGAAAAGAACTTTGCAATTTCGAACATTTTCCTAACCGCTTTAATACGCATACTTTACAATAGGCTTAAAAAATATACATTTCTCCATTAATAATAAAAAAGCTAAATATCAAAATTAATTTCGAAAAACTTAATATCAAGGAAAACCTAACACTGAGAAAAACGTTACGTTTTCTTTTCTGTCACCCGGCATAAAATCTCATATAACTCATTAAAAAAACATAGATGCAGTTCTAGAATTTTGCAAGCATATTTAGAAGATTCCAAGCTACAATTTTAGCAATTAAAAACAAAATGGCGTCTATTTTGAAATACAACGAAAGTATATTGGAGTGTATGCTTTCACCAGTTTCACCAATTTTTACGCGGGACTAGAAATTAAAAATACACCCTTATAAATCTGCAGATGGAAGAATTCCATTTAAATTTTCTTTACAAAGTCCATTTCGAACTTTGGAACCAAATGGACCACTTTGAACTCTCTCATATCACGGACCACCAGTGGTTCTCGGACCACAGGCAGGAAACCATTGATGTAAAGGAACAATTCTTGTTTTAGAAGATGCGTAATTCCAGGAATATTGTATTCTTGAATGTATGGAGTTTCGCCTAGCGATAAAAATATTATTATTCTCTGCCTCAGGAAAAACCTCGGGAAAATGTGTCACGATTTTTTTCGTACTCTCACGATAAATATGTCTTTTCTAGTGAAAATCCATTTATTTTATCGTCAAACTCGATAAAAAAGTAAGTGGAATCGTTTGATGGCAAAGTTATAGAAATAGTCTGAAATGATTTATTCTTCTTTTATTGTTTCGTGACAGATAAATATTAAAAGGTTTTGTTATAAAACTAAACTGCCACTTAATAATAATTAAACAAAATTAATAAATACAATTTTGAGAAGAACCGCTTTACACCTTTTTGAGGTTTTGAGCCAAGACAGAAAAATATAGTTCATTCTCATGGTGTTTGGCATAGGATAAAGTGCAGATATTCTTGTTTTAAAACGTCATTTCTATATATATATATCTCATTTCTCATATATATATATATATACACACTTAAAAATTAATAACTGAATCTATTAGGTTTTCTTTGAGTACAATTGCATCGTAAATGTGCGACGACGTACTCAAATTTAAGCAACCGTACTTCCGCAAAATTAACAAAGCGAGCTGACACACTTAAAATAATTGTTTAGAAGATGATTTTTCACGTTATTTGATACCGATTGCATAAAAGAAAACTGAGTTATTACAATTCGATTATCTTACTTTCCATTATTTTGGCACACCTTTTAACCATTCTTTTTCACTCCAAGAACTCGTTTGTAATGAAGGATTTCAATTTTCGAAGTTAACCAGTATCTGAAAGCCGGTGCAGTGTGTGTATATCGGTCACTGAAAAAAGTTATTGTATAAGTCATATTTTAACCAACAGGAAATGATGGAACATTTGGAAAATTCTCGTAATTTGTTCCATTTAAATATATATTATTTTTAATGAAGAAATATTTTTAATGAAGAAATAGCGTTTTAGATTTAGCGCTCTGAACAGTTAAAAGAAGAAAATGATTACGGAAAGTAAAATTATTATATGTTCAATTATATTTGGCTTACGTCTCCTTTGGTTGAAAAACTTATTTTACTTAATTTATTTATTTAAACTTTTTGTAATTCCAACTGTAATGCTTTTTAATGCTTATAAAAAAATATTTGCCTCTAAAAAAACGAATCTTCAAATTTTCTTTCTTCAATTTTTACCAATTTTTAAGTTATAAGCATTTATGGCGATATTAAACTTTTAATTAATTTCATGAAAAAAAATTGTAACTATGAAATTTACAATAGATAAAATATTTTGATATTTACCTATACTAATTATTACTAGTATAAAATCAATTTGCAAGGATACGTGGCTCATAATTATGTTCCTTTTGTTTTTAAATAATATAATATTAAATTATGAAGAATGATTTATAAGATTTCACACTTGAAAAATCTAAATCATGGTTGCCTTAAACATCAAACAGAATCCTCACATTTCAAAATTTATTCCATAAAAATGGAACTTGTTCCATTGCAAATTCTAGAACATTAATTCTCACTTCGCTCCGCTTCAAAAAGCTTTTCTGGCAGACGATTTCCCCTGTCTATATCTTGGCGCCAGAGAAGTCAAGAGAATATATCTAGTCGAGGTATAATCTCACCTGTCTTCCAGAAAAATGGCGGCAAAAGCGTCTCTCCGAAATTCCGCTTTCCAGTGCGTTTCGAAGATAAAAATCGTTCGCTCTCTGGGTTATGGCGGGCAGCGGAGGTGAGTTGTAGCGTGATTCCTTTTTCTGGAAAAGGGCAACTTATCGTCTGACACCATCTGTTGGTCGAGTGGAGTTGTCTTCCATGCTTGGATACGGTGTCAGTCATTTGCCTTGGGTAACTAATTGTTCTTCGAAGAGAATGCTGATAACATGGAGTCAGCCAGATCAGCGTCGACATTTCGCGATTTTGTTCGGTTACCTTTACATGGACCACCGAGTTAAAAGTAAGACAAAGTACGGACCACCACCTTTTATAACACTAGAAAACATCCATGTTTCAAATATAATTTAGATAGTAGATTACAGATCAGGTTTGGTAATTTTTGTAAATAAATTTAAATTATATTATTTCAATTAGGTAAATTAGCGCTTCAAATTAATTCAATTATATCCATACTATGTCTAACTTCAAATAATACTGGCGATGTGGGCTATTGCATGTATTTCACCAACTTTGATATTTTGACAATATCGACGAAATTAAAAATGATATTTTCTTCAACAAAGTAAAGGAGAACTAATTTCCGGTTCGTTGCAATAATTAACAAAATAAGCATAAGAATATATAAAGAATATATATTTGATATTTTGACAATATCGACGAAATTAAAAATGATATTTTCTTCAACAAAGTAAAGGAGAACTAATTTCCGGTTCGTTGCAATAATTAACAAAATAAGCATAAGAATATATAAAGAATATATATTTGATATTTTGACAATATCGACGAAATTAAAAATGATATTTTCTTCAACAAAGTAAAGGAGAACTAATTTCCGGTTCGTTGCAATAATTAACAAAATAAGCATAAGAATATATAAAGAATATATATTTGATATTTTGACAATATCGACGAAATTAAAAATGATATTTTCTTCAACAAAGTAAAGGAGAACTAATTTCCGGTTCGTTGCAATAATTAACAAAATAAGCATAAGAATATATAAAGAATATATATTTGATATTTTGACAATATCGACGAAATTAAAAATGATATTTTCTTCAACAAAGTAAAGGAGAACTAATTTCCGGTTCGTTGCAATAATTAACAAAATAAGCATAAGAATATATAAAACAATAATGTTCAAATAGCAGAAAATCCCCTAGATTATTAGTTACCATCTCACCAACTATCGTACTTTTATTCAGTAAATGATTGATTAACTTTTGTTTAAACTTTGAACTGGGTAAGCTACAGCTCAATAATCTTTATCAAGTTATCTAAGAACTTCATGATTTAACCGTGTTTTGATGCTCTTTCTTCAGTTTTGTATCGATGTCGTTTCAACATAGGCGTGTTGGCTGCCACGCGGAGTAAGTCTCCTAAAACTGAGTTCCCAGATAAGAGCGTTTAAAAATGTGCAACTCGCATTGACTATAATGTTAAGTGGAATAACATTCAACTCATTAATGGGCAACCTATTGAACTATAATCCACACCACTTACCAAATGATAGATCTCGCTGCTTGGAAAAAGGTGTTAGTCCATTTTCGAAGACTCCTATCAAAGATCCGCTGAGTAGAGGGTATTGGTGCACGTTACATCTGTGGTGGTTCAAATGTCCCTGCTGTTGCACGGGGTGTGTAGCTTTCAAGAGGGGGGTACTATCTCATGGGTTCAAACACAAAGCGTTGTCCACACGCGTTAGAGAAAATATCTGGTGTTTAAAAACTAAAATAAATCACATAAGTAGTTTAGTAATGTTTACTATTGACTTTTAGTAAAAATTAAACCAATCGAATGTACAAACAGTTTTCTCCGCGCAATATTTGTTGTCCCCCCCCCCCCCCCTAAAAACAAAAAAATCAACTTAATTCCTAAAACATCACAACTAGTTTTTGCAAGTTATTATTTATGTAACAACTATACCGTAGCGGCTTGAAAAATATTAACTTTTAATAAGTTTTTAGGAAACCTTTAATATTAATCCTTCAAAACATATAATATTAACCCTTTTGCCCTCCCTTTCGCATTTCAGGCAACAACATAACGAGCAGTTCTTTTAGTTTCGTGTTCTTTAAATTAAACGAGAACAGAAGAACATTGTGTTTAGAAAACATTGATCGTTCTTTCAATGTGTTCCCTTCCAAAACAGATTATAATTTTTTCCCCTTTTAAGTGCATAAAAAATCCTGGAAAAAAGAACAGAAAAGGGAATAACTGTTCCGTAGAAAGAACACAAATTTCAAAGATGTTCTTGGAACGCAATGGGTTAACATTGAGATATCGCCCTTCATATTTTAAATAACAATGACATCTTTCAAAATGAGTAAGAATGGGATTTGAAGTTGTACCATCTGCACATTATACGAATACATCTGAAACGCAATCCTCTCTGTGTGCATTATTTCGCACACAAAAAAATATGACATTTCCGATAACTTTTCATTTTTCTGTTGTATATAGACTACTTTAATATATACTCTAAAATGTACTGTTGCAAAACGATCGAAAATGGCCTCGCTTTTGGAACCGTTCGAAAACCTTGATCTTACATTTTGATATTTATGGGCGCCTTTTAACATTTTCGGAAAGTCTTTCATGCCGAGTTGTTTTTTGAAAAAATACTCCCATAAGCGAAGCCATTACGCTTCCGAATAAGACACGAATTTTGAAGAATGACCGGATTTAAGAGTGTAAAAAAAAATGGCAAGGTCATTTCGTGAAATGAGTTATTGCTCGTATTTTCGTTCAGCATCCGAATTGGCTCGAAGGTCAGAAAAACGCGCGACAATTGTTCAAAGCACATCCGCATTGTTCACAGCTTTATTGTTTACTTTATGTTATAGTTTTCGTTAAACTTTAATTGCCATTACTGTATTGAAGTCATGATATTTAAGTGAAAGGCCGTAGTCTTACACTGTTGGAAAATGGATATTCAAAATTGGATGAAAGTTATTCAAATATACTCCACTTAAATTTTTCATCATTAAGGCAAAATGACGATGGAGGTGAACAGGGCCCGATTAAGACATCGAAGCAAGGGAAGCCCGCCTATAATTGGGGGCCCCACTGCACCCTGAAACATCAAATCGAGCTTTTACATGCACTAAAATCCTAGCCCCTGGATGGCAACGAAACACATTATAAATAATATTCAATAAGCATTAATAAGTAATTAAAATATTCCTAATATTCTTTAGTATGTTTTTGATTATTTTTCTAATATTCGAACAAATTTAACATAAGTGAGAACTTTTTTTTTGTTATAGTTAGTAATGCCAATTTTTCAAAGTAAGTTTAGTGGCATACCATGTTAGAATTGTTATATATTTATATAAAATGTGTGATTTCGGGGCCCCTCAAAAATATAAAATGTAAGCCTGGGCTTCGTGGGCCTATTCGGTAATCAGGCCCTAGACGGGAGGAATGGAGAGAGGAATATAAACAGATCAGACGGACCCACATAAATACATATGTAAACATCGTATTTCTGTATAAAATGTCTAAGGGAGCGTTCATTTATTACGTCACGCTAATTTACCTCCTTTTGAACACCTTCCTCCCTCCGCCCCCCCCCCCCCCCTTCCATACCACGCAATATCACGTTTAGTCTTACCCCCCTCCCTCCCCTATATTATATCACGATAAATTTTTACACTTCGAAAACAGTCATTAACACTTCATTTTGTGTATTTTTCCAAACATCCCATTAAAAAGATGATGATTTCGCTAAAAAGTGACTGAATATCAAAGTCTGCGAAAGAAATTTCAACGCTTGTTGTACAGAGTTTTGTTACGTCACGTAACCACTCAGATTCTCCTCGATCTCCCTCACGTTACGCCAAAGTTACGTTTGATAGAGCCCCCCTCCCCTCCCCCCCAATTGAGGGTGCTTGACGTCATAAGTGAACGGCCCCTAAAGAAAGGATGCGAAACTCTTTGAGCTTTTTAGTAATGATAGTAGTAATACAACCTTATTTAGATTTAGAATTTCAATGTTTATCTAACTAGACTAACTAACCCTGCTTTATTTTTTGTTTGCTTTATTTATTAAAATTTTACACGCATCGGTGTCAAATTTCCTATTGAACGAAACCAAATTTATGTAAATAGTGCTATTTATCACAGTGTTATAGCATTGTCGGAACGGATGTCCCTTAAATCGTAACATGATTTCTATACCGATTCTATATTTTAAATTTAACGTTAATTTAAATTTAACATCAAATGTTTGAAAACCACTACAGATTTCGATGGAAGTAATTAAGAACGGAAAGTTCCAATTGCGGTCCATGACAACCTTTTATCTGGGCGATAAACAATTGTGTTCTTCTTTCAGAATATGGTAACCCGGCTCTCTTAGGGCCGCAATTGGGCTATTGTCATTAAGAACAAACTAACGAATAATCGCGAATTGCAATAATTTCATTACATTATCTGTAATTTAATTTAAAATTTCATATTAAATCAAGATCTCACGTGGCTAATTATGCAGCGCAATGCAATTGACGTCAAGTGCAATGACATAAAGAGCAACGTCAGCTACAGACTAGACCGAAGCATCAGACCGTATCAAGTCGGTCAATTTGCATTGTGAATTACTTTTTCCTGACTTTTCAAATTGCATTAAATGTTAATCAGTTTTCCATTCTACCGAAGTTAACAATTGAAATGAATTGGTATAGAGAATAACTTTCACGGATTTTTATCTCTAAAAATTATAAAAAATAATAAATAAAAAAAACGGCATTAGACACTTCAATGATAAATAATTGATGTTTAATAATGATCAAGCACATTCCGTGAATCGAAGTTAGTTGAGAGTTGAGTTATTAATACATCAAACGTCAACATTAGATTTCCCTTTGAAAGGTTTTTTTCCTCGGTCATTTAACGGATTAAAATGCCTTCTAGGGTAATAAAAATATTAGTATAAATTATCCTTTTAGTTTTCACCTACTTTTTGCGAATTCTATAGTTGTTTCACTATTCCATATCACACTAACATTTATAGAAAACATAAAATATTACCAAATGAAATTAAATGGCAGCAGTTCAAAAACAAAATGCAGATGCTTACAGATACAGAATTGAAACAAATGCAAAATATTTTTTTAAAAATATTACAAAAATAAATTAGGTACAATTTTTTTATAAGTATTAAATTACTTTTTTTGCTCATTTATTATATTTTTAAATATAAATTATAAAGTACTTTTTAATACCCAAATCTAATTTTTCGAATTTGTTACTTATTATATAACCTGTTTTCTAAACGGAGTACTCAAATGTATCAATAAAACATTTTGATGCAATATTCTAGAAGTCGGACATTTTTTTTTAATCAGTTTCCCATATACTCGATAGCAAGTTACAGAACAGCCTACCTCATTTTTTTTCTGTCATAGGCACTTGCTATCGAAACTATTATTCCTCTTTCGCAAAGAAAAGTTTACGGTGAAAAGTACTTTATTCCATTGCGGATCTCGTCAAGTGAACAAAAAAAAAGGAAAAGAAGTAGGTCACAACAAAGAAAAGTTAATAGTGCTTTGCCGTGTGACGTCATTTCGAACAAAGAATCGTCCTCCCTTTGGAAACATCTTTCCTCTCCGATTGGGTTATTTTTATTTCACTTCGTCAATTCCGGAACAAGGCGTTCCGTGGGGTTTACTGATCGTCTACGGATATTATCTTTTACTACTAGGAGTTCTTTTTTCTTTTCATCTTATCGTTCGCTCTGACGTTTTCGTCCGTAGCTGACCGTGGAAAAACACGGGTGACTTAAGTTCATGACGTCATGGCGACCTAAAAACTCGTTCTATCACCTGAGTCGACGGTTGCTCCGCTGTATGTCCGGATTTGTTACTTATTATTAATTTATTAGATTGTGGAATAAATCGTCTGATATTAAAAAATTACGTTCCATTATTTGAACTCAATACAGAAAAATATTATTAATTCTAAATTGAATTTAACGTTATTAATTAAAATTACATTGTTCGTTTAATCGATTTCTTATAGCATAAAATTAAATTCCCGAACGTTGCATACGTAAAAATTTAATTTATTATAAAAACATGTCAAAAACCTTGTTCTATTTCAAAAACTTGTTTTTTTAATTTCGTATAGTGATTACATTTGTTTGTCCACACGGAAAATGATTATAGGAAAAATTACTTCAAAGAAATGTCAAGAATAATTTCGCAAAAACTTCAAAAGATACTTTGTGGTCTCGCATTTTGATGTCATTAATAATTATTATGTAACATCAATAAAAATTTTTTTTCATCATTTTATTCTATTTTTTTCAAAATAAATTTGAAGTTATTTTTCGTATTGACGATACTTTTTTACTTTTATTTGAGAGTTTGTTTCCCGATTAAGATAGACGTAATAACTTGAAGAAAAATTTCTCACATAGGGTGGGTAAGGTGTGGGGAAATGTGTCCTGGGGTAAAATGGGTCTTTTTAAATTAAATATTGAATTACTCAATGTTAAATTTGTGTTTTGATCTCGTTCTTTCTTTTTATTATTATTAATTTACTTCGTTAATAAAGTACATTTTGGCAAAAATTTTCATTTCCGGATTTTTCAATTAAAAATCTCGATTTGTTTGAGTATACAAAAAGAATTGCAATAGTTCGACACTTCTAAACTTCTGTATATAAACTAGAAAAGTCGAACAATTTACGAATATTTCTGGGATTTGTATATAATAGAATACTTTTAATACATTCCAATAAAAAAAATATTAAAAAATTCTAATTTATTTAGTTTTTTTTCTTCAATATTTTTCAAAATGGAAAAATGGGTTTTCAAATTATTAATGCTAAAGAATAGGAAATTCGTACAAATTTAATAATATCGGCAACATTTCTACAAAAATAGGAATTTTGAAGCTTATAAATGACAATAATTAATTACAATATATTTAATATTGTTATATGTTAATTTAGTGAAGTTGCATTCTGGTATTTTTCAAATAAACTATCAACAAACGAACATATTTCTATACAAAGATGTCTTCCATTTGCTTGTTTTATTCGAAATTAAATATAATGTTTTAAATTATATCAAAAATCGTCTGCGAAAGAAATTAAAATTAGCGTAAATACATCATAGGTTCCTGAATCAAAACAAACCGAGAATAATATTTGCAGGTGTTCAATTTCGAAGGAAATAATTATAATAAAAAATACAATAGTGGATTTTTTAAAATGTCAGATGACGAATTACATCTTGCTTTTAGGAATAAATGCAGTCCATTACTAATGAATATATTGATTTTTTAAGATTTAAAAGTTGTTATTTGTTCTATTTTATTCAAGTAATTAATTTGGCTTAAAAATTTGTTCTAATAATGCCCTTTTATACGAAAAATTCCATAATATCCACAGGGTACCCATTTTACTTCATTTATGAATCATTGTAGGTAAGCTTAAAAATATAATTATTAAAAATTTTGATAAACCTCAGAATTAAATAAGAATATACCATTATGTTTCCAATAAATAAAAGTGAAGAGTTTTATAAAACAATTGTTGTGTTACAATTTTTTTTTCCAATGAGAAATTGGACTTTGAACGATAAAAATTGAGTTTTGAGACCCATTTTTCTCCGCCTTACCTTAAACACAAAATAATTTAAATTATTGAATTTATAAGTCAGCATTCAGAAAGATATTTAATCAAAAACATATAATAAAATATTTATAACATGTTTTTAAATGGTAACTAAAGCTGCTTATGTTGGATGTGGACAAACAAGCTGAGCTAAATAATGCCGAGCTAAGCTAAGCAAGCTGCTTAGCTTATTAAGCTGAGCTAAATAACAGAATGCTAGGAAAGCCATCTGTACATTTTAAATAGTGTAAATTTAATATAAAATTAAAATATGTGATGTATTCTAGAAAAAAAAGAGTGGTATTTTCAGAAAAAGGACATTTTTTTTTCTGGGGCACTTTAATAAAAACACAAAGTCGGAAAATTATAAAACAAAGTTCTGTTTTTTAGCCAAAATTAACATCCCTGATAATCAAGTGATTGTGTAAACAAAATCAAAATGATATATTTTGCATGAAATTCCCTCGAAAACGTATAAAACTTAATGTTCGAAATCGGAGAAATCGCCGCGGTAAAATGACGATTTTTAACAATGCCATCTATATATCGGTGCTGATTGATGATAGTCAAATAACTAATGAAACACGAACCCGGCATAAAAATTCTATCAAAAGTTCCCTTTTCCCGACAAACAATGCATCAATTAGATCACCAACCTCTAACAACCAACAACAAATCCTCAATTCTCTTCGATTTCGTACCATTCATTCGTTATTATGGTCCGACTCATTGCACGATGAACCCAGGAGGGCCTCCTTCCATCGTTTCGGACGAACACCCATTGCCTCTCTTCTTACAGAATAAAATTAAAAACAATGGGTGGCCCGGACGATAGCACACGGTGTTTCTGATAAGGTTGAGGTGGGGACAAAGGAGTTCTTTCTCGGAAACCATTTTCAAGGACACAATGGAACTGGAGGGGCGCATGTGATGATGAATGGATGTGGATGGATCATGATCTCTGTAAGTGATCCGATTTAATGAGTGAAGGCTTTTGATGTTATCCACTTAGTGGACGGCAAGTGGATTGCGGTTCAAGATTTGCTTTCGTGAGGTTCGTTTTGATATTGATATGTTGGATGGGTGATGCAGGAAGACATCTAAAGGATTTAAGACATTTCAAAGATGCCTGTTTATTGTTTAAGATAATGTTTCCGTTCCTTGACTGGCGATTTCTTCCTAACTTTAGAATGGACTTATTTAAAGAGTATTATTCCGAAACCGTAAATACATTTTTTATTGATCATCAGCTGATCCTAAATTTTCGGATACAAATTCATTAATTGGGATCATCACAAACCTAGGAAGGATTGGAATATTTGAAGAAATATACAAAGGAAAGTTTTTAAATTCCGGAATAAGCATAAGGATTTGATTTCTGAAATTATTCGCTTATTTAACACTGTGTGCCAATACAAGAAGAACAAGCTTAGACATATTTGTTCATAGAGACAGAATATAAAAAAATGACAATGTATATAAATTCTTATTATAAACGTTTTACAAATTTAACTTTAATTAAATTTAAATATCATACTAAAGCTTAGAAACGATTGATGTTTAAATTAGAGTAAAAGATTATTTGAATAGGTGTATCGTATAACATAAAGTCTAAAATAATATGGTGGTTGGAATTTAAAAAAAAAACGAATAACAATGTGCCTACAAATTGTGACAACATTAATAAATATATGAAGTTTTATTATATTAAATGTACTATAAAGAACGAATATTACGAGTACTAAAATGTACGAATATTACGAGTACTAAAATGTACGAATATTATACTGAAAACCACTTTTGATACATAAAGTGAAATGTAACTAAAACAAATTATTTTGCTTAAAACAATTAATAGCTTCATAATGTGTTCTTTAGTTAAAATAAAGTTAATTCACTGAGCAATTTTTTTAGCGCTGATAGTTGTCGTCATTTTGCTGTTAGTGTGTGCAGATCTTATCGCGGGAAGATTTTTTAAATTTCTAAAAAAATTCAATTTTAAGGCTAAATATTGTATTGTCATCGGGAATCGATTCGACATTTGGAAGTGGTTTAAATTGAGCTACAATATGTGGGATCACAACGCCACAAAATAGAGTAAGTTAAAAGCTTGTAAGAAGCTCATTCGAATCTGTTTGAAAACGCCGCTTCCTCTAGTTACTTCTAATTTGAACTTAGTAGCGCCATCTTTGAGCGCATTTTAATACTAATCTTCCATCCAAAATAATACGCCTTTACCTGGAAATGAGGCAACCCTCCTCTTTGCCCACTTATCGGCACGTGAAACAACAAGTGGGCCCACTAAGGTAGCTGAAAGAAGATGTCACTGACCGGAACCGAGGGAAAACCTCAGACTAAAAAAAAATTAATGGCCGGGGTTTCCTTTTCTATCGTCGCGGAAGTGTGTCCTCTCTACTGTAACGTAATCGGATCTTTTTTTCTATTCTCTCTGTGATTTCAATTTTTCTGGAAAGAAAGTGATCTTGAAAAACCGATCTATTTTCGATTTGTTTACTTTTTACCGTGAGAGGTCTTTAATATCCGCTACAAAGGAGTATCAGGAAATGGATAGAAACACTTTATTACGCTTTTAAGATGATCCTTTCCGACTTTATGATTTTTTTTTTTTTGGCAAATAGCACAATTGATATAAATTTTGTCTATCGTTCGATGTGGAATCGGGCGTCAATTCGTGTAAAATCTTGAAATACAGCAAAGCACGTACGAGGTGTGGATAGGGGCTTGCGAAGTTGGATTAAACAGCTTGTTGTTCTTTTCTGCTCGGATAGGAACAACTTATTGTTCCGTAAGGTAAAATTCGTCTGGATGTCCTCCAACCCAGCAATCCCCGATTTTAGTTATTTTTTTTATGCTGATCAGGTCTGGAGGGTAAAAACATAAGCCCCCAAAAAATCGATAACCTACTCAACCTGCTCCTTCTTGCGTCTTCGGTATAAACTCTAGATCTCTCCTTACTTACCATAAGTTTAGACTTCTACGTATCATTTTGTACGTCTTCAACAGCTCTTTCAACCCGTTTAAGTTTCATATTTCGCTATTGAATTATATAGTGATATTTTGGCTTCATTGTGAAATCTTCAACAAATCATCACTTTCCACACTGCAAAATCTTCACTCTGGGATTGTAGAACTCGTCGTTCTCTTTAGTTTAAATACACACTTGCCATTATCCGTCCATTAAAACTTAAGTTACAGCGGTTATACAGGCCAGCGTATGCCCAAAATATGACTCATTTCCCCCTACCACTCGGTGCAAAAGTTAGAGGAGGGAGTGGATTAAACGTTGACGTGGACTACTCGTCCTTCCCCTTTTCTCTACACGATGGTAGGTCAATACACGATGGTAGGTCAATTATTCCCTATCAGTTTGAAGTATCCTCACTTTTACTGTCGGTGTCGCTCAAGTTTATGCCGATGACGACTGTACCCGGACCGATCTGTGAAAACATACCTGAATAAGGAGAAGGAATCCGTTAGAAAGGCTACTTGTAACTGTATTTTAACGGGGCCATCGTGAAAACATTCCTTTCTGTGATCGGGCCGTACCATGTAGCTGTTATCGCCATTGTGACGTCACAACTTCAACTCTCCTTACCCATACTCCTTAGCTTTTGGTTGTTGTTTATATTGACGTTTAGAATTGCACGTTTGCTTTTGATGATCTGCGTTTAATAAGTTTTTTTTGCGATAGTTCTTTGAAAAGTAGATAGTAATCAGTAAAAGGTAGTTTTTCTTTGGAAATTTCTATAGCTGATTAGAAATAGTAACGGATTCGTATATTTTGTCGGTAGTAGCTAAACTGTGGTTTTTCCTCGAGGAAATTTCCATACGTAACTATCGGGCGATATCTAATTCGAATTTTCACGATGGCCCCGATTTTAACCACTAATTTTTTGTCTTAATACGCTACTTTAGTCGAGTTAAAGATTTTGTTGATCGAAAAACGACTGAAGATGTTCAAGTGATGAAATATGTAAGATAAAAACTCTTCGAATAAAACACTGCGTTAAAATTTCGTATCGAAGAGTGCCAAGCACATATACAGCCAAATAAAAAATTAAAAAGTCGCCCATCGCCCAACGCTCTTGGGAATATAATCACATATTTAATTTTTCTAACCCCCCATTTAATTTGCAAAACCAAATCGCCCAAATTTGCAAATTAAGAATTCCGAAGATTTGAGGCAAAACACTGGATATTTCCAAACTTTAAAATGAATTTTCAAAAAATTCCGCATAAATCATTCATTTTCAAGTATACCGTGATGGAATTTCTGTGCAACATTGAAAGTAAATAATTAAACAATGTAAAACGAAGATTAATGACTAAAGAAAGGTGCAACCTCATTTCTTACGGTCTCATTAATTGCAGCTGCTGCTTGTTAGCTGCATGATCATCAGGTTTTAGAAGGGATATAAATACACCTGAGGGCAATAATCATTTTCACTCAAAATACGTGTAAATTAAAAATTCAGGTGCCTTGTTTCATCACTTCACTTAATATGAAATTGTTTGACTTTCATTAAGATGAAATATATGAAATTAATGATTAACAGATACGCCTTTTTACGTTTCTTCTCATGGGCGTAGCGTATGGGGGGAGGGAAGAGAAGAAGTGACCAGAATCTCCATGACTACAATCGCCAAATTTTCTACCAAAAATTGTTAATATCTTTAAAAAAATTATGCGATTTCCTTAGTAATTAACAAATTATTGATAATTGACAATTACTAACAACTAATTGTTACTTAATGAAATGTGACAAATTAGCATAACTGCTAATTAGCGTTTATCCCCCCCCCCCCCCATCCCCCCACATAGTTTTTGAATGTCTATGGCATTGGCAACTTCTTCTCGATACATCTACGTTTACAAAGATTTGCCTGTGGGTTTGTTTTTTAGTTTTTTATACAAATGTATATAGTTTTATTCCAAGCTTGATGAGATTTCGCACACTTGACCTTTAAAACAAGAGAAAGGTCACTGTCTACATGATATTTTATCCCCCCCCCCCCCCCCCTCACTTCTTTCCCAACCCTTACAGCAGAAAAGACTTCTTAATAAAATCGCCAGATGACGCCATGTTAAAGAAATCGGCCAACAGTCTGCGTAAAACCTGACAAAAACACCAGGTAAATAATAACACACTAAAATAAATAATAAAAAAAAACGTACAAATCAGTTGTTTAGTGTAAAAGTAAGGGTTGCGCGAGAGACTTGGAGAGACGCACTGGCAAATCAGGGAAGTCCCATATACGAGTGGCCAAGTGTTCGAGCGAAAATTATATTTTGAAAAAATACGAGAGTGTGGATTTCACTTTTGAAATCTTTACGAAGACTTACCCGAGCACACAGCTAGTCGCATATTTTTGAGATATCATCTTACCAACAGTAAAACACTGCCAGCATTGTCATCGATAACTCAGTGGCCACATCACAGTAACTTAATTTCATAGTTAAAATATTACAAGAGCCAATTCTCCCCATACCCACATAAAAACAACGTAAACTGATGATGAATGCTTTTATGAAACGTATGCCTCGGTCACCAGAAACTGTGTTGACATATGACATCATAAACGATTCTCAATGATGACAAACAGCATGGGTTAGAATGTTCGACAAGGGAAAGAGTACATCCGACAAATGGCTTGTGATGAAAGCGATTGCCGGGATCCGATATCCATTACGAAAGGATTTATTGACTAATTCATGATTTATTCATACCGAGACGTCTTTCGTCGATTGTTATACCTGGAGATAAAGATGGTTGGAATCGAATTTCGGTTTTGTTTACTCGAATTCTTTTGTAGAGTTCTTTCTCGTCCAAGAGCGGGAACTGCTAATACCGGTCTAAAACGGTTCAAGGAATGTTTGTGACACAAGCATGATTTTGACGCCGTAATTTGCACAAATAATTTTTTTCATGGGACATTTTGCAACTTGGGTCGTATTTTCTTAATATTAAAAATTTCTAACTATGTCAATAGAAAAAAAAAACTAAATAGAACAGTAATGATTATTTAAATATCTTTATATATATTTCTCTTACGCGGTGATTGAAAAACGCTGTTTTTCTGTATGCTGAGTGGCAACAGTTTGTTTGTTTACGAAATTCTGTTGCGCCCGCATTTTTATTTTGCCATTATGTAATCCATTTTGACGATTAACCCCTTCAATTCATTGGTAAATAATTATTTTGATGATGTCAGCTTAAATTAGGAAGAATATAAGCCTTATAAATTAAAAAATAGAAGTTTTGAAAAATGCTTTTCCCAACTTTCAATGAAGGAAAAATAAGGGTGGCGCCATCTGTTGGCAATTTTTAAAACTAGATTACTATGAGCTTCATTTTTATGACGTAAAAACTCAGTAAATTACACACCTCTGGTAGGCAAGATTTATGGTAAGCTTAACGTCATTTATGGCCAAAAAAAACTACCAATAATGTTAGAAATTTAACTGAAACGCAGGAAAGGTGTGGAAATAACGTAGAAAATAAATAAATAATGGTAGGCTTGCCAGTGGTACCATTGTTTTCATTTGTAATTAAAAATAAATTAGTTTATTTAATTTTATATTGACTTACATGGAGTAAAAATGTAGTGATGCCAAGATGAATATTAATTTAAATTTACAATTTCAACTTCTAAAGTTTTTAGTAATATAATTAAAAATGTATTGTTACTAGGACACATTGTTATTGTGTCCTACCTTTTAGCGAGCGAAGCGAGAAGTGGTTTGCGAAGCAAACCTATGAGGATTGCGTAGCAATCCTCCGGGGGTTGGCGGAGCGTTAGCGGAGCAGGGGGCGGAGCCTCCTAGTATTTTTAATTACGCTTCCAAAGTTTGAAAGTTTGTTATTTAATGATATATTATATATACATTTATTTAAATAAAGACTTCTTAACCCCAAGGGTTACATTAATAAACTGTATTGCTATAGCAAATCATTTGTAATTTTTTTTATTTTAACTGACAATAATTGTACTGAATCTTCGAATAAATAATGTGTAATGGTATTTAATGTGCGATTATGTAGCTTTGAAGTATATAGTGTTATAGAGGCAAAATTTAAATGTAAATTTTAGGGCTGTTATCTAATTTTATGTTTGAGATATTCATAGAACATAGAAAACTTTCCAAAATCTATGTATCTGTCGCCAATATTTGTAGAATTTTATATTTTTAAAGTTAAAGTATTAAATAAACAGTCATATTGACTATTTTGATATTATCCAAGTACAGACACTAATCACTGGAAGTATTAAAAAGATTTTTATTCGATGTATGTAATCGATTTCGAATTTCGATTAGAAATCGATAATTGGCTCGTTTAAAATTTTATTTTGAAGTGCATATTGCATGCATGATTTTCAACGATATCTAACTGTTTGGCATTGACCCGTTTAAACATTTTCAGTTCAAAACCTTCTCACATCAGACGAAGAGAATTTCCCAATTAGAACGGGTAAAATGTCTTCCGGTCATGATCCGGTCGATTTGCATTTAGTTTTTATATCTTCAGTTTAGTGTCACGATGCGCACGAGAAAAAGTATCACGCTAATCGAATAAATAAACCAGAGCGATAAAAAGAGTCATTTCATTTTTGTCGTTCAGTGTTTTTTATGGTTCTTCTTATTATTATGTTGTAATAGAAAGAATTTTCTTCAACTGTATTAACAAAGAAGAAAAAGCAGTTATATTCATAAATTCGAAAAATAATATTTTGGTATGATTAGTTATTAGGCTTTAATTTTTGCAATGAAGGAAAAAAGAGGAATACATTTCAGTATTATATGTAAATGTCACGAATTTGGAATCCCTCTCGTAAAAAATAGTCACGAAAAATGAAAAACATCGCAAATTAAATTTAATATTCGTTTTAAAAAACAATAATGCTTTAGGAAAAATAACTGAAAAATTGCAATATCAATATTAAGTAATTTTTTAAGGTACAGGCAACTTTTAAAACAGGTTTTTAACTTTCTATTTTTTAACGTTACTGAAGCATACAACTAATTATTTTTAATAATGTAATTCATACTCAGATGCACTAAAAAGTATTTGGTTTATTTTATATGCTTCTTAGAAAATTTCTTAATAAACTTTGAACGTTTCTGGTAACTCATGTTGGTCAAGCTGTTTGTATGCGAGTTTTGCGAAACTGCCGTGAATTTTTTGGAAATATTTCAATATTGTACAATAATTTTCGAGGGAATTAAAATTACCTGATTAAAATTGTTCAATTTATTTCTGCGTAATGAATACGTTGAGTTCCGCCAACTGTTATTTGTTTGAAAAAAAATCTAAATTCTAGGAATTCATTTTTAAATGGAAAAGTGAGGATTGGTATTGGGCTCAAACATATAACTCCGAATAGTTTATACATAAAATGCACATTTCAGGTTTACCCTTCGAGCATGAATGGACTGTAGTAGAACGAATATGACGTCTTAATCGTGAAACCAACATCTCAGACCGAATGGCCTCAGACACGTTGACTTCTTTTCAAAATTATGAATTAAAAAATACTCGCGATTGGCTGATGAATTGGGAAATGTGTAACAGTGAAAATTTATGAATGGAATGACGTAATTAACAACGTGTCTGAGGCCATACATGTTGTCCTCACTTTGATGTTAGCGAGATTATAACCTTATGATTTCTCTACTATGAGGGATTCATGCTCGAAGGGTTTACCAGCTACGTAGGGCCATGCAGCTAGCGAATAGATAAAACCTTAATATATATATATATATATATATATATATATATATATATATATATATATATATATATATATATATATTAAAAATTATATTCTTATGCGACAATATGTGTATTAAATAGAATGAAAAACAGTATTTCTGCGTAATTACTAGATATCGTTTACTATATATTCAATAAGATAATATAAAAAAAACCTTTTTAAAAGAAATGATAAAAAAAATTTACATATTCAATATGTAAAAGCAACTATATGCTCTTTTAACTATTTATTATTTGGAGAAAATCACTAAAAACCGTCAGTTCGATGAACGGGTTCCAATGCTTTGGGAACTTTTTCTTGAAGTTTTCGGTAAATATCCGATTTTCCTTTTATTGTGAGGTAAAAATTGAAGCCTAAGTGATAAAATAGTTAATCCTGTCGAAATATTTTTTTAAAATTTTTTTTTGAATATAACTGTTTTTGCATCTAGGCTATTCATATATAATCTATGCCTTCAATCTTTATATACATCCTATTCGAAGATATATACGGCAACGATCTTGTAAATAAACAGAAAAACTGTAAAGGTCGTTTACGAACGTTATTATTAATGGTTTCTGAAATCAAGAAAGATCAACCTCGAAGTTTGAAACTTGCGATCCTTTGTTTCAGACCAATTTAAAAAAAAAAAAAAAAAAAAAAAAAAAAAAATCTGTATGCAAACGATAATTATTCTTTTTAATCAGGTTCGCAAATCGAACGTTAGCCGTTCATTGACTCGTATGTTGCCTCACCTCAATATGGTAATATTGGTAATGCACTCGGTTAAAAAGAAGAATCCGGGAAAACCAAACCTTTTGTGTTAGCGATCAGTTGGAACATTTGGGGTTCGTTATTTCACTATCTTAATGGCATCGCATTTGAATATTCAAATGCAGTCGGAAGAATTTTCGCGCATTGGTATTTTATGCAAATGACAATCTGAAAGAGACCACCGTAGAGTGTTGAAAGGTTTTGTTGTATGGTCATAAAAAGAGGAGTGGAAAGGAGAATGCAAGGTTTGGTTAGGTTTAGGTTTAGGTTTTTGGGCCCCACGCGATTCGAAGGTCGGCGTGGGCAGAAGATAAATTGCCAACATGGTTGACGCGGGCATTTTCCTCTACACGGTGGTATGTCATTTCCTCATAGGCTGATTCCACGATTAGGTATGTGGCAGAAAGCGTATACTGCAGCCAAAAACTACCCCCCCCCCCCCACACACGCGTTGCAAAGGTCAGAGGGGGAAGGGAATGGAACCAAACAGCCTGGACGACGCGTCCGATTTTCCTCTATATGGTGGTAGGTCATTTATTCACATAGGCTGATTTATGTCACATAGCCTGAATTACGTGAGAGAAAGCGATACTGCTTCCAAGGGCAACATCTCCCCCCCCCCCCCTATTTGGTACAAAAGACAGAGTAGGGCGGAATGAGTAAATATTCGGCCTTTTTGTCGCGGCTGACCTTCCTATAACACAATGGTATGTCATTTATTACCATAGGATGATTCCACGTGCAGTTATGGGGCGGAATCATTTACTGAAGTTGGTCTAAACTCCCACCCCACGTGGTATAAAAGTCAGCGGATGGAATAATCGACCTGTTCGAAACATCTCACATTTCTGTACACGATGGTACGTCCTTTATCCCTATAGGCTGATTCCATGTGGAGTTAAAAGGATTTTACAAATGTTGTTTTACCCTATGCAACTCCGTACAACTATGTACATAATGAATGATTTTATTAATAAAAATATTTAAAGGAATATGTTTAAAATACAATTATTTTACTAATACTTTTTGCAAAAGTTTTTTTAATTATGAGTTTGTGCTATATTAAGTTAAAAAGTATATGTTTGAGCAGAGTGGTTTTAAATAAGCATACAGATATAATGTGTAATAAAAGTATTAAAGTTATAGGATCATATTAAAAAAGTTTTTCATCAAGGTTTTTTTCTATTCAATTTTCTTTCAATACAATCCCCAATGTTTCGATTTTCTGGTTTATTTTGTAAATCCTTTCGAAAGAATAAAATAACAATTATCTTATTACGAAATTCTTCTAAAATTTTGGAATTTTTTTAAAACTAAAATATTTTTGAGGATATGTTTTCCTTTGTAATATATCTTAAACTTTACCATTTTATATTAAAAACTTTTAGTTCCATTGAAAGGTAGACCTGAGATAGAATATATCGTATCAGAGTAAGGTATACTTTTATCTTGTGAATTGTAACACTATAAAATATTTCCAGCTTGCCGGCCGCTTCACATTTAGAAGACTTTTTCTAACTATACAAATGTCGAAAAGGAACAGAATTCAGAGTAAAGCATAAAATTATCTCACCAAATGTATTAGACATAAAAGTACTATTTTCTTTTGAAAAGGTATGAAAAATGCAATCTACTTCCGAATAAAATCACCGAAAGAATTTATTTCATTCGGTTATTCTTTTACTGTCAAATTTCAATATAAAATAATTTAGAATTAAACTTAAATCTATATAAAAATATGATATAATGAATATGTACTAAGAAACATTACTTTGCGATGGAAAGCGAACTTTCAAATTAAGTTTTTGTTCCCAATTGATTTTATAATAATGAATATTACTTAAACCTTTGAGGTATGATATCAACAACTAGTGTTGATCGCAGTGCAGCCGAAATGTATTTTTCAGAGGTATGGCGGAAAATTAACTGAAGCTTTTTTGAAAAATCTATTTGACAATACATCATTTGATGGAACGTAGACAGGGCAGATGCCATATTGGTTCCGGCGCCATAGCCTGACTGAGTTTGGCCTTGGTTTGGTCCATTCCAAGTTCAGTTACACATTTCAGATGAAAACTCGCCATGTTGAACATTGCGTTAAAAATATAAAATAGAAATACAACGCTAAAATACGCGAATAAAATACAAAAAATTTGGACGTGTTTCGGACGATTCATCTCCCTTCATCAACAGAAAAACTTTCTGATTGTGAAAGAAGATGTATCTCCTAAAACAGGTCCAGAATTTATGTTTTATAACTGCGTATTTTTGTGTAGTATTTGTATTTCATAATACACATTTCTTCGTTATTTAACTTCATAGTGTTGCTTTTGCTGAGCATGGCGGATTCCAAGTGTTTTGCTTGGGCTGCTGTTAGAATAGAATATTCCGACGACACCAGACACCAGTCCTCTTGTAAACTAGAAAGTGGATAAATATGTCAGAAAAAAAACCATTATACATTTAATAAAAGCTACAACAAGCTATCTTAATTATCAATTTGCACCAGAACTTGTCAAATTGAAATATCAAATCAATTTTGAGAAGTTGTGACACTCAAAATTTGAAGATTGCGCAATATATTAAACTAGCTGAAATACCCGTTCTACGCACGGGAAGGAAGTAAATTACAAAATTGATACAGATACAATATTTATAGCGAAATAAACAATACTAACGCTCCGCCAACCCCCGGAGGATTGCTACGCAATCCTCATGGGTATGCTTCGCAAACCACTTCTCGCTTCGCTCGCTAAAAGGTAGGACACAATAACAATGTGTCCTAGTAACAGTACATTTTTAATTATATTACTAAAAACTTTAGAAGTTGAAATTGTAAATTTAAATTAATATTCATCTTGGCATCTCTACATTTTTACGCCATGTAAGTCAATATAAAATCAATTAAACTAATTTCTTTTTAATTATAAATGAAAACAATGGTACCACTGGCAAGCCTACCATTATTTATTTATTTTCCACGTTATTTCCACACCTTTCCCGCGTTTCAGTTAAATATCTAACATTATCGGTAGTTTGTTTTGTCCATAAATGACGTTAAGCTTACCATAAATCTTGCCTACCAGAGGTGTGTAATTTACTGAGTTTTTACGTCATAAAAATAAAGCTCATAGAAATCTAGTTTTCAAAATTGCCAATAGATGGCGCCACCATTATTTTTCCTTCATTGAAAGTTGGGAAAAGCGTTTTTCAAAACTTATATTTTTTAATTTATAAGGCTTATATTCTTCCTAATTTAAGCTGACATCATCAAAATAATTATTTACCGATGAATTGAAGGGGTTAATCGTCAAAATGGCTTACATAATTTCAAAATAAAATTGCGGGCGCAACAGAATTTCGTAAACAAACAAACTGTTGCCACTCAGCATACAGAAAAACAGCGTTTTTCAATCACCGCGTAAGAGAAATATATATAAAGATTCTTAATTTGTCACCCATGAGGGGAAACCACAGTATTAAAAGTACTAATTTGAAACGAAATTTTATTGGCAAGGTCCTGCAAGAACTGGAAAGATAACGTGGATATATATGCATTACTCCCGTTGATCACCATCCATATTTTAACCTTTAGTGACATCCCAAAGATTTAAACGGGAAGAACTCTCATAAATGTTAATAAAAATTATCTGAAAAAGTTTTATTAGACACCTATGTCAACATTTGTCGTTAAGTTTCACAAATTGGTGAAAATATAAGAAGAAAAAAAAACGAAAATGAATTTTAAAAGGTTCATTTGCCAAATTCAAATTTTCATATTTTTTCTTTTGTACGGTAAACTTTATCAATATGCGAGGAGGGATGGTTCCCCAGCACTTTTTTTAGATTTTGTCCCCGCACTTTTTAAATATTTAACTTTTTTAAATAAAAAATAAATCATATTTTTTACTTCATTGAACTTCAAATTAATTTTTTTAAAAAATCGTATCAATCCCTTACCCACTACTACAGAAGATTTACGCAAACCCAATCCCCCTCTGACACTTGTACCACGTGGGGGCAGGGTCTATAACAACAGTTTTCGATTCCGCCACATAACTACTCGTATAGGCATACCTTCATATAAAGAAAGGTAGGCCGCATCGATCAAGCCGATTATTAACCCATTCCGCGCTGACCGTGAAGGGAATGTCGCCCTTAACTGCAGGCTATTTCGTTCACATTACTCCCAGGGGAATCGTGTTATGGGCTATAAATGACCTACCATGGTATAGGAAAGTGAGTCGCTTCGATCAGGTCGTTTGTTAACACATTTTACCCTCTGATCTTTATACCGCATGAAGGAAAATGTCACCCTTGGTGACAGGCAGTATACACTTCCACTCCAATAATTCTATGGAAAATCAGCCTTCGTGGATAAATGACATAACATGGAGTAGAGGAAGGTAGGCCGCGTCAATCAGATTGACCACTTATACACTCCCCCTCTGACCTTCCTACCACGTGGGGTCCAAAGTATTCATGAACCAATTATTACGGTACAGAGTGGCTTCTACCTACCAGATAGATTATTTTTCTATGTAAGATATAAGTAACAACTCTGTCAAAATTCATCTTCGTGGGTATACAGAAAGTTAGAAAATTAGTGATGAGTCAGTGGATAAGTGGCAAGGATTTTCACCATCCATATTTTAACCTTTAGTAACATCCCAAAGGTTTAAACGGAAAGAACTCTTATAAATGTTAATAAAAATTATCTGAAAAAGTTTTATTAGACACCTATGTCAACATTTGTCGTTAAGTTTCACAAATTGGTGAAAATATAAGAAGAAAAAAAAAACGAAAAATAATTTTAAAAGGTTCATCTGCCAAATTCAAGATTTTCATATTTTTTCTTTTGTACGGTAAACCTTATCAATATGCGAGGAGGGATGGTTCCCCAGCACTTTTTTTAGATTTTGTCCCCGCACTTTTTAAATATTTAACTTTTTTAAATAAAAAATAAATTATATTTTTTACTTCATTGAACTTCAAATCAATTAAAAAAAAAAATCGTTATCAATCCCCTACCCACTACTACAGAAGATTTACGCAAACCCAATCCCCCTCTGACACTTGTACCACGTGGGGGCAGAGTCTATAACAACAGTTTTCGATTCCGCAACATAACTACTCGTATAGGCATACCTTCATATAAAGAAAGGTAGCCGCATCGATCAAGCCGATTATTAACCCATTCCGCGCTGACCGTGAAGGGAATGTCGCCCTTAACTGCAGGCTATTTCTTTCACATTACTCCCAGGGGAATCGTGTTATGAGCTATAAATGACCTACTATGATATAGGAAAGTGAGTCGCGTCGATCAGGTCGTTTGTTAACACATTTTACCCTCTGATCTTTATACCGCATGAAGGAAAATGTCACCCTTGGTGACAGGCAGTATACACTTCCACTCCAATAATTCTATGGAAAATCAGCCTTTGTGGATAAATGACATAACATGGAGTAGAGGAAGGTAGGCCGCGTCAATCAGATTGACCATTTATACACTCTCCCTCTGACCTTCCTACCACGTGGGGTCCAAAGTATTCATGAACCAATTATTACGGTACAGAGTGACTTCTACCTACCAGATAGATTACTTTTCTATGTAAGATATAAGTAACAACTCTGTCAATCTGGATATACAGAAAGTTAGAAAATTAGTGATGAATCAGTGGATAAGTGGCAAGGATTTTTACTTTTGGCAGTTAGAGTTTGAATTTTTGAAAATGAACATCCTTATTCTTAGTGAGCAATTTTGGCTTAAATTAATTTAATTTTCATAGTTGTTGTAGTACGGAATATCCCGTTATCCAATCATATCTTCACCATTTTGACATATATTTTATAATTTTTTGACACTTATTTCGCCATTTTTATGTTATTTTTACAAATATGATCATATTTTAATTCATTTGGCAATATTTGATTCATTTGGCAAAATTTTTTATTCATTCGGTGAAATTGTAATTTATTTGGCGATGTTTTTATTAATTTGGCGTAGGTTTTATTTATTTGGCGATATTTAGTCATCAGCCAATCAGAATGCTCCTGATTACATAATATTAAAATTTTCCATTGTTTCAATTTTATATTTTACATTGTTACATGTTCTCCATGTTAATCCTATGGGAAGGTTTCGAAAAAATCGTTATTTTGGCATTTTGAGTTCGAATTTTTAAAAATCCTTTCGTAGTGCATCTCTACGGCCCAAGATGAACCCGTGATCCAAATTTCAGCACTCTAGGTCTTTTAGATCTGTAGATACCCAAACTAACGTCGCTACAAACATCGAAAAAGGGGTTTTACAACCCCTTATATATGTTCGATTTGAACAAAAATAGCTTACTTTTCCTATTTAAGGCATAAGTAACAAATTTGCCAAATTTCATCTTCATAGGTATACGGTAAGTTGGAGAATTAGTGATGAGTGAATGAGTGGGGATTTCGCATTTATATATATAGATTATATATATAGAATATATATAGATGATAACACACACAATTTACACAATGTGTTAATTTTTGTGTAAAATTAATTCTATAAGAAAATAAACCCATTGTATATTTCATATTTTTATTTTCAAATCAAAACACAAAAACCATGTTCACAAATTTAAATCCGTAAAAATAGCTCTTCAGTAGGTATTATAAAACTGGAATCACACAACTTTTTTAAACAAACAATGCTAAAATAAGGTTAATTTTCCCGAGTTAAGTAACAACGTCATCTATTATTAGAAAAAAATGTTTTCATACACACTTATTAACAAAATATGCAAAAACAAAACAAATGGCACTGAATATTCCTGAGTATTGGTTACATTCTTAATTGCTTTTACGCCTAATACATCAAATTATCAATAAAGATTTTTTTTTACATTTAAAAAATATAAGTTTTGAATATAATCCATAATAATAATAAAAAAAATATTTTAGAAAAGTGATTTTTTATGTATAAGCGAATATAATTTTATTTGTACATCATCACTAGAAAAATGTATTAAAATACTCGCTATGGATTATTTTAATCGATGCAAGACGAATCTTTCAGGGTTTTTTTAGTTTAGATTTAATTCAGTTTTTTACTTATAATTTAAGATTCATATATTTTCCTGATATTTAAACTTCCTTTTCCCGTAAGTTTGCTGTAATACATATCAAATTAAGCTCAATTATCTGTAAGCTCATTGTAGTTTCATTTTTGAGTAAGCTCAACCTTTCGTAAGTTCCGTTAAGATGCACAAAAACGATATTAAAAACTCTTTTCTGGTTATACATTCAACATCGTTTTCCAGAATGGTCGGCATTGCAACTTGATGCTGGCAATACTGGAAAATGCAGAAGGACCCGCTTTTCTGCATCTGCGAACACTAGTGTATACTGCGGAATGTGCGATAGGCGCAGTACCCGTCCACTGCATGAACAAAAGAACTCAAGCACCCAAAAACCTAAAAATGAAAATATATAACTGTAAAGAATGTTCGAATAACCCCCCCCCCCCCCATCAATAATCTGGAAACCCTAAAAGTTGGGATTTTCAAGTATTAAAAATCCCCGAGTTGGAAATATTTATGCCTGAAGAAAATTAATATTATTAATTATTAGCAAATGAAAGCTTGGGAATATTAGAAATTGCTCAACTTGTAAGATTGTAATTAAATTAGACCTCAGAGCGAACACTGCATTGGAATCACTGATCTCTAACTGTAACTTCTGGATAGGGCAAGACATTTTGTTGACTTGAAGCCGATATGGAGGCCACCATGATGGGGCACACTTTTCTTGATACCGCAATATTTCGTATATTTTTCATGTTAAAATACGCCGACATATATTATTTTTGGGTAAGTTTTTTTAATTTTATTTTTAAACCCATTTTAAATATAATCTGCTATTAAAATAGGAAGTCATTTGCAAGTCAAAGTAGAAGTAGTTAAAAAGCAAGAGCAAAAACTATCTGTTTGGCAATATAAAAATTAATTCTATAAGAAGAAAATATAATATTTATATATATTTAATACTTCTACAATGCTTTGGTAATAAAAAACACCACTAAATCATTTTTAAAAAAATGTTGGAGCACAGTATGGCAGCTTTCAATTGGTTTCAACGCGCCCGAAGAGGAAACAAAGTTTGAGCCTTCCGGCAGTTACAGTTAGAGTTCAGTGATTGGAACATGCGTGCAACATATCAATGCTTGTAGGAGAACTATTTAATATTACCTAATAAAAAAGATGGAAAATGCCGATAAGTTGGAACTTGGAATATTCAGTACTGTTGAGTTGGAAATTTCGAATCATTAGGTTGGGAATTTCGAATTGTTAAGTTGGGAAATTTCTTGTTTCACCCCCCCCCCCCCCAAAAAAAAAAAAAAAACTTTTTGTGTGACGGCACTGAGGTGCCCTGTAATATGTTACGAACCATGAAAAGAATAGCAATTTGAAAATATTGTCTAAATTATAAAAGGACTAAACAACAGCATTCGGGGCCCTTTAAAATTGACATTTGAATCAGCTGGTTTTCCCCGCGTTATCTCCAAGTTGAATAATACTTATATATAAATTTTCGGCCTTTTATAAGCAGAGGAAATAGATGTTTTGCGATACACGGACATTTTTTTTTATTATTATAATGCCATAATCGACTGCTCAAAGGTGGTGAAGTGGCTCAAACGAATACTCCATGGGGGATACCAGCTTTTTTGTAAAAAAGTAATGTGCCATGGCCCGGTGCCAAAACCGACAGCTCGAAGGTGGTAAAGTAGTTCCAAACGACTGCTCGAAGGGGGTTACAGATATTCTCTAAAAGCAATGTGCCATTGTCCAGTACCGAAACCGACTGTTCACTTAGTGTTTGGTGCAGTATAGCCTTCACTAATCGCATCTAACGAACTATAATACATATCCAACCGTTATTGACTTATTCTACAGACATATAAAAAAATATGAATTTTGGTTATTTTATTGAACTTTCTACACTCCGTTTAGTTATTAAAGCAATATATTATATTATTTCAGTAATTTTTTCCCCTTTAAGTCAGATCCACTTTTTTTTTAAAGTTGATTTATTTTTCTCATTTTTTTTGTGATTGCAGAAGAGACTTTGTCAGTTATGAAATAATGGATAATCGAAATTCTACTACCTAAAATATACCTTTTTTTTAATATTTAAAGCAAAAAAAAATGTATTAAATTTGGCGGAAAAAAGGAAGGGGGAAAAAACCTGGCTCTAATTAATTTTATATATTTTTTTTAATTCATGATAATCGACCTTTCATTTAATTTTATCCCAAGTTTGGGATATTACTAATCCGGCGAACATACCGTTTGCGGACATCTTTTCAACTAATAAGTACCATTTTTCACCCTAAAGTAAGTTTGTGTTCGGATTGGGACGTAATCATTGAAACACTCTACTCAACAAGCCGGAAGCAAGCACATTTATTTAACTATAAAGTCTCAATTTAAATTTCTAAGCTAATGCTTAAATTATAATTCCAACTCACCCCTGCCGTCATGAGAGCTGGATAAGCCTGGAAGTACGGAATGATGATGTACATGGGCCAGAGAAAGAAAGAGGTATGCATTAACAGGAAGGCCGAACCAACTGCATACAGAACGGAGGCTGTTAAATTCTGGAAGATTTCCTATACCAAAACAAAGTAAATAATGTAATAACAATGATTAAAAGTTAGATACTTTTAATATTATTATTTAAGGGAGCATTCCTTTATTTACGTCAAGCTATTTAAAAAATTTTTTTTGTGCTTCCACTTCATGTCACTTTATGATCATTTTTTTTCAGTTAAAAAACAATAATTAAAATTCGTTTCTGTATATTTTGCCAACATACTATTAGAAAAATTCTGAATTCTATAACAATTGACTTAATGATTTGTGAAAGAAATTTCAAAAAATTTCTAAAACAATTTTCTACGTCACACAACCACTGATACGTCCTATCCCTATGCCATGGCCTCTAGTCTAATGTTTATTTTCATTTTACGTTGTCATGACTTATCCAATTAAATTGAAACTTTTAATACTATTTTCAGAAAAAAATACTAATTTTAAATAACAACCCCATCCTAAATTAGAGCTACTGTTGAAATGTAACTACAATACAAAATAATTCTTTGTAAAAATTCTTTTGGAACTAGTGTAGCATTTTCAAAAAGTACACCTATTGTTGGTCGGGTAATGTTGTAATATTGGTTGGTTCAGTAAGCGACGACGTGGTTAAAAGTTTATTAGTTATTAGTTTAAAGTTATATATATCGCCAAAACGTCCAGTACCAAAACCGGAAAGTTCCATGGCAACCTCTTGTCTCGGCGATAAACAATTGTTTTCTTCTTTGAGTATATGGTAAACCTGGCTCCCTTCGGCCGCAATTGGGCAACTGCCACCAAAACCATTTCAGTGCTATCTGTAGCCGTTTCCCGATTTTCCGTGTGAACCTTCCTATTCAACTTAATGTAAAGTAAACCATTTCAGTGCTCTCTGTAGCCGGTTCCCGATCACCCGTGTGAACCCGCCTATTCGATACAATCACTGATCTCTGTAGCCGGCTTACAGTCTCCCGCGTAAGGTTGCCCTTGTGCGCCTTACTACTTACGAGCACAGTCGTCCTGATGGCCCTGTACGTATGCTCAGAGATGAGGTAGCAGAAGAGGCTGACCGACGTAAAAAGGAGGGCGGCCGAAGAGTTGACCAGGAAGAGAGGGTACGCGACCCCAAGGGTCATCCACACGGGGGTCCCGTATGTCACCATCAGACCCACGCAGATGCCGCCGAAAAGCTGCAAAAGCAATACCACATGTGCATTATCCATGCCGAAAAGACAGCTTACAAGATGAAAATTATATCCATCATATATATCCACCAATACATATTATTAACTAGGTAAACTAATAAATATTCTGTTGCGAAATTTAAGAATTTTCACACATGCAAAGTAATTTGAAACATTAAATTATTTTTTAAACAGGACGTCAAAAAGAGACCATTTGATAAAATCATATAGAGGGAGTGAGAAGCCAAGGGATATGTCAGACTGACGATTTTATCATTTTGTTCAAACGCAGCTTAAAGTTAAAACAAAACAGCTGATTCTTGAAGTAATTGATTCTTGCACCGCTAGATCTCAGCAGATGACAAACATTTAATTGTGCCCCTTTGCCACCAACATTTCATATGTATTAAACATACATAACCTCACTTAACTATATCTTTTTTTTTTAAGTCACTATGTACCCCTTGGCTTCAAAACCCCTCATATAAGATTAAGTAGTTCCATTTCTAATCTAAATATTCTTAATTTTTACGATTAGCAAAATAAAGAGCTCGTACAACACATGTAAATTATACTAAATACGTACCATTATTAACGGATATCCGTATATAAGAAAATAATACATTACTTTAAAAAAATTCTATTTGATATAGATTACTTAAAATTACGTAACACTCAAAACAACACTATTATACTCGAGAACAACCTAAGTTGAGCCTAAATCAATTGAATATTTTATACATATCATAGCTTCCGCTTCAGGTTCAACTTAGGTTGTCCCCGATTATAGATGATCTGTAGAAGTGTTTACTTTACATACACATTAACTATGCTTGGAAAACTGCGCACAGGCATTAAAATATAAGGTGGTCACAAATTTCTAAATTATAAATGATTAACTTTAAGATGTATATATGTTGTTAATCGAAATTTTTGTAAATCCCAGTGGCGCAGATATACATGAGCACCCCGATAGCAGAAATGCGGCGACGAGCGCCGCAGTTTTTTCAAATGTCCGCTGACAAATTTTTGCAGAAGTATATCATACGAATTTTTTTTTCTGCTCTACATTAGAACATTTTCTGCATATTCTCTATCGGTTTGCTGAAATTCTATCTTTAATCGTTGCTGTTATACTTGCTCATGAAAGGTATACCGATAGATGTATAATAAATTAAGTTGAAGGCAAATCTTACTTATTAAAATGTTTTCGTAGACTATTAAGAAATTATCTGCTACTGGGATGAGCACACATTTACCAACATGAACGATTCCGCTTTTTTAAGGGTAATAGCGTTGATTAAATCTTGAATGTCGTCTGAGGTTGTTCGCCAAAGAGCACCTTATAGAAATTCCAACGATTGGCTCAAAGCCACGACAGAGGTGGATGCCCCGTCGGCGCTTTGGGCTGATACCGCAAACGATATTTTTGGTCGTCTCTGCGGTACTTTACGTTGACTAATACTTACATCAAGTATGTATTAAAATAAATATGTGTGTTCCTGCAAAAATTAGGCTTCTACCCTTTCTAGAAATATTTATAGCTGAATAGCCAAATTTGATTTTAAAAAAATCATATTTATTTAGGTGGGAGGGAATTCACGTATATCTCGTTTAAAACCGGATAATATAATTTGTCTAACAAATTCCAGCAAAATATTCCTTTTTAATACTTTAAAATATATTGTTTAAAGGTTGTAAAATACGTTAGGTTTTCGAAAATTCTTGCAAAAACACACATTTGAAAATTTACAACTCTCATACCCTAAACACAAGTTAACATTTTCGAATTAATTTTGCTTAAGTGTTCATAAACATTACTAATGAAACTAGTTCTAGAAACATCATATTTTAACGAATTTTTAAATAACTATCTAATAGAGTTTGCTTTCACATTAGTCCCATTAGTACTGGGCCTAATGATATTCAGTTTGAGAGGTGAAGAGGGGGGGGGGGGGGGGGATGACATATATTTTATGTAACTACAAGTTGAAATTATTTAACTTTGAAAAAAATCCACGTCACAAATGTAAATTTTCCTAAAGTCTCTGCATTTAATAATTTATTTTTACATTGTTTTTCAAAAGCGGTGTTTTCTGATCTCCGAGAATATTTTTTATGAGAGTTTAATACTGTTTACATAGATCTGACTTTTAAAACAACCCGACCCTGCTTAAGCCTTATATCTACGAAATGTTGTGTAAAAAATATTTATGGAACGTGAATGCAAATTTTTCTACTTTCTATAAACACTTCTTAAATACACACTATTTTAACAGAAACACTATTTTAACACTTCTTAAATAAAGGATTCAGGGAAAGAACGAGGACAGTCCATCCGGAGTGATTTTACACAAAACGCAAAAAAAAAAAATCGTGTTCCATAAAAATACTAACCTTAATCGTTTTTTGATGGACTATCGTCGTTCTTACTTTATAAAAATGGGTACATTCAAAGTACTCTCCTGTAGGTAACATAAGACGTCGAGATCTCGATGTCATCAAAAAGTAAATTCTCATCTTTTTTCCGGTAAACATTTCAAACTTATTATTTAGCGAATATCACCGTTCTTTCCTTTTAACATAGTGAGTGCCGATCACGCACCGTTTGTGTGGTAATGGTATTACCAACTACGTAAACGATGCATGGTCGGCACTGAATATGTAACTTAAAAATTTAATTCAGTTTATGAAAATACTGTCATGTAGCCCGAAGACAGTGGTTCTCAATCTTTTTCTCTCGCGTACCCCCTGATAAAACTTTTCATTTATGAGTTCCTTCTTCTCTCATAGCCCTTCCCAGCAAAAATAGTCATCATAAAACATTCATCATAATTGTTAAATTGGAGTTATTTTGAAGGTTTTATAAAAGATATTGAAACCCGCAAAAAATGCATTTTTTAAAAAAAGATTTTAATTTACCTGCATAAAACCTTTAAAATATCTGCATTTCCCCTTCATAATTAAAAATTAAATATTTTTTTTTTGCCGGATTTTGTGAAGGTTTTTTAAAGTTTTTATGAAGGATATTGAAACAAAAACCTTTAATTTTTTAAATCTTTAAAAAAAAAGTTCAGTTTTCCTGCATAAAACCTTCAATTTCAAAATTTTGATGAAGGTTTTATACTGACAATTTTTTGCTGGCTTCTCACCTATCCCTCTACTAAAAATAAAGTTTGTTTTGTTACGCAATAATTTTCTTAGGTTAGCTGGCAAATTAATCAAACGACAGAAATTGATTAATTATAGGTTTTAAGTTTAGATTTTACTTAATTACATTTATTTATTTATTTGTTTTATGTGTTTTCGCCAGCACTATTATAATTTTCATGTACCCCCAACCGGACCAACACGTGCCTCCTGGGGTACGAATACCGCAGGTTGAGAACCGCTGCTCTAAATTCCCGATTTCATCAAAAAGTGGACCCTCATCGCCTCTCCCTTCAAATGACAAATATTAAAAAAATCCAACTCACCAGTTCACCCAACTTGCATAGTCCCGGTTGCCTCGACAAGAATTCGGTGTGCAAAGCGCAACACGGTTTCCTCTGGCTCGCGACGGGGGTTGTGGTGATAATCATGGGCATTACCGGCATCGCGGAAGATGCTACTGCGTCTCTCAGTCCCTGAAGCTCAAGATGAGAGAGAGGGATGGTGATGATGCGGCAATAAAGATGGAGATAGGGGAAAAGCTCCGCTGTTACGCAGAAGAAACAAACAAGTAAATAGAGGGATTCTGGCAGTGGATGCGTCGCCTTAGAGGTAAATGAACGGTTGACTTTGACAAAAAAAAAATCTGTCTGACTTAGCAGACACGCGATTTAGTTTTTAGTTGGTTGATTGCAATAGAGTCACACTAGAGCTGCACAATAGGTTATGGGTGACGGTTGGGGATGAATCCCGAAGGAAAGACCCGAGAACACTACCTCGTAATTTTTATATATGGCCTGATGACGAGGATAACCACTGAGCTGGCATTTCAAGTACCTGATGTAAGCGTGAGGATGTTTGGATCACGACAGATTTAAAGTGCACCAGTCCAGACAAGGGATTAGTAATATATAGATTATATATTTTTTTTAGTATTTAAAAAAAAATACTTTGACCAGTGGAATTAGAGATTTTTTTAAAAAAATTAGTTTCTAAAATAATGTTTTTGCAAATGACAAAAATCTGTATACTTGGGGACAACCTAAGTTGAGCTTAAAGCAATTGAATATTTATACATATAATAAGTTCAGGTTCAACTTAGGTTGTCATCGAGTATAAACAGTCTCTTTTGTTTATAAAAATGCAAAACTATAGTTAATCAATAAATATTTGCTTGGCATAAAAAAAATTAAAGGTCACAATTTTGTAATTTTTTTAATGTTTGACCATGTGATTATATTAATATGCTTCGCACACATATGTGAAAAAAAATTGTAGTGATATCGCCAAAATTAAAGAAAAAAGTAAAATGTGTCTTTTCCATACCCCCTTAAAACTTTTTAGTTTTGAACTACTCTACGAATTAAACGTAATGTTTTTGCATAATACAAATGTTATTAATAATTTTTTACTAATATGTAGAAAGAAAATGAAGTGATTTATATAAAGTGTAATCTTTGATAACTTCATTATTCAAATCTTTGAAAAATGAAAAATAGTTTAAATTAAATTATTTAAAGTAAAAGTAAAGCAATAGAAATTAAGTGTCTAGTGATCAGCGCACCACACCTATCCTGAATTGATATAGGAAAAGGTATCAAGGGGCTCAAGCCCCCTTCCCCATCCCGCAGGATTTCAAGTCTAAATTTTCTACCAATATCCCAAATAAAATCTTGAACATAAAAATTTTGAAGAAAATTATGTGAATTAAAATTTCATATAACAAAATTGTTAGTTTCTTAAGAAATTTATGTTAATTCAGTAATTAACAAATTACTTATAAATAACAATTAATTGGTAATTAATGGCTAATTACTAATTTGCATAACTGCTAATTAGCGTTTTTTAATATTGGTAAATATTTTGGGAATTAAACTATATTGAACTTCCGATTCCCCCTACAATTTTTTATTCGTTACGTCACTGCTTTCCTGGTCCAAATAACCTCACATTGATCATGATGTACAATTTTAAAGAGTGGAATGCAAGTCATGGTTCAAAATTCCATGGCATTGTTTCGTTTGTTTCTGATTTTTATTTTATATTTTGAAGATTGATCTTGTACAGTCGCCGACCAGTGGTGGCCGAATGGTGAGGGCGGTCCGGATTCAGCATCTAAAGGCCGTTGGTTCGATTCCCAACAAGTGTGCAGCAATCTGGTCGTTGGAGGCTTGTCAGAATCGTTCCTTTTGTGAACATTAAAATATTTACCTTGCCTAGGGGACTGATGCAATTTACATGTGCCATGGTTCAATGGCCTCAGGTTGCTTGAGGTGCCAGTTCAAATGATGTCCCCATTATCTAAACATTGTTCAAATTACGAAAGCAGTTTTCTTGTAGTTTTCCTTTGGATAAATATTGAATCGTCGGCAAAAGCCACGGAGTAGGCAAAAGCTCCTTATGTTTTTGTAGTGCAATGTTGTTATTCAAATCTTGGAGTGATTGCAATTCGTCCGCACCCCACGGTAAAGTACATAGTCGCTTAATGTAAGTCATCATTCGAGTATTTATATTACTTATCTTAGGTCAGGCTAGTGACGTCAGAACATACTGTTTACTATAATAACTATTTATACGTGAAAAAATGGCAATACTTTGTGGTTTCACTTTAATTGTTTATGTTTTCCGTGTTTAGCAGTGAAACATAATGTGAAGTAAATTATATTATTCTCAAAAACTCTTTCGGGCTTAAATTTCGAAATACTCTTAATATACAATTTTCTATGATAAAAAATGTTTGCGGCCAAGCTTTATAGCATTTTAATCACCTGTAAGTTTGTCAATAATTAGGTTGATTATTTCAAAAGTTTCTAAATTGCTTTTCAAATTTATAAATTTTTCTTTTTCTTTGTAGTGATTTGTTTGGCTGGGATTGCAAAAAGCAATCGAGTTCTAGAATTAAGTGATAGGTAATGTATTTTTATAATGAACTTTCATTTTATAAAATTTCGAATTAATAATAATTAACTATTGTATAACATTTCACAAATCCGGCGGTTTTGCTGTTCATTTGTTCTTGGTGCAAATAATCTTTTATTAAATAAAAATAATAAGCTTAAATAAAACTTATGACTTTAAAAAATCTGCAAATTTCACTTAGTTTGTCAATTTTATTCACATCAAGCAACCTGTTGGATTAAAATAAAATTTATTTGAAATTGAAAAAAAAAATCCCCCCCCCCCCCCTTAAAAAAATATTTCTACAGTTTAGGTACAGATGTAGTATAGGACATTTGGCGTGCGAGATTTTTTTGGGCGTGTTTTATAGGGGCGATAAATTTATAGTATGGCAACCCCACCCGACATTGTTGGTATCTTCCGATTCTTGTGGCGATTTTCAATCCGGCATCCCTATGCTATGTTTAACGGCAATTTTTCGTCACACAAAAAAAAAAACCTGCGCCAAATGTCCTATACTAATCTGTTCCCAGTTTATTGTGTATTTAACTAAAAGATCTTTTTCTGTCAACAGGTTTTTAGAAGTTCGTACTAATGGAGTGTGGCTTGTTATGGTGAGTAAAAAAATGTGTAGTAACTAGGTTTGAAAGAATATGACATTTTTTTATTAATTATCTGCCACCCAGGATTTGATCTCGGGCACGTCGAAAAACAGTGGCAGAGGAGATGCAAATCTTAAAAAATTAATCGTATTTCTTAAATTTATTAACATATTTTAAGGCCAGTTTCAATCGACATTTTAGAAATAGAAGACATACAAGCCTAAATTTTTCATACCATAAATTAGTTATAAAATCTCATTAATTGTTAGTTATAAACGTAAATAGCTTATAATCAATTATATTAATATACATTTTAATTTACAAACGAAGTTATTCCAAAAAATTATAACAAAGGTCAAGGACTATGTGGTTCTTAACTTTGCATAAATTAATAAACAACATAGCATAAGGATTTTACATTAGTTAATAGGTAGCTTGTACCCTCCCTCTGTTTCCACCTTTGTAAATAGCTATTCTGCCTCTATATGGCATATGAGTACCTTTGTTTTTTATAACTGCTAGAAATTTGAAATGAGCACATGCAATTCCTTTATGGGGAAATGTGGTAGTTACTCTACATCATTATCTATATCAAAACAGTTTAAATTATTTGAGAAGAGAGAGGAGGATAAAGTAACTCAAAAATGTTTAATTGGATTATTGGGAAACCATGAAAGATGTCCAACTTCATTATCTAGTTCTTCTAACTATAATTGAACAATTTCACTTTTAAAAATGGATAATTTATCGTCCTGATAGAGGTAGTTTCCTGTAGGAAACAGATTTGACATTTATAAGACCCTTTAAAAGTCACAATATAAACCCGCTCAAAGCATTACAGAACCATCACCATATTTTATTTCCAATAAAAAGTGACAGTTGGTGTAAACTTCTACCTAGTTCTCTACGCATAAACCCTTTGTAAGGTATAAAATGGAATGAATGAGTTCCATTTATTCACTTATGCCAAAAGGTTTACACAACGTTTTGAATCCATGTCTTAGTAAAGAATAGGCCCATGACGTGGGTGTCCAGTACAGCATGCAGTTTCCTTCTCATTGTTGTTAAGAGTTAAAACAAGAGTTCTGCAGGTGCCCATTCAACAGTCACTCTTGTTACAGTATTCTTCTTTTTTGAGATAAAAATCTTCTTTATCATTCCCCTATTTCTTTCGACCTTTAATTTTTTCCCCCAATTTTGTCTCTTCAAATGATATTTTACCATAAGCCTTGCTGTGATGACTTTCAAAACTGTACCTTTTGATATTCCCAATAACTATTTATAAATATATTGTTTTTTTTATGTCCTGTTAAGTGTTACTAAATGTTGCTACATAATAGCTAAAATTTAAATGCCCTCAGACACAGTGTTGTACTATAAAGCAAAACTTTTTATACAAAAGGGATAACACCTTTCACTTTTTGATCTGAAAATACTAGAACTGAACTGCTCAGTTTTAAGCACAGAGTTTGCATTATTTTGGATAGATCCTGCATGTTAAATTGTAAAACTTAATTTTCCTGATTATTGCTACAAAGACTCATTGTTAGAAATTTTAGTATCTGTATTAATTTATAAATTTTTTCATTTGTTATTTCATCTTGTATGTGTTTGTTGCAATTATTGTTCATGTAACTTAATATTCTTTGTACAGTTTTATGCGCCATGGTGTGGTCACTGCAAGAATTTGGAGCCAATTTGGAACCAAGTAGCTCAATCTTTAGTAGACACAGACATAAGAGTCGGTAAAATCGACTGCACTAGATTCACCAGTGTTGCACATGAGTTTTCTGTAGGTGGTTTTCCTACAATATTATTGTAAGTATTTTATCATTGATATTCTTTCAATTTAGGATTTTTTTTTAATTGTAAATTTTTTTATAATTTTTATATCTTGAGTCTGAAAAGCGTCAGGACACAGAACACTGTATACTTTTATTATAACAACCCAATAATATTTCCTATAAATTAGTTGTTATGCAATAATTTTTTTACGGTAACCTTGTGTTAAAATGACAATTTTGTATTTGTTCTGTCAATCGTTATATATTCAGGGTTTCTTGTAATAATTGCTACAAAACGCAAAAACATATTAAAATTATTTTAAATGTATAAATCTGATACACATAAAACTTATTTTAAGGCTTTGTTAAACAAAATACTGCACTTTGAATTGTGTTGATGAAAAATAATGAAGTACTCATTAATCTAATTTCAATTAAATTACGTATGAAAAAATTCAATTATTTACGTTATTTAAAACATAAAAAAATGTGCTTGAAATATGATTCTGTGATGATATGCCAAACTACATAATAAAAATCCCCACTCAGGCTTATTGCAATCTTATTTACTAATTTTCATTCCTCACATGTTTTTTTGAGTTTGTAAGTTTGTGTTTCTTTCAGCATCAAAGGCCACAAGACAGTGGAATATCGTGGAGACAGAGAAAGATCCGACATTGTTGACTTTGCTCGAAGGATGAATGGGTGATTAGTTTGTTTTCTTAGAGATATTTAAAGTAATTGTATGAGTGTAGATACTCTTCTAGTTTTATTTATGCATTATCTATCTAAGTGTTTGAGAAGAAATGTAACTAATGTAATCATAACTGTAAATACATATTTTATGACCAATTATCGCATTGATTGGTTAAAATGTTTTTGATTTAGGTTATGTAATTTGTGTTTGTCTATTTTTAGGCCAACTATACGTCATTTTACAAATTGTGAGCAATTTCAAGCATTTCGAAAAGAGAAAAAAGTATTTTTTGTATATGTCGATGATTCAAAACTTATAGAAAATGATAAATTAAAGGTAGGATGACATATTCTTTTTATCTACAAAAACTTAAATATTTCATTGTGTAACATACTTTTATGCTAACAGAATTTACTTCAATGCTATGGTATTTAATTTTTCTTATGTGAAACTGAAAAATCCACCTTTGCTTTTGCACTAAATAAATTATAGAACAGTTTCATAAATTAAATTTTTCTAAAATTTTCTTAATTATATTAATTATCATTCCTTTTATTAATCGAGCTTCCAGTTGCTCGGTGGATAAAGACATTCAGCTGCTAATCAGATTGCTAGTTCAAGACCGTGCGGTGGACTTGACAAAGAAAAGTAATGATCTTACGATCGGAGGGTTTCCAGCTTTACTACAAAAATACTAGAAAGTCATTCAGAATATCCAATAATTTATACTGGCATGTATACAGGACTTGTGCATGATAAATTTGATCAGGGTCTAATGTCCTGACGCCTCTTGAGGTTGCGTGGTGTACCAGCTCAAGTGTTGTCCTCGTCATCTGACCATGCTTCAAAAATACAAGGCATCATTCCCAGGTCTTTCCTTTGAGATAGGTCCCAAACGATCGCAAATAACTAACTGTGTGGCTTTAGTGTGACATTAATTAACCAAACCTTTTATTAAAATATGTCTTATAATAATAAAAGGTATTTTTAGCTCATATTATTACCTAATAAATAAATGCATTATTTTAGGAATGTAACCTGCATTTGTTTCCCATTTTGACAATTTTTAACTAAAAATTTACTGTTAGTTACTAAAAGTTGCCAATAAGGCAAGTTGCTAGGAGATAAGAAAAAAATATTAATTAAGCTTTCATTTGCAAATTTTAAAAGTTACAACAATATTTTTCTTTATATTTGACATTAATTTAACTAGTAAGCATTTTTTTAAATGTTAAATAAAACAATTTATTCAAATTTGTTGTAAAAAAACTTATAGATTCGAACATTAAAATATCGGCTACAAGTATTGAATGCAGTTCTTTACACCGTAACAATATTTGCAACAAAATATTAAGTATATAGAAAATATAAGTGAATAAAGTATACATAAAGTGATTAATGGCCAGTGGGTGGCCTAGTGGTAGTGGACTCATAAATCTGCTATGGTACAAATGTTCTCATGCTTACACAGGTGCTTAGGATGGCAGGTCAGGTGTTTTCCTCGTCAGCTGGCCATGGTTCAAAATTACGGGCAATATTCTTCAACCATCTAGAGGGTGAATAGGTGTCCTAGAAATAATGTATATCAAGTCCAATTTAAATGCTTGTCTTTGAGTATTTATTCATTTTTATAAATGTATCTCTATCTGCTTAGGATAATTTCTCTAGAATAGCTGAGGAATATCAGACTGTGGTGAACTTTTACTCTGCTCCCGTACAATGCATTGCTCAAGTAGAGGGGGTTGCAGTTCCTACCGAGCACTCAGCCTTTGTCTGTAAGGATGGCTCCTGTTTCCGGTACGAAGGTTTGTCATCCTTTATGGCTATACTTATTTGTGTGCTGTGAATTATTTTTATTAGCAGAGTTTTTATTTTAAAACGTGTTTGAAAACTACACTCAAACCTGTTTTTGTGCGACTTTTTTTATGCGATTTTTTGTGTGCGGTATATGAAAATTTCAATCAAATTGGAACATAATTGATTATCTGGCTACCGAGACATATACAAGCGTCTAGTGAAACAACAGTCGTTGCAAAAAACTGATCACTGACTACATGGTAACTTAAAAAAAGTCAACTCTAAACGAGTGTGAGGTAGTATCTTCAAGTGACGAAAGCGATTTTGAACCAAGTTCGCGTATTGTCGGACTACGAAGGATAATGGTTATACATTTTGAAAAGTTTGTATGTGTAAAATAAGTACATATGTAAATAAATTTTTTTTAAATGTTCGCATGTTTATTTTCTAAATCAGATTCCAAAAGGTTTGGCGGGATTCAAAGTAGCTGCCAAGCCTTGTGTCTTAATTTCGTTTAAAAAATTCCTAGTTATTTTGTAAGGTTTTGAGTTATTTTCTATGTGAGACTTTTTTTATGCGGTCCCTATCCACTGCATAAAAAAAATTATGTGTTGCGAAAACCATTTTTTATAGCTACTTGTGAAATTTTGTGCAAATTTTTTTCATGTTTTTTTTTTATGCAGTCCCTATTCACCACACAAAAACAGGCTTGAGTGTATATATGAGAAACATTAAGTAATTTTTTTCTGGCATCAATTGTGAACTTTACTTGAAGTAATTTTCAGAAAACGGAATCTCGCTGTATAGATGTTATATATAGCTGTTTATGTATATGTGAGTAAACATTAAAAAAATTGTGATTTAATATTCCAAATGTTTTTATTTGTTTTAAATTTTTTTTATCTGCTATCAAGCAGGTTGAACCTTATTATAGCCTGACCAATTTGGTTTTCACAACCCTTTCTGTTTTGTTATCTGAATTTATTGTGATTGTTGTAATTGAATAGTATGAACAAGAAAGCTTATCCTGGATGAAAAATACAAGTTTGTGATTAAAAAATGTGTTCCTATAAACTTCCAAACCTTACCTTGCACATGTTTTTACCTATTCATTGTTTTAAACCCATGCTTGACTCTTGCTTCTCTTCTATCTCTTTCTTTAGATAAAAAAAAGTGAGTGTGTTACGTTAAATGTTAAAATGTTAGGTTAGGAAGAAAACAAATGGTAAAATTGTTTACATAAATATATATCAGTCATGATATTTTTGTGAATTAGTGAAAATCTGAGAATTTCGTTTTCTAATGACTAATTTCAGCTAAGTAATGGGCTTATCTGTCACCAAGAAAATATAATGTCACAACATTGTTTTTTTGCCAATAAACTGTCTGATATATTTATTTCTTATTTACTTCAAACCTTTAGCCTCTTCTTTGTCGGCATTCTGTGTCATAGTCCAGTTATATTAGAATATGTACCATATGGTCTCCAGGAGATCATACGAGCCAAACAATGGACAGAATAGAACATATGGAGGATGAGTAGGATAAAACATATAGAGACTAACGAACCATTCAATTAGAATTCAGGATAGAACATTAAAAACAGAATTTTTTTAAATTCTTGAATATGAATGTAACAAGAATTTGAAAAAAAAGGAAACAAATTAAATGACCAAGAAGCATTTAAAAAAATCAAAATTTATAGACCCCTCTTAAGTAAAGTTTTATGTACCTCTTTGCAGCTTTGTTTCTACATTTTAATGAAACTAAGCAGAGAGAGAGAAAATTTTCAAGATTAAAGAAAAAGATCTTAAATATTATATATGCCTAAATATATATATACAGTAAGATAAAAACTCGTCGTATAGAACATTGCATTAAGAATATTAAAACGTTAAAATACGCAATAAAAGTCTGTATAATCCGGACATGTTTTGGGAGATACATCACCCTTCATCAGCGGAAAATGTAAAGTCTGTGTGTAATAAAATATAAATAAACCCAGAAATTTAAAGTGTTGCCAAAGAACAAAAAACTATTTCAATCGGTTGGAGTTAACTATTGTGTGCTAACAAGCGGGAAATACTGGGACCGCAAACGTTTCATTGACTATCGAATAACACTTTAAATTTCTGGGTTTATTTATATTTTATTACACACAGACTTTACATTTTCCGCTGATGAAGGGTGATGTATCTCCTGAAACATGTCCGGATTTTACGGACTTTTATTGCATATTTTAACGTTGTATTTGTATTTTAATATATATATACAGTACTCAATTTCTAGAAATAGATGTACCGGAACTAGAACCTTCCATGAGTGGGAGTGCAATGTATCAGCCATCAAACCCAAGTCTGGAATCGTAATTTTTTTCATACAGAGAGGTACCGGAACGCCGTTCCGGTTTGTTCCGGTTCAAATCGAGCCTTGTATATATATATTTCATTAATAGAGTGTTGGCTAGTTTATAGTAGTTGAATCATGTTGTGGAAATAAAATTATTCGAAGTGAATTATAGTGTTGAATTTGTGTCTTGGCTAATTCGTTTTTTATTTATCAGAAGAAATGTTGGAAACTAATAACATCTCACTGCAAGAATGGGTTAACAAGGAAAGGTTTCCAGTCTTCATGAAACTATCTTCTGGAAACTTCCACCAGGTGATGAAGACCAAAAAGAACATAGTCATTGCGGTTTTGGAAGAAAACCAAATTGGTGGACTAACCCTCAAAATGACTGAGTAAGTTCATTACTTTATGCTTTGTTGTGCAGTTTTCATTGACAGTAATTATCGGTTTTTATATATTGTATTTTTGATATTTTTAAACGCAATAGTTGTTATAAACTAATCTAATATCTTATGGACTTGCTTAAATACTTACTTGTAGACTCTTCTTGAAGTCATATAACAAATATTTACTCAGAATGGTTAGTTAAATCAAAATTTGGAGTCCCACTGACAATGGAAAGAGGGTCTGTTGAAGGATTTAAAAATCTGTCATTGCTCAATTGTCCTAATGTTACTTGTGGGGTAGAAATTTGAAGATTGGAGTTCCAGCTCAGGTCAATACTTGTTCAAATTTATAAGTTAGTAGTGGTATTCCCTTCGATATATATCCCAAATCATCATCAGTTCCCCATTGTGTAGCTTTGGTGCAACCTTGGTTAAAAACAAATTCAATAGATTTTATACTGAAGATAAAGTTTAGGTTCCCCTTTGGATTCAGTTCTAGTTGAGTTTGAAAAAAATAACTTACAGCTACATATTTCAGTCAGTTTATTTTATTTTTCAAAAAGAAAAAAAGACTGTCTAAGATATAACTCGAAAAATTATTTCGATCGCAACTGTAATTTAAAATTCAATATTAAAATAGCTTGCTATTCAATATAAAAATGTTCTTTTCAACTCTTACATTGCCTGCAAGTGCTTATCTATGGAATTTTTTTTATGTGTATATTCATACATAGAGTAGTAAAGTGTTATAAAAATCTTAAAATTATCATAATAAAAATCCTTGCTTGGCATGCAAATTTCTATTTGTCTTGGATCTATATACACTTCTGCTCAAAATTATTTAGGCATCACAAAAATAATATTTTTTTTATTTTAATAGTTTAATAAAATGTAATTATAAAGCGAAAATAAACTGAAATTTGTAAGCATACAAACACACCTAGAAGCAAAATTTTGATTATTTGAAAATACCACATGCAATTCTTAGCCATAACTTAAGTTCAGATATTTATGTATTTGTAAAATATAAGAGGTTATGTAAGTCTATGTAAAGTTCAAATACTTTATTTTTATGTATCATTTAAAAACAAAAAAAAATTAAATCATTTACTAGAATTTATTTTTTGATACTTACCAATTTATTTATAAGGTTAATAGTTTTTTTTCTATTTATAATATTTGTTTTTCTGTTTTAGGTTTCGGGATGTATTAGAAGCTATTGCAGTAAACAACAAGGCTCTTTACCATGAGTATGCTTTCTTAATTTTAGATTAAAAAAAATAATAATAATAATATTAATAAATAAATTCTAAAATCACATTTTAAATTTAAATCGTTCTTAACCGACTCATACTCAAGCGATTTTTGAAATTGTAAAGTTGTTTTCAATGCTTGATAAGTTCCCATAATTTTCTTATGAATGTTTTTTTATATATAATTTAAAATTGTTTAATTAATTGTAAAGATATAGCTTTTAAGCTGTACTTCAAACCATTACATATAAGAATTAGTGTACAATTGAGTATTTTTAAGAATTTAAAAATTATGTACATTGTTGGAAAAACTGGGGATACCTTGAAATGTTGAAATTGTGTGACACTATAATAGACAAAACAGGCTAATTTTTAGAATTATAGTTTTAACTACTATAGAAATATACACTACCTAATTGTAAGCATTATTTTTGGATTTAAATGTTAATGACTAGTTTTCATGTTTTGGCACGCACAAGAATAAAAAATATTTTTTTTAAAAATTTATTCTATGAGCACAATCAATACATATATATAAGAATGAAGTGTCTATCTGTGGAATCGAACAAAACCACTCATTTTGAGTTTTTTAAATGAATTGGGATACATCGATTCAGAAAATCACATTAAATTTTTTTTGTCTGTTTGCTTGTGTGTATTTACCTCAAAAACTACTGAACGGACTTTTATGAAACTTACGTCATTTTATCAATAATCTTCTAACTTAACATCTGCACTTTGTTTTATGTGGATATCTGCAACCATTCAAAAGTTATAGAACTTTTCCATTTTCTCATACATTATTCCTATTGGAAATTTGCATTGTAGAACTTCACTTCATAATATTATTGTGAAATACCCCCTTGGCGAAAAAAAAAAATATTCTTTGACAATACTGGCTGCCATCTACTATTGCGATTTTCCTTTGAAAAATACAATTATTGAGAAGCAGATTATATGGATCTATCGTTAACAAAAACCTCGCCAACAGAAAGAGTAAGATAAACCTGTGTTTATTTCACAAAAACATTTTAAATAGTAGTCTCAATAGCATATAAAGTCGTTAACATAAAAATTAAAAAGTACTATATTTATAGGTATCTCAAAAACTATTCGAAGTAATTTAATAAATCTAGATTTTGATAAAGTTTATTTTTCACAGTGCGCAGAGAGTGATATGCGATGGCTACACTAACAAGAACAAATCGTGCAGCTCTTACTGCGCAACGTGACCACGAGCAACGCCGGGCCATATTGCTAGTATATAAATAAATGTGTAGATAAGTAAATGTACTATGCTATCACATAATTCCACATACACCACAATGCACTAAAATACCAAATGTGTAGGGTCTTGCTAAGAAGTAAAAAATAGTAATACATTTTTTAAAAATTAAAATATATCAAGGGTTGCATCCTTAAATAAATTTTAGGTAGCATAAGACATATGAAGCTTTCAGATCTAAAGTGGATCTAGTCCATTAATTACAGTTTTGAGATAATCAAGGTTAAAGTTTATAACATTAATTAAATCCTAAAGGGATTTAGAGGATAATTTTCTTTTTATTGTTGTAGACTAACTTAAATATGAGTCATAATTTGAAAATATACACCATTTAAAAATACTTATCCGCAACAAACAATTTTTTAAATGCTTTTGGACTTTATTCCCTTCAACTCTGAACGCTTCATATCAGTTCAGGTGAAAGAAAATTTAAAAGGGGATTATTGTGGAATCAAAATAAAAGGAAGTGTTTCATTCATTTTAATGTAAGCGGCTAGAAACTTTTTTTTAAATTCTGCATCGATTAATAAATATTTACAGTAATTATAAAATTGGTATATATTGTTTGGCATATTTCAGTTATAACTTTTATTTTTTGAAAGTCATAATCCTTAGTATAAACTTATATAGGATAGATATTATACAGATTTTGTTTTACAGGAATTTTGTATTTGGGTGGCTTGGCCATCCTGAAATCGCCAATAGCATTGCAATGGATTATTTGCCAATACCCAGCCTTATTATAGTCAATTCTGCCACATATCAACATTACTTGCCACAACTAGATAAAGACGAAAAAATACCCTCTCCTCAAAAGATTTTAGAACTTTTGGATCAGGTTAAAAACAACAGTGCTCAGGTAATTAATAACTATTATTAAATCTATTTCAGTCACTTGAAATTTTCTTAATATAAGAGCTATATGTTACATATAAATATTTACTTAATGAGTATGTACGGTAAATGTGTACTTAAAAATATTTTAATTCATAGTTTGTTTTTACTTTTTGTTTGAAATTTTGAATTTTTATGCTTGCCTTTTGTAGCTGGGCAATCGTGACACATTTAATAAATTTATGCAAAAGGGCCTAGTTCAGTATATAAACTGAATGTAATTGAATTGTAATAAATCATTATATAAGGTTACATGGTTCAGCGACTCTGTAAATAGAATTTTTTAAGTACAATTTTTATCAAAATAAATCAAATGTTCTGAGTCAAATTAAAAAAAAAAAAAATTTAATCCTTATAATGCTTTCTTTTATTATTTGGAATATAATTTATGAACATATTTTTTTATATAATTTGCATACATATATATTAAGGCTTAATATATTAGTGACAAAACATTTTCATACTGAATAGTGAAGAAAATCAATTAACCCTTTTTTTTAATACTAATATTTAAAGTTATTTTTATTTATGTATTAGGAAATAGATCGGTGTTATGTTTCTATTTCCTCTATAATGTAAAGAAATAGATTCCTAGTTTTGTAAGTGTTTATAAAACATTTCTGTTACTATAGAAATTATTTATTAAATTTTAGTTTAGCAATTTATACATATTCTTCAATATTTGGTTTGTAGGCCTACGGCGGTGAAACATTTTATTACCGTATGTGGAGAGCTTTCCATGGGCTTAACACAGCATTACATGTGAGTATGAATGTTTCAATAATATTTATAAGTTATCTTTTTAAAGTCATAGTTTATAAAAACAGTGTGAGGCAGGCACGTAGGTAAGGGGGTGGTTCATGAAATTCAAACCCCTCCCATCGAAAGTCAAGAAAAATAAAATAAAAATCGAATTACTGTAAAAATCATAAAAATAGTTTAAAAATCTAGAAAAATTTCCATTTCTAGTATAATATTTCTTATTAAGTTGCATGAGGAAAAACCTGGTATTTTCCGGGGGTCCTATTCCGGAATTTTTTTTTTCAAAAGGCTTCAAAAACATGTTTTGAGGTTATTTTTTATCTCAAACTAAGCGTAGCATGACGTCATCGTATTTCATTATATAGCATTTGAATTTCGACGACGAAGGGGAAATATTTTAAAACGGGATCCATGTATTATTTTAAACAAGGAATCTCAAAATATAAATTTGTTCTCAAAATTTATTTCATAATTAGGGAGTGATATTTACTAATTTTAAAAATAGTTAATGGCTGATATAGGTAACGATTTCATGAAAAATAAATGACCAATGTAGCTGTTTCGATACTTATATGCCAGCGTATTCTTGTTTACTTGAATAAAAATTAATAAGTTTAAAAAAATGGGAGGGTATTTGTTTGGGGGGGGGGGGGGATAAGTGACTCGGTCACTGAACCACCCCCATGAAAATTCTATATCTATGTGCCTGGACGGTAAACCTCCTAAGTCGGGTGCGTTTCAGTTCCCGAATGGTAGATTGACCACTATTGAGTATTGTATAGGTGTGAGGTATTCATTTAAATTTGGACTATGGTATTTCTTTAACGATTGCCATATGGAAAAAAATATACTCAAATAGATGCAATACTTTAAGTAAGAACTGTTGGTTTTTGTCAGACTTATTTAGCATATACTAACTGCAGAGAGAAAAGATTAGCATGATTTAATCTGCAATCATAATAATATTAATGTACTTTTAGCTTTGCACTGGAATAGAAATTGTTAATTAAAATTTACCTAGAAGCATATTTGCAAAGATTATAAATAACCCCCTTTCATAGTTACCCATTTGTTTTTATTTAATAAAATAATCAAACTCCATATATCCAACTCCATAAAAATTTAGTTCTTCTGTAAGAGTCAATTTATGAATGCTACTCCAACTGTTATTTTATATCTGACTTTTTTCAAGTTATTTACGATTTAAATTGTTTTTATAAATGTGTGATATGTGCTAGTAAGTATTAAAGGATGTATGACATTTTAAATATGTTCTTTTATTAAAACTATTTTACAAACACGCACATAACCTGAACAAAATAACCGTTAGAAATTTCATAAATGATTTTACATTGTCTCTGTTCCACTTTTCAAGGGCATGTATAAGGGCAATCCTGTCTTGACGATAGTTCTCCTGGGTTTACCTATGGGCCTCTTCAGTATTATTTGCTACACCACCTGCTGCACTGACATTTTAGAAGCGGGAGAGGATGAGGAAGAAACAGAAGTTCCTTTTGGTATTTATATATTTTCTTTATTTGATGTGCTTTATTGAAGATAGTGTTTTCTCTTTTAGAACATATGTTTAAATTTACAAGGATAAGCTTAAAAAGTTATGTAAAAACACTTAAAAATATATTATAATGGCGTTGAAGATTACCCCCTTAGAATGGATTCTGTAAAAACTGCAGCCCTTTTTATAGAAGTACGTTACAGTCCAGTTTTTAACTGTGTGTAAGGACTGTTACAAGTTATATCTTTACAAAGGAGGAGTTATAAATTGATACTTTAGGAAATACAGTGAAACCTCTATTTTACTGGCCAACTTGTATGGATTGAATGTAAAATTTACATATTTTAATCGTGTTGTAAGATTTTTTTTTTAGAAATGTGCTTTTTTGACAAAGAAAAAGCATTTTGAATGATAAAGGCAGCCATACTCTTCGAAAAATTGCTTGTTTAGTTATTAAACAAACTTATTTATTAAAATGTTGTTGTTTTTAAATGTTTTTTTACTTTTTATTCTGTTGAAACACCATGTGTGTTTGTGAAGTAATACTTGCATTTGCAAAGCATGTTGGGAGTGCAAAATGAAACAAATTTAATAATTAATAAAAAAAAATTTAAGTTGAAATAAAAAATAGTTATTTCTAGTATTTGACACCAATTAGACTACAATTATACTTTACCAAACAATTTATGGATATGGAAATTTTGGCCTTTGTGACAAACCACCTATGTCACGAAATCATCCCCCCCTCCCCTTTTCAAACAACATTTTCTAAAAAGAAGTTTTAGTCCATTGACATGTTTATTACTTAAGGGATCATTCAAAAATCATGTAATAACAATGGAAAGCTTATAAAACTAATTTGAATAAACAGCTTAAAGAAGAGAACAAGAGCAATAGAGAAATAAAGTTTTTTCTTCAAACTGTTAAATCAATTCTGATGATGAAGCATTAAAGCTTTGTTGCAGACCATTTAATTATTAAAAAAGTGAGAATTTAAAAATACACTATTTTGTATTTTAAGGTAGTTGTGTAACCAGCTTTTAATTGCGACAGCCATAAAAACTGTCTTCATTTTTAAAATAGACTTTTTTTTTTCGTAATAGGTAAGAAAAAATTATTGGAAGAGTTAAAAATATTGAGAAAAAAATTGTCTATAAGATAAGTTTTTAAAATGATAAAAACCATCAATTGACAAATATTTGTGATTTGAAAATTATGGAAGGAGAAAGGTGGTGCTCAACTAGTTTCATACCTAAATATGTACCAATATAAGAAATGAATGCTATAATTAAGTTATGTTAATTAGTAGTTAGTTATTAATTAGTAATTTTCAGTTACTTAGAAATTATCAATTTACATTACTTTGTTAATTACCTAATGGCTTACATTTCTTAAGAAATTAATAATATTGTTATTTATTATTTAAAATTTACAGAAATTTCGTAAATTGTAAAGAAAAAATCACTAATAATGAATTTTAATAGCAATTTATCACTTTAATATTTATGGAGGAGGGGGGGGGGGTTGAGTGCCTCCCTGTCCTATGCTTATGTGGTATACTGGGATATCATGTATAAGCCATTCTCTTAAACTTGTCCTAAAATTTTCTATTTGGAAGGTTTTTAAATTTTGTATTGAAAACATTGTACTAATAAACTGAGTAAGTAATCACAATTGAAGCTTTATTTCAAATATGGTTTCTTACAGTGCTAGAATGGATGATTTATAAGAATTTTACATTCATCATGTAAAGTTTTGCTATTTTATTTTTTACAGATGAAAGACACCAGAAGAGAGAATAATGACCTGTTTCTCAACTGTGATATATTTATTTTTCATTTTTTTAATCAATTAAAAGTACTTCTGCAGAATTACTTCTGTAAGGTAAAAGTGCATTTTGAAGTATTCTGCTTTGAGAATAATTAAATATAGCAATTAACAACTTTGAATGGCAATTGTTGTAACACAGTCTAGCGTGGTGCGATTTGAGTTTTAAAAAAATTCTTTAAAACAGAGTATCCAAAAAAACAAAAAAAAAAAACTATTAAGTTTATCATGACAAATTTTTCTGAATAATTTTTTTGTTAAAGAAAAATATTAATTTAAAAATACATACTAAGTTTTGTTAATGTATAACAGTTGAATTTTTCTCAGGCATTCTATATACCAAATGGCTTAAATTGAAATATTTACGAGTGGTGTATGTCTTCTGCAGAATTACTTTTATAACATATTCATTTTAAAGAATTCTGCTTTGAGAATAAATTGTAATTCTATGCTTTTGTGTCAATTGCCAATTGGTATCTGAAATATTTTGTTGCCAATTTTGTATATTTAGGTCTGATTGATTTTAATATTAAATAGTGGGTGCAAATGTTAAAAGCTTGTTCATATGTTGCAAATGTGAAGTGTTATAACAAAAAAATCATACTCATGAAATTTCCCATCTTGTAAACTATGCAATATAACTTTGTATTAGGAATAGATCCTTGTAGGAATCTGCAATTATAATTTATTTGTGTGAAAGTCTTATTCAACAATATGAAATCTCAATAAAATGTTGTTTTTAAATCTTGCAGTATTTTTTTTTATATATAACTTTTAATAGCATATTAAAATGGGTAATACCAAATAAAGTTATTTAGTGTTTATATGGCTTGGTTAATTTTTTTTGGGTGCAAAATTTCATTTTTTTTTTTTACAAGCGCAAATTTTGTAAAGCAGCTAACAGAGTAAATAAATTTTCCATTATAAGAATTGTGTTTAGCAACCATCAAATGAAGTAATATCTTTGTACAAAATGTTTTACAAATCAAAAACTAATTAAAAAAAAACTTACAATTGTGTCAAAACTGCGTATATACACTGTATGAGCCATTTTTTTTTATAATTGCTGATGGCTATGAGGTCATTCTATAAAGTGCAATACATTTATCTTTAGAGATCATAACCAACTATAGACTACTAAATTATTAGTATTGATGTAATGATAACTAAAAAATTTGTGGTTTGAAGAGGGGGATATTTACTTTTTCATCCAAATGCATCAGGCTTATAGTTTGAAAATAAGTTTATCAAACAGTAATTAATTAAAGATATTTTCCAATATTTTTTAGAAATATCAAATATAATTTTTTTTGACACAAATCTGTAAATGTTTTTTAATTACAGTGAAGGTAAATTGCATCAATAATGCCAAAAAGTATATTATTTTATTCCTTCCATACACAGGTAACAAAGAATATATGTATACAATTACAATTTTTTCAATAGCGCGATTTAAATTAATGAAGGCGTTTTTGCATGCTATTGAAAAATAGTAGAAATGAACATGTGCAGTTTTGGCACTTTTATGGTCTTCAGTTACAGATTGACATTTGAAAATGCTTAAAAGAAAATTGACTATTTTTTTTTATAAGTGGCCTTGTGTTTTTAATTAAAATGCTTTTAAATTATCAGGCATATCAATACTAGTCTCTGTTCCTAGAATAAGACTTTTTATTCATTAGATTGAATTTTGATTTTCCTACTAACTAAAGCATTGTGCATTACCAATTTATAAAAACTCATTTGTTTAAAATGGTATTGTTTATGGGTACTTATTGTTATGGTCTGGCTCCAGTTAATTGGCGGTTGAGTTAACATCCATCAATACTGGTTTTAGCGAATCAACAAACGAGTGTCAATGAATTCTCCGATACGCTTATCGCAAACGCATAGATAGGGACGTCACAGAGGACATTTAAATGGAGCCCAACTATACTATATTCCAAGACCCACTTTTTAAAAGCTGTTTTTCCATTCTTTTTTCAATCCAGTGGCAGAAACCAGCAAAAAGATCGATTTCACCCAGATTAAATTATTTTAACACTTTGTGCTGCTCTGCTCAAGGAAGCAAGAAAAATCGTTTTGTCTCGAGTAAAGGGATTTATGCAAATAAAATAGCTTTCTGTTGTGGAATACGTAAATTTATGTTCACCAAGTGAATTCTTTCTTGTTACCATCTTGTCAAGCAAGTGTTGTCCAGGAATAAACATTTTAAAATTAAAGATGTCTGCTTCCACGACATTGGAACAATTATTAAAAATTATGTAGAATATTGTGGTAAATTTCCAAAATAAGTTATCTTCTCTTTAATTAATTTCAGAAACCTAGTACTGTTTTATGGTTAATGAGGATAATTATTTTCTATTTAAAATTATTTTTATTTGTTTTATGTGATTTTAAACATGCAATTTATTTCAAATTGAGAAGTACAACTGAAGTCATTAATGCAAGAACTAGACCACTCCACTTTTTCCCGATTTTTACATTTACAGGGACCGCAGCCGAATTTTGAGAAAAAATAGTAGTAAAAATAGGAATACTAAACACAAAAAATAGGAATTAAAAAAAAAAATTAAAAACGGAAAAGCATCTATATCCATTCTACAAGTGTCATTCAAGCAGCACACGATCAATGACAAGATCCTACATTTGAAAGACAATTTAAAAAATTTTACTATACTAAATTTTCATAACTTGATTTTTTTTTATAGTTAAATGCGATTTTTTTTAAAAAATCAACCAACACATTGTTGAAATTTTGCATAAGTTGTATGAATTAAGGAGGTTGCTATTGTCTAAGGGAAATTAAATTCTGTAATTTTTTCAAGGAAAATTTAGATTTATTAAAGAGTAAAATGTTAATAGAATACCTACTTAAGCATGTTAATCTAAATCATTAAAATTTACAAAAACAGTTGTATAATTTTTTTTTTTAAACTTTCAAAAAGTCATTTGTTTTTTTTAGGGGAAGGTGCAAGAAGAGGGAGTTTTAAATTAAAAAAAATAATATATAAACATTTAAATAAAATATTAATGCCGAGACGAATTGCAAGCCACGTAAAAAAAACAAGCTTATTTCATATGTTTATTGTTATTACATGAAATAAGTCCCTAAACTTCAATTTCGTGAATAAATTATAGTTTCTAAAATAAAATTTAATGCTATTTTGTTAGATAGTGCAAAGCAAATCATGATGAAATAGGAACTAGTGAAAAATAAGCCTTTATTTATCAGATGCAAACGGATTGAAAACATTTCCACGGACGTCGCAGCAGATCGCGTTTAGTGATTATTTACAATTTTAAAGTTTTCACAAGAGAAAATAATTCTTAAAACAGCGCCATTTTGAGATTGCCTTTACCATATGTAACGAAAGAGTTTTACCAATCAACTTTCGAGTGAATCATCTCCGCGTTTGGTGAAGATTGCAAATATTTCTGCATGTTAAAAATGCTATATTTTTGTGAAATTCATCGTTATTTAAGGTGGAGCAGCGATTCGCACAAAATAAAAAAAACTAAGTAACATTTTCCAATGATGAAATCGCCATGACTAAAAAAATCGGACAACATAAATAAGTCCTTTTTTTCTGAGGTGAAATCTTTCTATACACACCTTTTTTTACCCTTGCCATATTGTCAATTTTGAGACAAAATAAATTTAAAACGGCTTAACTTCTACTCTACAAAAAACCTAATGTTTTCCCAAACAGAAAATTTCTAAGTTCTCAAATTTTGTAGAGTCCATGGGGTGAAAAGTTTCAAATAAAAAAAAAATAACTTTAATGAAATATATAAACATTACAACAAAACAGAAACAAATTAGAAAATTATTGTCAGCCAAACAAAAAGTAACAAACTTTTTTCAAAAAATCAATTTTGATTAATTCAAATGACAAGTCCTAAACTTCAATTTCGTAATTAAGATTATATTTTTGAAAAATTTAATGCAATTTTGATAAGTAGTGCAAATCATATCATGATGAAATAGGAAGTAGTGAAGTATAAGGATTTATTTATCAGATGCAAAAGGATTATAAGTTTATCAACGGAGATCGCAGCAGATCGCGTTAAGCGAATTTCTCCAATTTCAAAGTTTTTATGAATGAAAATTTTTCACAAGAGTACATTTGGAAGTCTCATTTGCCAGATGCATCGAAATTTGAGTTTTAACCATCTTAACTTTCAAGTGATATCATCTCCGTTTGACTAAGAGCTTTCTCCATTTTTTCTAGATTGAGTATCGATTCTTACCAAACGAACTGAGATTTTTCAGTGACGAAGTGTCTTATGATAACGAAATACCATTGACTAAAAAAACGGACAAAAAGGATCAAAAGTCCACTTTTTTCTGATGCGAGGTCCCTCCATTCGTCTATCTCTTCTCGAGTCCTTGCCGATTTACACTTGCGTATAACGATCAAAAGGGCGCCATACATACCTTATATTTCTACAAATATTATTTAAAAACCAGGAATTCTGGGTTAAGATTTGGGAAATTAGCACCCCTGAAAGAAACATCTGAGCTTTCTCAGAACTCTCATTACAAACAGGTTCCCGAGGTGCATTCGAACACCACCACCTATTTGCGCTTTCGGTTTTTCCTTTCTCTGTGGATATAATTTCTTCAAAAAATTTCTCATGGATCTCAGAGTCACGACCCATTACAAAGACATACCGAAATTTTAATGCAAATATGCATCAATCCCAGCGATGATAAAATTAGTCTGAAAAAACATAATTCCGCGGAATTATGTTTATGTCCGCGCTTCCGTGGACTGAAAACACACAATTCAGCGCATCCGTGGACTGAAAAAACATAATTCCGCGCTTCCGTGAAATTGTACCACGTCTGATATTTACACAAGTGTGTAGCGATCAAAAGCGCGGCATTCGTAGCATATAATTCTGTAAATATTTGAAATTTTAAAAAATGTGTTTAAAATTGAAATTTTGGCGAAATTGTAAGTTTAAAAAAATCTAGATTTCCGCATTCTAAAACTTTTAAAACACCTGGAATTTCAGGTACCGAAAAATTAAAAAAAATTAGTATTCCGGGTTAAACCCGGAAAAGTACCACCCCTGACGCCCGAGAGATAAGAAACTAAATGTTCAGTGCTGTGCTGGCTGTGCGCGCATTAAGTTCAGCCTTGGTAATGGCGAAAAAGTTCGCAGTTGTTTCCTTTGTATACGTAGCTTCATAAAAAAAAAATTCCGTTCATCGGAGAAACCCGAATCTGCGCGCCACTTTATAACTTCGGCGAGAAATGTCTAAAAAATAGGAAAAAAAAGGAAAAATAGGAAAAAAAGGAACAGTTTAAAAAAAATAGGAAAATAGGAGAAAATAGGAGCTTTGCGGTCCCTGCATTTATTCCTACAAAAAATCCTCAACTGATTGGTGCAAGAACCAGACAACTGTTAAGCGATGGCTATTGAGATATAAAGAAAGAGAAGATTTACTTTTGCATCATACAATGCTACAAACATAGTGTTTTTATCCATCATGGGAAAACTGGAGCTGGTTCTTAAAAGCACGCCAAGTCGAATTATTTTAAAAGATGATAATTTTTCTATGAAAACATAAAAATTCAAGCAAATGTTTAGGAACAGATTTTATTAACGACGTTGCGGAAAAACTCCTCAAAATAATAAACATCTCAATATAAAAACACTATAAACTTCATAGTAGTAACTCAAATTATACACTACATACAACATATTTTACAAATCAAATGATGCACACAAGTATGTAAACATTTACAAAATGAGTATTTCACTTTTGCTAGCCAATTTTACAAGTGTTACAGATTGCAAAAACTCGTTTTTAAACTCGGAATTTAAATATTTTTAATTAATACAAAATAATTACGTTTTAATTTATAAAAAATTTGCAATCTCATGTTTTAAAAATAATTTATAATTAGTTTAAAGGTAGACAAAATAATGGTTGATTAAATCAATGACATAAGGTTGTTATAAATGTTTACAAACTTTAAGTAGATCCAAATATATTGAATGTAATCAAGAATTTAGGACATTTTACTGAATTTGTATTTGCCTTAAAACAATTTTGTTCGACACCTTTTCTGTAATATACTGTTCTTAAAAAATACTAGTTTTAATGGTAAAAAAAGGGCAAAAACTACAACTTGATTAATTTATAAGTTATCAAAGTTCTATTTCTCAAGCAATTTGCTCCACAAACTGCCATGATTAGTGCGACTTCTGGATAGTAAAGATTGAAATAATAATTAGTTAGCAACGTACATAGTATAATTCTTATAAAACTAGGTACATTTGCTTAATTTCTTTATCAAAAAGTATCTGATTTTCTATTTTAACAATACTGATATTTTTTTTTTAGTTTTTTAAAAAACATTTTACTTTTTACACGTATTTATTTAATATATTTTATTAAAATAAATTTATGCCTTCTAAAAGGGTTTCATATGCATTAAAATGTATTTTTTAAAAGGGGACTTACAAATATTAAGTACAATTGCAGTAATTCAAGGCACAATGAACTTAATCAGGCTTATTTTTGAAAAATATATATTATACAAGTTACTTTCTCACCGACATCATCATGTATAAAAATTAAAAGTATTATTAAATAATACGTCCTTGTTATTTACCAAGACCGCAAAAAATGTATAAAATTAAAAGTAGCACATTTTAAGGAACAACTAAATTCTTAATTACACTACATCAAAGTAAATGAAAAAAGTCCTAAAACCATAAAATTACTTATATTTGGTTTAAAAGGCTTACACAAGTTTTTAGGGGCGTTTGAAAACAATGTGGCATATAAAGGGACACGATGGTAATACAGCATAGTGGTCAGATCTTCTCATTTTAGTTTTGAAACTGCTATCAAGTACATTCTGTTGAATTTGTATCAAGTACATTCTGTTGAATTTGTATCAAGTACATTCTGTTGAATTTGTATCAAGTACATTCTGTTGAATTTGTATCAAGTACATTCTGTTGAATTTGTATCAAGTACATTCTGTTGAATTTGTATCAAGTACATTCTGTTGAATTTGTATCAAGTACATTCTGTTGAATTTGTATCAAGTACATTCTGTTGAATTTGTATCAAGTACATTCTGTTGAATTTGTATCAAGTACATTCTGTTGAATTTGTATCACACAAAATAATCTAAAGTTATTTTAACTAAGATTCCAAAAATTCTACAAAAATAATTACTAACTTTTACTAAAGCTCAAGTTGACAGCAAAGGGGAAGTGGGGAAGCTTAAAATATAAAAAAATAGGCCACATGCTTTTCAAAAGGCCCCCTATATATATAAATGAAGAAATAAAGAAAACTTAATATAATGCATTACAGATCTTGTAATAGTTTAAAAAGTAGAGTTCAACTGAGTATAATCTTTTTTTTAAATCCTATAAAATATAAAATTATATAATCCACCAAATTCATACATATTATTTCGGATGAAAGTTTCACATTTATAAAACAGCTTATTTTTCTTTTAAAAAAAATATTTACTAGTGCAACAAGAATGATAGCAATTAAAAAAAAAATTCTTGGTATGTTAAAAAATAATAATTTTGAATCGCATAGGCTTTATCGATTTTCAGTTGAAAAAATATCTGTAGGAACTACCCACAATGTTCACTAATTCATAGCTTTTTTAAAAAAAAAATATAAACATAATTTTCATCAAAATACTACATGAAACTTTTGAGAACATGTTACCAAATGGAGATGAAATAAATAAGTATGCATAATAATTTCTATTTAAAATTCTTATTGCAAAAGTAAATTTTTTTTGTCATAAAATATGTACACTTTGCTTTTAAAGTATGTACAGTCTGTACAGAGAGGAGGTGCTGTTTCAAGTGAGGAGGGGCACGTCGAAGAGGTCGTACATGCCCTCCGTCTCATCCAGGTTGAAGAAGTAGTCCCTCGCTCCAGGGGGAGGGCTCAGTCTTAGGAAGGGTGACAAAGCTGGGAAAGAACCGAGCACAAAATCAATGTTTGAATTGTTGATACAAATATAATACATGGTTCATATAGATTTTCAAAAGTAAAAATTAAGTAGTTCTTAAGAACTTTTTAAGGACCTCTTATATTTTTTTGACGCCGTTAGCAGAGAATCGCACATTTTTGGCGCAAAATTGGCATAGAATAGCACGTAAATGTGGTTCGGTAGCAAGTTGGCGCAGGATACCACTTCCGCCAAACTCTGGCGCAGAATTCCCATCCGTTAAAGATGCTATATTTGTGATTTTCCTCGTTTTTCTAGAATGAGTATTCACAAAACAACAAATGGATATTTTCTAACGATGAAGTGTCCTGTATGATAATAAAATACCATTGACTAAAAAAATCGGACAAAAGAGATCCAAACTTCCACTTTTTTTTTCTGACACTAAATCCGTCTATTCACGTTTTTCTCTCTCCTTGCTTATTTATACTTGCGCATAACGGTCAAAAGTGTGAAAACAATAAACGTAATATCCGGAATTCTACATTTCGATAATTTTAATGCACCCGGAATTCCGAGTTCGAAAATTTAAAAAACCCAGACTTTCGGGTTAAACACAAAAAAATACCACCCATGTGAATTAGTAAAAAAAAAATATGTTTGACAAAATTAAGGACTTTAAGGGCCCTTAATTAAGGACCTAACTAAATTAAGTAGTTCTTAAGGACTTTTAAGGACCGTGCAAACCATGTAATATTAAAGTATTTTCACATTTTGTAATTACTTATAAAGCATGTTTGCTCCATTATTTGATCAAATTGAAAAAAAAAATTAAGTTTCTAAATATTTTTTATAAATTGTTTACATTACTCAGGGTGTCCACAGGGAAAGCATTTTGAATTTCCCTGATAATTCCCTGATATTTCCCTGCAAGTCGTACTTTTTTTTACGGCAATATTTTTAAAATGTATTATTTTTCCTTATTATGCAAGATATGCTTTGACATTATCTTATTATTTCCCAAAAATATATTTATTTTTTATATATAAGTTTACTAACTATTTCGCTTGATTTACTAACTCCCAAAAAAGTGCAACCAAAGTTTAACATCCAAAAATCAATGCATAAAAATTTAATGTACCCCAAATTCAAAATTCCAGAGCATTTACCAAATATGTATCAATAATTCAAAATGCTAATTAAAAATCATAAAAGTCCAAGTAAGTGCAATATATCTCTTAGATTATTAGTGATTGTACTTTAAGATCAAAGTCTAAAGTAACCTCAATATTAAAAAAGAAATCCAATATACTCAAAAAGTAGAAACCCAATGCATCCCTATCCCTAATAATAAAACTAATTTATTAAATCGAATCCAGTATCTTTAGATATACAGCTTAATCCCAAAATATATTTCCTAAGATCTAAAATGTATCCAAAAAATAATAAAGGCAACAGTTTCGTCAAGTTTAACAGAAAAAAAATCATTTTAGGGACGTTCAAAAGAAATTTGAATTTTACTAGGAACTTAGCAAATTTTAAACATTTGAAAGATCTATTTTTAAAATAAATTGAGTGGGCGAGCAAGTACCTAGTTATAGATAGCCAATTGGTTTGTCAAATTTTAAACGTCAGCATTTTGGTGCGGTTCCTACGACTTTGAAAGAGAAAATTTTCACTTTTACTCACTTTTAAAAGTCCCATACGCAATTTCCCTCTTTTTGATTGCATTTAAAAATTATTTGAATATTTGTAACCAATCAACGATGTTTCACAGCCAGAAATCAAGTTAAAAATATTTTTTTTTTTGACCAATTCCCTGATTTTTTCAAAAAAATTTCAAATTCCCTGATATTTCCAGAATGGTCAAATTCCCTGATATTTCCCTGTTTTCCCTGCTTGTGGACACCCTGTTACTATATATATATATATATACAGTGTTCCCTCTAGAAATAAAAAAGGGCAGAGCGCTGTTGGTAGTAAAAGGGCACCTCGTTTTTGAAAAGGCACTTCTTGTTTTTAAAAGGGCACTTTCAAAAAAAAGTTTGGTGTGGGCCTGGCCACCATTGACACATCGGACCCGTGACCAAACAAAAAAGTTCCGATTTGTTGGTTGACATTGTGCTATAGTCGGGGACAACCTAAGTTGACCTAATACGTTTATGCTGTAGGAGTTGATCCTTCCGCAACGAAATATAGTTCCAAAATAATATAGTAATTACGATCAAACGACAGTACAAAAAACAAAACTTTCAATGGAATTCGAAAGTTCTTCATATAATTCTCTAATTAAAATGTTTTTAGTTTCACATTTATATGTACTTTTGTATTTAAGTAACTGCTACGTAATTCCACTTTCAACGAATGAAAAGCTCCGTATCGTCTGAGTGCAGTAAGTAACCCTTTAATTTGGCGAGCTAAATACGAATTACGCGCCTGTGATTTCTTTTTCTCTTTCGTCTGCGCTGTTTTTTCTTTCTTTTTTCTTCTGGCGCCTTTTTCACTCTCACGAATATCTTAAAATTTTGTTTTATTATATGATCTTACATTTTTCAAATCTATTTCTGATTTGGTGTGAACTAAATAATATTTTTACTTGGTTAAATCGAATGGCGTCTAATATTAATGCTTCAGGAAACTATGTGTTATAATAAAATGATTACATAAAAAAAATGACTAAATCAGAAAATAGAAATCAATTTCGGTTTAAAAAAGAAAAAATTGAAGATAAGAAGGGAACTGGGACCGGCGTGCAACTCTCCGATTACGAAAACCCTGCCCTTCCCAAGACTTTGAGAACGAACTTTTCACCTTTCTAATTACGATATTGACACTCTTTCAAAGATTAGGATTTATTGATTTGATTGGTTCGGTTTAGTGACCACAAGTGCTTCTAAGGATATGCTACGCCAAACAATAAATACCGCAGTACACAAGGTTAATAAATATAAAATGATTTCATCATAAAATGATTACATAAAAAATGACTAAATCAGAGAATAGAAATCAATTTCGGTTTAAAAAGAAAATAATTGAAGATAGAAGGGAACTGGGACCGAGCGTGAAACCCTTCGATTACGAAAACTCTTCTCTTCCCGAGACTTTGAGAACGAAATCGCACCTTTTTAATTACGATCTCTGCAATCTTTCAAAAACTAAAATCAAACTTGCAACCCTCCGATTACGAAAACCCTATTCCGACTAGGCCATCACGGGATCTGATCAATATCAGAACATTTGAATCCTAATGGATTTAACCTGCACCATTTCCTTCTACACGGCGAATGTTTGGTGAACCATGAGGAACGGAACTCGCACCCTTCCGATTACGATTCCTGCGCTCTTTTAAAAACTAGGATCGAACTTGCAAACCTCCGATTATGAAAACTCTGCTCTTCCCAAGACTGAGGATCGAACTTTTAACCATTTGATTTCAACCTCAACTAGGCCGCCATCGCAGATCTGCGAATGAATGCGAGAACATTTAATCCACGACGGATACACGTCGAATGGATGGACGACGAGAAACGGAACTCGCAACCTTCCGATTATGATCCCTACGCCATTTAAAAAAAAAAAAAAACGTCTAACCCACAGATAACGAGTTTGAATGTGGAATCAAAGTAATACATTTTATTAAATTTTTCCTTTTAAGAAAAATTGTCAAATTAAATCAATGCAAAAAGATACATTGCAACATGCAAATCAAGTTAAATCGATTAACTTTTTTAACTATATCATTTCTGTAGTTTTTCGAAAAAAATAGTTCATAATAGTTTTACAAGTGATTTAAATAGTGCGATATTTGAAATAATTTATTTTCATCAAAAAGTGTCATCTTTAATTTAGTTTACAAATTTGTTTATTGTACTTCTGCTTATTAAATCTACATTGTACACAAATCGGGACCCTCAGCCTCAGCTAAGCGTAATGACTCATTCCCATCCCGTGTTATCAGTTTCACATAAAAGCAGTAGAAAAAAAGCGATAACGACGCCAAATATGACGACTCTGATACATTTCCATTTGTTTTTAAATCAGCGGATGTTTCTTTTTTAGCCAATCAGGGTCTCAATCGAGCTTGTTTACTCATCGTACCTTTGGCTTCAGGTTCAACTTAGGGTGTCTCCGACTATAGAGCTGCATATTGGGCTAGTGTTGACGGTTCAAGGCCTATCTCGAATTTTACATTTAAGAATTAATGTTTTCCCTAAAAACCAAATCTGTAAATAGCCCTAATCAGACTCCTTACAATACTTATGAAAAAGCTACTTAAATCCAAAATTAAAAAAAAATAATGCATAATCTTGCAAATACGCCCTAAACCATCTTCTCTTTAAAAGAATACAGAAAAAAAACCTTACCATTTCATATGTGGGCACATGCAACCAATAGGATTCGTAGAATGACCCGTGCTTGAAATATCGGAATCATCGCGATTGCACAACACACGTAGTTAAAAAGGAGTTTGTTTTGCTACTGTCATAATTCACTTAATTCCAATTTACACCAAAAAAATTTATTTGATGCCTTTTTTAAAGACAGTTAGGGAAACAAGGACGCTTGAGCTTGACTGAAAAGGGCAAGAGGGTCGGCATTTTTGAAAAAGGGACATGAGGGCGCTATCAAGATGAAAAAAAGGCGGGTAGGGCGGACCGCCCTTCAAAAAACGCCTAGAGTAAACACTGTATATATATATATATATATATATATATAACACCATTTATGAATATTCATGAATTAGGATCTATGCAGACACGGTAAAAGATACCTAAAAGCTGAACAGAATTTCTAAATTACTTTTATTCCAGGAGTCAACCAACACATGGTTACAAAACAGGAGTCTGAGAATAAAAATGTCCAGTCTTAAGGAAAATCTAGTAAATAAATACAAGGAAATGAAGAAGTTCCAGAGATTTTTACACAGTCTAAGGATACATGGTGATTTGTCGACAGGTATCAGTTAAGGAAGTTATGTGGTATTGAACTTGAAAAAATCCCCAACAAGAGTATATGGAAGAGGCCCTTCAAAAATGGGATGTTAGCATGGGTGTTCGTTTTAAAATATAAAATATTTTCTGTACATTTTCTGGAAGTTTCTAAATATTCATATTAAATTAAGAGCTCCTGAAAAAGAAAATGGTATTCGAGTTTACACTTACTTTCAGTTGAAATAAGATCTTCAAGAATTTGTTCTTCAAACTTGTCATCTAAAAATAATTAAGAGAATAATTAATAAGAGGGAGAGGTATCAATATGAAACACAAATTTTAATACATAAGCCATAGGGAAAAAAATAGTAAAGATATTCTAATGTCAAAACAGGAAAATTGCTGAAAAAAGTTTTCATTACCAAATGCTTTGTTTTTAAAAGAAGACGTACACAATAGTTAAACAGAAAAAAAATCACGAAGTATTTTTCTACAAACAAATATTTCAATCAAAATAGTATATTTTTGCGAAAAGAAAAATAACTTAAAATGCAATCATACACACATAAATTAGGAGATAATCAGACACATACAAAATGGTTGAAAACCTTACTTTGTATAGACAATCAGTACAAGTTGGCAAGTAGCAAATAAGCATTCCAAATTTTGAGCCAATAGGATAGAAGAACTGTTAACCCTTTGAACTGGACAGTGAAAAAACTCAACTCAGTCAACAAAATAAGAATATGTTCTTTTGTCCCCAGTTCAAATTGAATGAGAACTGCATGTTCTTAACATACAAAATGCTTTTCTTTCATTAGCTCTTTTTTTTTTTTTTTTATATCTTACTCCATTTAAAAGTATAACATTATTTGGGTATTTAACCATTGCACTCTAGTGCTGCTTGTAAGTCACCAAAATAATGATGAGTTAATTTTTTTTTCTCTGTTCTTCAAAGTGAAAGAGAACAACATATTCTCATTAAAAAAGTTATTCTTTCACAAACTTTAATATAAATTATTTTTAACATAGTATTAAATATGTTGGTGATCTAAAACTTTCTTCAGATTGAAATTCCCGACAACCCTTTTTTTTTAAAAAAAAACATTTAACAAATGTCAAAAGCCACTAAATAGGGGTTTTAACTCAATTCAAGACTGAGAAATACACGATAAGAAAAGAATATTTTTAAAGATTAATCTAGAAACCTGTAAAAATAACATGCCTGCAAATAATACCCTATCAAAGTAATTAAAATAATGGAGAAATTATAATTTCATTGATGGCAAGGAAAGGAATATAATAAAGCAATTTTATATAAAACTTTTAGAAAATTTCCCCGACTTTTTAGTTTATTTTAATTTTCCTTAACAATTCCAGGTGCAAGGGAACCTTGTCAATATACATTTGGTATACTGGGATTCATATTCAGCTTCACTCGAATTTAAAATAACAGGATGCAACAGTTCCATAACAATAAGAAGGGAAAAAAAATTGAAAATACACATTTTTCATAACTAATTAAAAAAAAGAGACTACATACCACATAAGGGATTAAATAAGAGGTCTCTGGAAATTTCAAGCAGATTATCTGCAGTATTTGTCTCATTTGAGGTGGAAGAAGTCGTTCCTGAAATAAAAAAATATTATTTTCTTTATAACTAATTAAAAAATAAGATAATAGCAATAACTTTATTAATGTGCATTTAATCAATAAATTACAATGCAGGTCATAAGTAACATAAGATTAACTAGGTTAGAGAAAATATCTTATTTTACCAGTTCTAAATACAAAATCAGACAGAAAGGAAACAAGAATTTAAATATATGGGTATTAGGAAAATTAAAATATGATTTCAATTTTGTTTTCGAATAAAGAATTTAAGATTGAGCTAATAAAAATTCTCATTTATATTAATTGTTTTTCTAAAACACTTGTAAAATATCCACTAGGTAAACATTGAGTTTTGTAAAATTAGTATTCATTAGAACCTTGAAGAGCATAAATGGATTAAAAAACGTTTATTTATATAAACTGAAAATTGTCATTTTTAAAAAAAAAATATATTATTTTGTTCCAAGAGTATCAGTACGAACAGCTTCATCTATATTGCAGCATTAAAGTAACTTGGATTTGTAAGTACAGACAACTCTTGTTATCTCGAAGGGAAGTGTATAAAAATTTGAGATATCAAAAATTCAAGTTATCGAAAATCCTATAAAAAATATGTTTTGGTAAAAAATAAATACTAGTATACTTACACGACTTTATTTAACATATCTATCCAAAATAGTTTGGTAAGTATTTATATTTTTTTCGAAATCAATTATATTTTCCAAATGCACGATTGCTTGAAAGGTCTCTGATGTTTTCATTTCCGACCTCGATTCAATGAATGCACACATAGATTTTATCGAAGATAGAGCCTCTTACAAAGTTATCTTTGGAGGAGCATTCTTAATTATCATTCTTCTTCTGAGAGATATCTCTCATCAAATGCTGCTATAGAGTGCATTGCCTAAACAAAAATGAGAAGGGGTCGAGTGTTGTCTTCATATTTTAAGTGAGTTGCTTTCTGAACGGTCGGTAACGTTCCAAGAAAGTGACTCGCACTTTACTGAAAACGCCAGCTGGCTTGAGGGACGATAAATCATTAACCTTCCTTGTTGGACTGACTCTGCATTAAAGAGGAAGGGATACAGCTCAGGGAATCCAGTCTGGCGACATTCAAACAAAAGGGTGAGGCACAGGTAGGAATCCATTGCATACCCTTTCAATAACGCACAAGAAAGAGAACTGATAAAGAAGAACGTGGCAATTACATATATGCTAAAGGTTCTTCAAAATCCGTAGTTTTGAGAGGAAAACAAAATTTTGAGTTGTGAGGAAACTGAGTTATCGAAAATAACGACGAAAAACTTCGAATTAAAGAGATAAAATTACATTAAATAAGTAATGAAGGTGCTGGGAAATCGATTTTTTTCGAGGTATCCAAAAATTCGAGTTATCGAGAGTCTACTGTATTAAGAACTTGTTTCACTATACTATAATTTTTATAATGTTAGAACTTTTAACATTCAATTTTACAAGTAATCGTTTTCTTATTTAATATAACTTGAACAAAAAGATCACCAGGGTCAAATTATTTTATTGACTATTTAAAATAACCACCCTTTTGACAAAATTAATTTCATGCTTGTGATAATTTCATATAAAACAATAAATGATTTCACAGTACCTGTTTGGGTGGTATCTATAGAGTCTGGTCTGGACACGCCTTTCCGTCGAGTGACCGGAGATAACACTGTCAAGGGCTGGGGCGGACCCTTCCTCGGCGAATGTCGAGTTGCCATTCGATTGGAAGCAGCGGCTGCAATTTCTTCGGCTGCCTGAAGGGAGAATAGCTTATTTAAATTGGGAAAACTTTCTTCCTCAAAATACAAAAATGAAATAAAAGAAACTTGTTTTAACTAAATAAACATCACACATCTTCTATGTTCATACAGGTTTTAAAAGTAAAAATTGAAGAATTTTTAAGCACTTTATCAGGTCAATTTGACAAATTTTAAAAAACTTCCTGATTTTTGAATTTACACAAAGCGACTTAGAAAATCTGAAATTTGGAACTTTCTTAAAAGTAAAAGCTGATAAGAAAGTCCAAAAATGATTTGAAAATAAAACAAATTGTACACATAAGATCATTTGTTTTTTAAACTACTTACAATAACATTTAAAATTTTATAGAATCATCAATAAAGACATTTTAAATTATAATCATATAAGAATGAGAGCATTAAACAGGATATTTTTATGTAAGTATGTATTTAATCCATGAGGATGCTTGATTAACCAAGCTTCATTAAAATATTAACTTAAAAAAAATTGACCACCACTACACAAAAATTAAGTACAATGAATACCTCAAAGTATACTAAAAATAAAATGCAATATGCACCCCAAGTGAAAAATTGTATAAAAACAATATGCACACATTGTACAAAAACTTTCAATATCAATGAGCTTCCAAAATGTACAAAGTATTCTTGATACTGAAAATCTGATGTACTCCTCACTAGAACAAAAATTTAATATATTCTAAAGTAAATCATAATGCACCTCAAGAATAAAAGTTTAATATATTTCACAGCTAAATCCCCTGTATGACAAAAACTAAAGTATAATGCAGTTTCAAAAATGAGGGGTATCGGATCCTCATAAAACATACTTCCAGCTCTCTCTTCTTTTGCAGCTGCCTGCTTCCACTCATAACAGCCGCAATAGTCCTCTTTACACCAATGGAGGCCTGCCGCGTCTGCCGGCTAGATATTCTGATAGGGCTCTGGGGGACCTCCACTTCCTCTTTCACCTCCGGAACTGGGGGCGGTGGAGGGGGGAGTTTGGGAGGTGGCTCCACCTTCGGGGGCTCTGGTATTAGGATCTGCACGGCCGGGGGTTCTTCACAAACAGCAGCCTAAAAATTAAGGTCAAAGTTAGAAAGAAGGATTAAAAGTGACTTCAAGCACATATGAGATAAAGGTGTCAGTTTATAGACGTTCTGAAGAGAATTTATGGACAAAATTACATTTAAATTTACTTTCAGTTGTATACAAGGCATTTTTTTTTGGTATTTAGTTTTCCCTCAGTGTGCAAAACATGTCTGTATTTACTATTTTTTTTTAAGCACATAGTGCAGTTTTAGGATAATTAAATAGATTAGAAATAATTTTACATTAATAACTTAGAGAATGAATGAATTGAACCCCTCGAAAGGCAAATTCGTTTATTAATTCATTTTTTTTAAAAATAATTTTCCGACGATGCCTTTTAATACATATACATTACAGAATGAATAGTTCATAAGTTTAAAATATAAATTAAAATACAACAACTCTACAAGGACATTTTATTTATGAGTTGTTTTAGTATCATTATCACAGTTGATCTATTTAAAATTATTTGTAACCAAGGTACACTTTTAATACAAATTTGAACATTTTGCAAGCGTTTTGTTAAAATTCTGAAGTGAAATGAAAAAAAAAACCTTGTTTAAATATCAGTATAAAGTTACCTTAGCAGCAATGTTTTCAGCCGAGTCCTTGTTAACAAGCAGAACATTTATAGGTCCAGAAGAAGATGTCATATGAAGTTCAAATTTACTGCGAGCCTCTACTTCATCATTCTAGAAACAAACATCCATAATTAATATATAAAAGATAATAAAGAAGATAAGCATTCACCGTAAAGATGTTAACGAATATATTTATTTTTTAAAAATTGCATTATACATTACTCTTGTATACTAAACTATGCACTATTGTTGCTTTAGCGATTCCTGTTTACAATTTTGACAGACAATGCACACAAATAAGTGGCGTCATTTGTTAAAAGCAGCTTTATTTACCAGAATAAGAAAAAACAATATTTAATAAGTTTTATAAAATTACTTGAAAGATACACGTTCTTCACCTTGCGTGATATTTATAATCTTAACGATGAAGATGAAAAATATAATACGATTCCATAGTGTTTCAGACCAAATTTAATCAAATGCGCTTAGAACACAAACAGCATCAAATCAAAATATTAAGTACTGAAAAACAATTAGACAGGCGGAAAGAAAGAAAAATTAGTTAAATAAAATGCTATGTACATTAAATGAAATATCCTAATATTCAACGATAAGAACACAAAAGTGTTAAACAAACAAGTCTTTTAAAGAAAAAAACCTGAATAACTCTAGAGTTTAATTTCTATAGGATAAACTTATACGAAATAATTAATATGAGAAATTTAATATATAACAATCAAAACTATACAGCAAAGAGGTTGTTCTTCATATAAAAAAATAAGACAAAATAAAAGCATAAAATGGGATAATAATTCAAATAGAAAATAAATTTCCAGAACTATTAAACACAATTGTTAAAATAGCTGTGAAAGTCTTTCATTGCATCAAATTATATATTAAATATAGGGATGAAACGGATATCCGGCTGCTTTTTTAATATCCGGTAACTATCCGATATCCGGAAGTAAAGTGCCGGATATCCGATTTTCCATGCCGGATATCCGGATGAATAAAACATCGAAGATTTTTTTTTTTGGCGATCAATTTTTTTTGTTCTTGCTTTAAGTATTTTCCTGAAAATTTACCAATGTATTCACAGTGTGCAGATTCTCCTTTTAACCAATAGAGACTTTAAAAAACCCACTTTTTTCAAATTTTTAACTTTAAAATTATATTTTTAACGAATCGTTATGGTGGAGGGTCATCACATCTCACAACTAATATAAAGTTGAATTAAAAAATAAATTTCTCAAAAGTTTAAGCAAACTTGAGTTTTTATGTTTGGAATGAAAGGGCATATGGTAAAATTACAATTATTCAGAAATTAAGTGTAAAATGTACAAAACATACGACCATTGCTAGCAGCACCCTAGACTAACCCTTTGTAAATAAAAAAGTTTTTTGAATATTTATTCAATTTTTGGTATCACTTTAAAGATAAGGAATTAGGAAATATTACAGAATAAAAAAATATTTTTCAATTTTTGACCGATTTCCGTTTTTCCTAGTGTGTATGAGAATTTATTTTCATAAAAATAAACTGCCGGATATCCGGCAAAATCCAGTTCGGATATCCGATATCCGGTTTGCAATGTGCGCCGGATATCCGGCAAAACCACTATCCGGTTCATCCCTAATTAAATATTTAATTAACTTTCAACAAAAAGTTTGACTAATGTTATTGAAAAAAAAAATCCTTCTACTTAGTTGAAACACAAATATATTTTATTGCAAAAGTATCACACTGCATAATTTTTTACGCTAATCATAAGAAGTATGGTTAAAAAAAATTATTACCTGGTCAACGCTATTTACAGAAAGATTAGTTCCAACGGGTGCTTCAACAGCAATCATAGTATCTCCTTCAAACGTATTACAGATGTCTTCGTACAAGACATACGACAGATCAGAGTTCTCCGGCTCATCGCGTATGTTGCAGATGCTCTGCATAATCCACTGCTCATGCATATCCAGCTCCTTCTCTTTTTGCTCCAGGAAGTCCAGCTCTTTCTTCAGCACCACCAGTCTGTCCGATATCTCTCTGGTGTTGCAGCCTGGACCAGCACCCCTGGCAAATACAAGGTAATAAGACACAGGAAAACATCAGATGCCACAAATTAAAAGGATTCAAGATGAATTACATCCCCAACTAGGTACTTTGTTCAATCATACATGTAAAAAGAGACAAATTGTCTGGTGACCAATGTACAGAAAGGGTAAATTCTTTAAAAATTTCTGCTTATGGAAAAAAATGCTGTTATTAGCTCCAGTGAAATATTTCATTGATTTTAAGTTATTACGAATTATTTCTCTTACCTACCTCTTTGGCACACCTTTTTCACATATTCATATTTTTTTTTTAATTTAACATCTACTTTGATAATTTGTTTCAATGACAGAACAATCACACAGTGGTTTCATCCCTTATTTTTACTATTTTTTCTATTAACTTAACGCACAAGATTATTTATTTCCATGATGCATCATAATTAATAGGTATTTTGGTGAATAGGTATTTTTGCTAGATTAATAATATATGCTTTTTTTTCAAAGTTAACACCTCTGTAATTAATTTAAATTGGAAAGTAATAAGTATTGCAAGGAATTCTAAACTGTCCAATACTTACTTCCATTGTATGCTATTCTTTGATTTTTTCTCAATCAATCCGATACCTTCCAAAACGTTAGTGATATCATATATTCTTCTCTTCTGACGGACGGCAAGAGTATCAGCAGCCTATAAAAAAGCCATTAAATTAAAAACACTTAGCATTAATGTAACATGAATCTTATGCGACATAAACAAGTATATTTTTTAAATAGGCAATTACTATAACAAGGATAGAATTTTTGTGACAATAGGAATACTACTAATCTAAACAATTGTTGTTATAAAAATAAAATGATCATTCTTCCAAATTTGCATAGAGAAATTTTCCAGGTTAAAAAAAAAATCTAGAACTTGTTTCCTGATTTGGAATATTTATTATTATTTCAAGCTAACAAGTAACTTCTAATATTGTAATTATTTATTTTAAAATCTGGGATCAGCTGAATTAATGTTACAATCAAACTACTCAAATGGCTATTGGTGACGGTTCAAGATTTATACCGAACGAAAGGAACGGAGGTTATATTAAAACAGTCGGATATATGAAGCACTACATGACCCGGCACCCCTACCTACAAATGTCTGTAACACAACCATCTTAAGAACATTTCAACGACTAAGGATTTAACGTTCACCTACTCTTCTATACGTTGAGTTTTCAGTTGGACTTCATGGAGGAGGTTTTAAAACCATTCAATGCTTTTGAGGATCTGTTCCTTCTATGGTTATGATGTTCAATAAATTATTTGTTAAAAGACTGACATTAAGCAAAATTAAACTTAATTTCTAATGTCCCATAATACATAGTGCCACTGAATTTCGTTAAGAAAAAATGATAACTTTCTATCAAAATTTTATAAATCTTTTTTTTAAATTCTGACTAAATTGACCTTGGAAATGATAATTTTAATCATAGACTTGCATTTGGCCACTAAGTGGTATAAGTAAAAAAAACAAGTTTTTTTTGTTTTAGGTAGTATGCGTGTTTAAAGTTTGCAACTACTCCCCTTGGCAGGCCCGTAGACAGGGTGGGGACCGACGGGACATACCACCCCCGAAATTGTGTGATACTTTTTTTCAACACTCACTCCTCTTCCCCCTTCTTTTCCTTCATGTCCTTTTTTTCTTTCTTGAATCAAAGAAAACTATTTACTTATAGTGCCTAATAGCCTATGGTGTAGAACTATAAAAATTAACTATGACGTCACAGCCAATCATATTATATTTTTCTACATCGGCTGGGAGTGTTCTGAACGGAAGTGAGCTGAACTACGGCCGTGGCTGAACTTTCTATTCTTTCGGCACTGAACTATAAATTGTAACTTCTGAAACCAGTTCCTTCTATGGTCGTGGTTGAAACAACACTGTACCCCAACTAATTATTTTAAGAGATTTTGTGGATTTTTTTCTTATCAAATCGTTATAGAAATGTTAAATATGTTTAAACATTTTATATTTTCTACATATAGAATCAATTTACGTATCTCCAAACTATAGTTTTTTTTTTTTTGCTACTTATCCACTTTATTGGTTAAAATGGATTTCAAAGAACAGGCATTTAAAATGTGTTTTAATGTAAATTTTTTTTTTTTGTTGCCAAAACACTACAATTCGTCATATTTTAGCATGAACAGTTTATAAAATATACAGGTAGAAACTGCATCAAATAGTTTAGATACAATACGAAAATTATAAAGGAAAAGTTTGTCTTCGTGTTGTCGAAACAATGTAAATTAAACCGTCAACCACAACACCCCCCGAAAAAAAATCATGGCTACGGCCTTGCCCCTTGGCTACAAAGTTAAATGAAATGACATTCAACTGAGCATCGAGAAACATATTGAACTTGGAGCCACCCCACTTAGCCAAATTACAAATCTAGCCGTCTAGTAATGGAAAACAGTGTTAGTTCATTAAACAATTTAAAATATTTATTAATACACGTCAACGTTTATACAATCAAACCCTCCTTCTCCTCATAAAATTTATGTACATTTTTTTGTATAATATTGCAATAGCTTGCATAGTTTAATATTTGTAAAATAAGAAAAATTACTATTTAAAAAAAACCATTTAACTGTTGAGAGTGTTTATTAGTAATTAATTGTTTAGAATTAGTAAATGTTGCATTATTACTCCTTCTTAATTTGCCATTCAAATACAAATGCATGCACTGATTTTAAAAAAAATAACATTTTAATTTACGAAAACATAAACACCTTTTTAAAAATAGTATAGGATAAATTACATATTTTCAACTATTTCATAATTTTAAAGTTTTATAGACTTTCTTTTTATTGAAAAATATAAGCCAAATTTTATAAAATGGGTAAACTGTCTTGAGATCTGCAACGTTCACTATATCGAGAAATTGCATATCAGAATAATCATGACATCAAATTGAAGTCAGCTTTTTTTTTTAAATTGCTGTTTCTCATTAAATAACTAATTAGCTCTTAATATGTAGACAAATAACTGTAGAATTTAATTAAAAACTTTTAGATGATAAACAAATAGTACCTAAGAAACTCAATTAAAATTAAAAAAATAAATAATGTAATGTTAGAAAAACTGCAATAAATTAATTTTCAGACATCAAACCAGAGAAATGAGTTAAATTATTGAATTTTTAAAAACCGTACCAATGATTATGTGTTGATAACCGAATATGCAAGGAATATAATTAACGTTAAAAATTTGGTAGCAAATGTGAATGGAAACAAGCCTTTTTAATCTCCCAAGTTGAAAAATTGAAGCAGAAAAACCTGTTCTAAGCTACTAAAATTAAAAGGATGGAAACAGATTTTTTGATAAAATGGTCAGATGAATCATGATGGGCAGCAATTAAGCATAAAAAGGCGTAATTATCAAGGAAAAAAGGTGGACCATCTTAAACGTCTCGAAAGGAAACGGATCTATATAATTTTAAATGAATCGTACACAATGGGAAAATTTAATATGTGGCATGAGTGATTCATTTAAATTGTTCATTATTAATCCATATATTTATTTACATATAGCTTAAAGTAATTTACTATAATTAATATTCTAAAATATAAAAAAAGAGGACATGTCGTAAGGAAACTTTATTTAATTTTGAAAATCCACATTCGAGCTTCAAACTAAAATACTAGGTATTGTGCCTACAATTTACAAAATAACATTTCTGCTATTCGAGCATTTGGTAAAGGTTTACTGTACGGTCACCCTTGGCGACTTTTTCAAAATCTCGCCAAAAGTCGCCATTTTGGCGACTGTTGTCCAATAGGGTTGCTGCAATTCCTTGTCGTTTCGAAGGGGGGTTGCCATTAAAAAAAAATTATCGCCAAATGCGGAAAAATCGCGTCAAGGGTGACCGTACAGTAAACCTGACCCGAGCATTTTTATATACATTTCATTTACTAAAATACCTAAAAAAAAAAAGTGTAGAAGTTTCACAAATGACCTTTATATAAAAATATGGTATAAATATGATATTGTGACATATATTATATTTAAAGTCGTTTTAAACAGTCTATGTAAACTTCGTAATATGACGTAAGCCTATTGAAAAATAAATATTTGGGATTAGAAACCAGTTTGCTAATCACAAACGGATGATGGTTATATAAACAGAACATCACGTGTCAATGTTTATAAACATAGAATATTACAAAAATATGTTTTCAGATAACATGAATGTTCTCAATATTTTGAGAGTTGTTTAAAATCGAAATTATGTCATGCATTTGAGAGTAATTATCGATAATTTTGCCGTTATAATTCTACAAGTGAAAAGTATTAAAGCGATATATAGACATCACAATTTGCATGACTTTATTTATGTTAGTTTAAATGACTATTAATAATGTGTCAAGTTTTGTATTCTAGGTGAATAGGTGTTGAAGTAGGAGTGAAATATGTAACTGTTGTGTATCACCCTAATCCGAAACTAGCGACCACACAATCGCGGCAATTTTGATTGTCCACAATTCAAACTGGCGCCATTGATAACCGCAGCACAAGAGTTATTTGTGATAATAAGAAATAAACAGTAACAGTTAATCATGCTTTTGAATTTACAGACCACTTTGAGATCCAAGACTCCATCTTTGGCTTCTTGTAATAAAGAAACAAATTTTGTCGTTAATAAACCAAGACTTTTCTCGTGTCTACTGGGGCCTTCAGCCATTTTATTTCAAGTTTAACGGCTACTATAAACATTGCCAGTTCTCAAAACAAAAGTATTGATGTATAAAAGTGCTGCCATTTTACTTATATTATACCTTTTAAACTTGATTTGTATCTATTATAAATAATGATTATTCATTAAAATATGTTTTATGACTTCAAATAAAATCGTAGTAGATACATAAAATAGGAAACTTCTCTAACTTGATATTGAGAATATATATGACCTCATTTTGTGGTATAACTGACGTCACACGCATGAATATCTGTTGGTTTCAACTCAACACAATATTTGTTTCGTATCATTTTCGTAATTCAAACAACATTGACGAACTCAAACTCCAGTGATTTCTAAAATCTGAAAAAAAAATTGTGAATATTTGTCGCCAATTTTATATTCGGTAAAAAATTATCTTATATTTTATAAAAAATTCTCTAGTTTACTCCTATCCGTTCAATATTAAATAGATGTAGTTATAAAGTTAGTTTGTATGTAATAGAATTTAGGTTGTTTCAGAATCAAATCTAACAATAATATCAAGTTTTTATTAGGTAATAATTTGTAGAGTATCTTAAAGAATTTTTTTCATTTGGTACAGACCACAGAGTTCGCACATTTTTAACCGTAGAATAAAAAATCTGCATAAATGTCCCGCATTCTAGATTTAAGCGTATTCTGTGTGAGGAATAAAAATATGTGAGTTAATAAGAACGTTCCTTAATTGTTTCAGTTATTAAATTTATCCATTAATTTATGTAAATAAAACTAGTATTCTATGTTTCTAGAAGGTATTAATTAACAATGGTTTGAAAGCGAATATTATTGAATGTTGTTATTTGGTTTCGTTTTTGGAGTCGCACATAAACTGAAAATCCTAAAGTAATGCAGGTTCAGTTTGTGCAGTACTTCCATTTTGACATTATAAATGTAACAGAATTACAAATCTGGGTTAATTCCTAGTGTCCGGTGCCCTCGCCAAATGGGATTGGGCGATAAAGTTTATATTTTGGCAACCCTTGGTTTCACGCATTTCTGCCATTTTTGAATGGACGTTCGGCGGCTACGTGCGATTTTAATTTTTCTGAGCTAACGATTATTTGAATAGCAAGTATTTTTGGAAATTGGTGATGAAAGGCAAACGTGCCGTGAATGAGTGGTGCATGGATGCCGGATTGTTATGCAGCAAATGCGCCTAGCGAAACAGACAGTCACTGACGGGATCTGCCGGGAGGTATGTACAGAGTGGTTCATTCATAATCCTGTTCCTATTGCTGGAGAGCATGTCGTCGTTGAGATTGACGAGTCGAAGTTCGGCAAACGCAAGTACAATCGGGGCAAGCGTGTGGAAGGCCAGTGGGTGTTTGGAGGGATTTAATCCGTTACCAACAAGTGCTGCATGGTTGCCGTGGACGACCGGAAATCGGAAACTTTACTCAACGTTTTGCAGCAGTTCGTTTTTCCTGGATCCGATATTGTTTCCGATTTTCATATAAAATGTTGATTTAACGATCAACGACTGCCCGAAGGATTGCCTGTAAGCACCATGATCGACGGCCCGGAGGGGATCATGGATGTAATAATGAGTAGTCGGAGGCCGAAGGCCAGAGACCACAAAATCGACGGCAGGAGTCTGTGACTTTAAGCGCGCGGAACGCGTGTGCACTTAAGAGTGCCATCGAAATGCCCCAAACAACTGCCTGAAAGATCGCCTGTAAGTACCATGATCACATCTCCAAATTAAGACCATACTACCCCCCTGATCAATTGCGTTTAAGGCATGAATAATTGTCATGTAATGTTTAGATTTTTTTTATTACCATGTATTTTATTATTTTAAGTTGTTCATTTTATTTGTATAATTGTTATCAAATGTACCTTAAGAGTTATATTATGTCAGTGCACTTTGTTACCATTTTTCCATGGAATAATACAGAACTTTGGAACAATCAACCTAAAACATAGGTTCACGAGGATCCTCGTCACTCAACATTCACTCACTAAAAGTGAACTGATTTCAGAAAGCACAAACTTTCTTCAATGGCCATCTTATAATGCCCACTGTGCGGCTCTTAGTGCGACGTTAATTAACCAAACCAAACCACCATTTTGATTTGGCGAAAAAACACGCGTCATTTTTACCTTGGCGCCAATTTTCGGACTTGGCGACAACGGGATACCGTACACTAGGAATTTACCCAAATCTGAATGCCCTAGGATTGTGTGTGTAACATTAAGAAGTTTGAAACCAACCAAGAAATACACAAATGGAGCTTTTCATTTCGCTAATAGTGGAGTTCAAATTGTTTAACTGCAAGACAATTTATTTAAAGTAAAATTATGTAACATTGCTCGCACTGTCTATAAAAGTTCCTAACAATTCCCTAATTTTGGTATGTCTTTAATTAATAAGTCCTTAATTTTTAACAAACATGAATCTTTGAAAAGAAATAATAATATAGGCACCAAATGAAGTTGCTAATTGATAATGTCGTTCAGTTATTGCCCTTTTCACTTTTATTCTGCTATGGATAATGTTATCAATAGTAGTAAATAAGGTTACTTAAAATGAAGAAATTCCTTCTAAGATTAAGGGAGAAAATCGATATGTGAAGGGGCAAATCAATATTTTTGGGGAATTTGATTTGAACTTTTAATATTCTAACTTGGGATGAGACAAATATTCATGCCGAATATTCGGTTAGGCCGAATACTTTTGATATTCGGCCAATCATCAGCCAAATAGCTGTCATAGAAGCAAAGCATAAAAACAGGATTTTGAAAGAAAAAAAATCAAATAAAAAATCAATTTCAGAAATATGCAGCTTTTTTAATCAGTTATTATAAAAATAAAATTTTAAAAATCACAAAACTTATTAAACATAAACAACATTTATTTTTTTATTTTTATCATGACAAAACAGGTGTTGATAATGACAGGATGACAAAAACTTTAATAAACACCATCTCTCAACTTTATATTAAATATATATATGAAAGAATATTTCTGTAACCACCCCTCTTTTAAATCCCGAACTCCTTTGTCAAACCCCTCTTAATATTCCGTAACATCTATCTCTTAAAATACCTAAGTGCAATTTGCGCATTTTCCCTCTTGGTCATAAAACTCTCCTTTGCCTATAACAAATCACTCCGTTCTCATGATTTATGCTGACTCTTCAAGGAGTTCCTACCCACGCACATATTTTCTAATTCCCCATCACTCAGGGATTTCTAAGTTCAACTGCACCCGTTTCCCCTAAAATTAGCCTTGCCCGAATAACGACTGTGGTCCGAGACGATGATAATTCCCTTTTTCCCTCTTCATGTCATATGATCATCCCTATGTGAGAACACTTCGATTCTGTGTTTTGTCCCGTGAAGACGCGTCCTGAGCTCTTTGTAAATAAACTGTTCTTTGTTCTACTCGGCCCTTACAATGCTTTAATTTACGACTGCAAACCAACATAATGGGATGACCACCCTATGGATAATTTCATAAGTCGGACAGGATCAGAACACCTGCCTTTTCGATTGCAACAAATGAAAGGATTGCTTATGCAGAGCCAGGCACTACGCTTAAACGCTGCTACGCCCTAACAGAGCGAGAGAAGTGTACTGTCCCAAACTGAATGTGCGCTTTCTCTCCGATCAACACCGCTGTGTGCACCACTGTTTTCCACCTATGCAGACATTTCGAAACCACCAGTGTGTACCGTGCACTCCAGACAATGGCGGATCTCCGTAACAATACCCTACGCGTGACTCATCCAGCGACGTCACCTCAAAACAAACAATCTAGCTGTCCCGCGCTAACCCCAACAATCCAGTGAGTCGATCGCCAACACCGGCGGACCTCATCCGAACAACCAGGATGCCCGACGACGCGATCCGGCAGTCAGGAACTCTAGCGCCGACCACCCGATGACAGATCCCAGCCGTCCACAACAAAGCGCGACGCATCTTCTTTGAAAAGCACTCCAAGCCTCTATGCTCCAATCAACCACCTCCCGATGTCCAACAACACGCATCGTTCTTTCAGCATTCACCCGCTTTTTCTGTTGACTCAATGTGAAGATATCGTGGCCTACATTCTGCCAGCAACTGTCTTCTCATAATTCAAGAGCGATTTCCACCCCCACTAGGATTTACCACACCCCGTTCAGCTCCCCAACTAGCTGTGTAAACCGACACCATCATCGGAGATCTCCCTTCGCCAGCGCCTTCTTCTTTCATTCCCCCCTACAGCGGACCCTCTCGGTGAAAGAAGTGACTCCCCCCATCCACAACCAGCTGTGTTTTGTTGACAAACAAATGTGCGGTTCTGCTCGTCGAAGGCAAGTTGTTGTCTAGTTCTAGCCTACAGAGATTGGAAAGATGGATTCTACAGTGTTGTTTTTTTAATGAGGCTTGCAGGAGGTACCATGATATAAACTTTACCGAAATATATGAAAAAGAGTTTAAGTATTTTAATATTAATTTGGTGCAATTTAATTTGAATAGTAATTAAATTAGTGTAGGAATTTTAAGCAACTTTGATTTTTTTTATTTTAACATTACAGAAATTTAAATTGAGTTTTCTTTGATTAGTTCACGTTAAATTGATTTTAAAATGTTTATTAATGAACTGATATTAATTTTTCATATTAATGATTTATAAGTGTTTCAAATTAAATTTAATTTTTGTAAACAAAGATTTTTTTTTGTAATAAGATTTAAGAGTTATAAATGTTGAATAGTTTCAATGAATTAATTAGACTTAATAGTTTATTTCAAAATATAATAGATTCAGAATTTCATTTAAATTTTTTAAACTTTAACTTTAATTATTTTTATTTTAATGACCATTTTGAAAATAATTTTTACATATAATAATTTTTATGGTATTTTAAAAAACAAAGGAATTTATGAATAATTGCGTGCCACTAAGTTTATGATGGTGAAATTTTTTGAGTATGATATTTTATTATGATCTGGAAATAGATTTTTATTTTTGAATTTTAATTATTCTTATTTTATTACCTATTATTTTTAATTTGTTATATTTGTATAACCTACAGTTTACAATGTCAGTAAACGAAGATAATCAAAACAAAGCTCCACCCATCACTAATCAACAAACCGAATCCCAAAACACCGAACCATCAAATTTCCCAGCAAATGAGGATACCAATATTATATTTCCTAATTGTTTACCCAGTTTAGTTAACTTTGACCCCACCTCTGGAATGTCCATACAAAGTTGGCTTGTTTATTTTAATTTAAATGCCCCCAATGATAATATGTGGAAAATTCAAAATATAAGTTCTTTTTTGAAGGGTGAAGCCCTTAAGACTTATATAAATGAAGCAATTCATATCACTGACTGGTCCTCATTACAAGAATTGCTTATTGAAACGTTTTTGGAACCCAAATCTGTGTCATTTAATACTTTTACTAACTTAAAATTTTATCCTAGTGATGACATTTCCCTCTATTTTCATAAAAAACTTCAAACAGGTCGTCATTTGGGATTACCCACAGACTTAATCTTGCAAGGCCTTACCGATGGACTCCCCTTTTTCATGCAAACTGCTTTAGTTGGTCACAACATTAACTCGACTATCCAATGGCTCAATTTGGCCAATAAAATCCATAAAATTAACCCATCCCCTTCACATCAAAATTCTTACGAACCATGCAATATTGGCAACAGACCCTTTGGTTGATTCCAATATCCTCAAAGTAGTCAACCACGACAAAATTTTCAACCTTTCCAACCTCGAGAGCCATATTATACTAATCGCTTCCGCCCTCAGGCGTTTCAAAATATTCGGCCCTCAGTTGTCCCCTCGCAGGATATTAAACGCAACTTTAACCGAAATTATGACAACACAGCCCATTATCAGAAAAGCCTTCCCCCTACTCCTTGTAGGCTATGTGAGCAAAATGGGATATATAATGCTTATCACTGGATGTCCACATGTCAGTTTAGACATGTCAAAACTCCATCAAACACCGAACATGTGCGACATCCACAACATATCACTAAAAGGGAAGATCCTTATGATAGGCCAGAACATGATCCCGATTTAAGACTATTTTCAGTATCCGGATGCATAAAAACCAAACAGGTGGAATGCATCATTGACACGGCATCAACTTTATCGATAATTCCCCTGTACATAGCTAAGCGTTTGGATGCAGAAATTGTACCCACCATTCCTATCAAAGTACAGCAGGCAGATGGACACTTTCAAATCACACAGCTTGCTCATGTACCTTTGCAGATCGGAATAATTACCAAAACAGTTAAATTGCATATTGTAGATAATAAGTTAGATTATATTATTTTGGGACTCCATGAATGCTCCAAATTTCAGCTTATTATTAATTGTTATGAACATGCAATATCCCAATTAGGTAACAACCTTAAATTAATGCAGCCAAAATGTCGTAGTAAACAGTCCTTATATGTTGTCAGGACAGTTGATTACTGTCAAGTTCCTTCGACCTCTGCAGAAATCACAGATACTCTACAGATTGTCCACGAGAACCAGGAAGTCAATAGTTTGTTGGCAAGATATAGCAATGTTTTTTCTGCACATAAATATGATATCGGTAAAATTAACATTGAACCCCAACGCGTTAGGTTATCGTCAGATTTGCCCATAGGTTTACGACCGTATAGAGCTTCCCCTGCTGATGAACAAGAGATCAAAAAACAAATAGAAGAACTTTTGAATCATGGAATTATTAAGGAATCTTGTGGCCCCTATGCTGCCCCTGTCACGCTCGTTGCTAAGAAAGGCGAGAATGCTCGAACGCGTTTTTGTATAGATTATCGCAAGCTTAATGATATTTGTGTAACAGATAGTATGCCCCTTCCCAGAATTGATTCCCTTTTAGATAAGTTAGGACATGCAAAACTTTTTTCAACTTTAGATTTGACTTCAGGTTATTGGCATATTCCCATTCACCCTCAGGATACCGAGAAATTAGCGTTTACAACTAATTTTGGCCTTTATGAGTGGACAAGATTACCATTTGGCCTCAAAAATGCACCAGCTATTTTCAACCGCATACTCAAACAAATCCTAAATAAATATAAAATTAACTTTGTAGCTCAATATTTTGACGATTTAGTCGTGTATTCAAAATCTGAAGCTGAGCACATGCAACACTTAGAAGACATTTTTAGCATATTTGCTCAAGAAAATATTAAACTTAATTTCAAAAAATGTGTTTTTGCAAAAGAAAAGATTAACTTTTTAGGCTATGAAATCCAAAATGGCACTATTACCCCAGCTAATTTAAATATTGAAAGTATTAAAAAACTTAGGCCTCCAACTAACGTTAAAGAATTACAAAGATTTCTAGGAGCCATAAATGTCTATAATAAGTTCATTAATAATTATGCCCACATCAGATATCCTCTCAATAAATTGTTAAAGAAAGACACCCCTTGGGTTTGGACTGAGGACTGCCAGAAAAACTTTGAACTTTTAAAAACTTTGTTAATTTCTAAACCTATCTTAAGACTGTTTAATCCAAATTTGCCTTGCCATGTTTTTGTTGATGCTTCCCTCACTTCTGTTGGAGCTGTACTTAAACAGCCAGATGAAAATAATATTTTGCATCCAATAGCTTTTCATTCCCGTACTTTACGAAGTTATGAAAAAAATTATGCCATAACTGAATTAGAATGTCTCGCCATAATAGATTCCATTGACAAATTTCATTATTACCTTCATGGACAAAAATTTACTATTCATACTGATCATGCTGCTTTAGTTTGGCTTAAGAAAATCAAAAATCCAATAGGCAGACTGTTTAGATGGTCTCTTAAACTTTCAATGTTTGATTATGATATTGTTTATGATAGGGGTTCTCTCAACTTTGAAGCAGACATGCTTTCAAGAATTCCTGTTGTACATCATAATCAGCATCAGACCCTCCTATTAGACTTAGACGAAATTAAAACTCAACAATTAAATGACAATCTTTCTGGCAATAAGTTTAAAAATATTAATGATGTAATTGTCGTCAAAAAGAAACATTTGTATAAAGTAGTTATTCCTTTCTCATTAAGAAGAAAACTTTTAGAGGAAGCTCATTCTAAATTTGGTCACCCTGGAGTTCAAAAGATGATCAATCTGATAACACCTCATTACTATTGGCCTTATGTTAATGAGGATATTGCAAAATTTGTCAAACACTGTCACACCTGTCAAGTAAACAAAAAACCCCGCCAGAAAAAATTTGGATTACTTCAAACTTTGCCTCAACCAGAGCAACCTTTTGAGCTAATTTCCATTGATACTGTAGGTGGTTTTAACTATTACAATTCGACAAAAAAATTCTTGCATGTGGTCATTGATCATGCAACACGTTACATTTGGGCTTTTCCTTCCAAAAACGAAACCGCAGAAACCTATGTTAACTGTTTACAACAGATATTTCAAATTCAACAACCTGTAAGCTTGTTAAGTGATAGAAATCCTGCTTTCACCTCTACTAAACTTAAGCATTTTCTCAGAAATTATAATGTCAAACATTTATTCACATCATCCCATAGACCAGAAACTAACGGAACCTCCGAACGTTGCCAACAATCTCTGGTAACCATGCTAAAGTGTAAAGTCAATTCCTCCTCATCCAAAATTCCTTGGACCAAGTTATTAGATCAAGTTGTAAACGAGTATAACAATTCTCCTCACACTGTGACAAAATTCCCTCCAAACTACCTCCTCTTTGGCATACCGCCTTTTGAATCTCCCTTGAATCAAAACAATATTTACCCTCCAACAGACGAAGCCCGAAATTTAGCAAAACAAAGAACTGTAGCATATCATGCCCGAAATAAAAAATATTATGATGCTCGATTTGTATATAAAACTTTTAATGAAGGAGATACAGTAATTTATGAAGAGTTCCAATATCCTAACACTCGAAAACTTACTTCCCCCTTTTCTGGCCCTTACACAATCTTAAAGAAAAGATCAGATGTTAACTATGAAATTGATTTTACTAACAATGTAACAAAATTACCTGAAATAGTTCACATCTCCAAATTAAGACCATACTACCCCCCTGATCAATTGTGTTTAAGGCATGAATAATTGTCATGTAATGTTTAGATTTTTTTTATTACCATGTATTTTATTATTTTAAGTTGTTCATTTTATTTGTATAATTGTTATCAAATGTACCTTAAGAGTTATATTATGTCAGTGCACTTTGTTACCATTTTTCCATGGAATAATACAGAACTTTGGAACAATCAACCTAAAACATAAGTTCACGAGGATCCTCGTCACTCAACATTCACTCACTAAAAGTGAACTGATTTCAGAAAGCACAAACTTTCTTCAATGGCCATCTTATAATGCCCACTGTGCGGCTCTTAGTGCGACGTTAATTAACCAAACCAAACCACCATTTTGATTTGGCGAAAAAACACGCGTCATTTTTACCTTGGCGCCAATTTTCGGACTTGGCGACAACGGGATACCGTACACTAGGAATTTACCCAAATCTGAATGCCCTAGGATTGTGTGTGTAACATTAAGAAGTTTGAAACCAACCAAGAAATACACAAATAGAGCTTTTCATTTCGCTAATAGTGGAGTTCAAATTGTTTAACTGCAAGACAATTTATTTAAAGTAAAATTATGTAACATTGCTCGCACTGTCTATAAAAGTTCCTAACAATTCCCTAATTTTGGTATGTCTTTAATTAATAAGTCCTTAATTTTTAACAAACATGAATCTTTGAAAAGAAATAATAATATAGGCACCAAATGAAGTTGCTAATTGATAATGTCGTTCAGTTATTGCCCTTTTCACTTTTATTCTGCTATGGATAATGTTATCAATAGTAGTAAATAAGGTTACTTAAAATGAAGAAATTCCTTCTAAGATTAAGGGAGAAAATCGATATGTGAAGGGGCAAATCAATATTTTTGGGGAATTTGATTTGAACTTTTAATATTCTAACTTGGGATGAGACAAATATTCATGCCGAATATTCGGTTAGGCCGAATACTTTTGATATTCGGCCAATCATCAGCCAAATAGCTGTCATAGAAGCAAAGCATAAAAACAGGATTTTGAAAGAAAAAAAATCAAATAAAAAATCAATTTCAGAAATATGCAGCTTTTTTAATCAGTTATTATAAAAATAAAATTTTAAAAATCACAAAACTTATTAAACATAAACAACATTTATTTTTTTATTTTTATCATGACAAAACAGGTGTTGATAATGACAGGATGACAAAAACTTTAATAAACACCATCTCTCAACTTTATATTAAATATATATATGAAAGAATATTTCTGTAACCACCCCTCTTTTAAATCCCGAACTCCTTTGTCAAACCCCTCTTAATATTCCGTAACATCTATCTCTTAAAATACCTAAGTGCAATTTGCGCATTTTCCCTCTTGGTCATAAAACTCTCCTTTGCCTATAACAAATCACTCCGTTCTCATGATTTATGCTGACTCTTCAAGGAGTTCCTACCCACGCACATATTTTCTAATTCCCCATCACTCAGGGATTTCTAAGTTCAACTGCACCCGTTTCCCCTAAAATTAGCCTTGCCCGAATAACGACTGTGGTCCGAGACGATGATAATTCCCTTTTTCCCTCTTCATGTCATATGATCATCCCTATGTGAGAACACTTCGATTCTGTGTTTTGTCCCGTGAAGACGCGTCCTGAGCTCTTTGTAAATAAACTGTTCTTTGTTCTACTCGGCCCTTACAATGCTTTAATTTACGACTGCAAACCAACATAATGGGATGACCACCCTATGGGTCATTTCATATATATATTATTATTTGAAAAAATTTGCAGAAGAAAGGTTTTGTGATTTTAAGTTCAAATGATTATAGATGTAATATTTATTGTTATTTTTAATTGTTATTAGATTTAATACAAACATAACCTGGAAATCAGGGAATTGTCATGTAATTTTTTAATTCTGGAAATGTCAGGGAATTTTTCAAAATTTCATAAAAAAAATAAACCGGGGAAATTTTCAAGTTTGGATCATTAAAACGGCAATTATCCTAGTATGCTCTTTATTCTGGGTAGTTTAGTTGTCAATATTTTCTTTTAGTTCTGAAAAAGAATTTTGAAAAAAGCATGGTTATGTGCATTTTTAATTTTTGTAAAAATATGCACCAATGCTGGAGGGAGAAGCAAAAGCAAATTGTGTTGGACTTTAGATTGTAAGCAACAAGAGATATGAGACATATGAGGAGCTAACGAATATGCGATTTATTGAATTTTGGAATAGGAAATATGAAGCTTATAAAACATTAAAAAATTTCTTCAAAAGAAATAATTGAAAACACTTGCTTCTTTTGTATTATCTGCTTCCAGAGAACGTATTTAATTACTATTATGCCTGTCGCAATTGCATAATTTGTGTTGTATCCATAAATTATTATTGTAACTGACAATAAGTATTGCTTATAATTTTTCATTTATAATGCAATATATTGTATTTTATTGTAGCATGGATACTTTGTTTCTATACAAAGCATGTATTGCGACATTTCTTAATGTAATTGTAAAGTCAGGGAAATTTTTGTAGCACCATCACGGATATCAGGGAACTTTTTTTCCAGGATTTTGTTGCCACCCTGTAGTAGTATTGTTTCACTATAATAAATAATACTATACTACATATACTATATTATGATCATTTTACATCCTAAACCTTTGCATCAGGTTGTTTACCTGTGTAAATTTCTTAAAGAAAGTTGTTATACGGACAAATCACTATTCATCTTCGTCGCATTCCTAATTCTAACATATACAGTTGGGGTATATTATGATTGAACTTGGGGTACACTTAGAGTTTTGTTTTGAATTAGATTATTATTCATAGATCTATGTATATTTGCAGCTTTTAGCCAAATTTTATTTTTGTATTTAAATGTTTCTTAGGTGCCTTGTAAAGGTAACTGTTGCGTGAATTATGACTTCTCAGAAAAATAACAATGTGGATTGGGTTCTTATCGAAAAGATTGGTAAGTTTCTATAAACTAAATAAATTTTTGTTAAAATGTATCGTCTTTAACCCTTTGAACGACATAAGTAATATCGAATTTGTGAAATCAATATCACTGCAAGAGATTTTAATTTGTATTTGCAACACATGCCTTATAAAAAAATTATAAGGATGCCTGTAAAAAAAATTTCTTAAAAATTCCTAGATTTTAAAAAAAGGTTGAGTTGAAAGGTTATGAGTTGTAAAGTTATGTGCATTCTCGAGAAAACTGTATTATTCACTACTCAAATCAAAGTTTTCTTTCAATTTTTACGAAATGATAACATGCGAAAAAAAATAGAAAACACTTATTTTTTGAAAATTAAAGCAATCTTGCTTTCTTTTAAACCTGCAAATCAGTCAATTTTAATATTAACTTTGTGACGGTCCCGTTTTGACCATCGTTGAATCTAGGTTTTGCATGGCCTGGTTGGTTGGTAACCGCCGTTGGTTCTAGCGAAGAAGAGGATCTGATATGGTAATCGCGACAGCCAGCCAGTGCACATGCGCGGGGATGCCTTATAAACGGGATCGTTCGCATCTCTCGTCAGTCTCGTATAGCCTCAGTCAGTCTCCGTTTTAAGTACGCTCAGTCAGAGCCCAGGAAGCTCTTTGGTGCCGTAGTGCTTCGGATCCGATACAGAAGATATCCCAGCTGCGAAGGAGGATTGCCAGGTGCTCTGTTCAGCTTGCCAACTCTGGAAGGATCCCAGTGCCCGCACGTCTTGGCCACCCGGCTACGGTGACCCTCAGGTAGTCCCCACTGTGTACATGGTCAATCTGCGCACGTGTTTGTTTGTCTATTTTTATATTTTACAGAGAATAAATCTTTAATATTAGCTACTTTAGACTTCTGTCTTGATTGTAATAATAAGTAGCGTCTCAACTTACATAACGAAACAACAGCAGGACCGTCCTGAAACAACAGCACACAGTGAATGTATCACGAAAACCAATTCCGTTGTGAGATATTCTCGTAAGTTCTCGTTTCATCCACAAGCCAATCAGCATATCGACCTCAAGTGCAGCTAAAACTAGAAAATCCATTTCGGCTGGACCTTCTCACAAATGCAGTGCATTAGCATGGGGGAATCTCCATACTACATAGAGGTTGCCATGGCAACGATGTAGCCGATTTCGAATTTCGCTTTTTATAGCTGCAGTTTTGATTGAATGAAGTTTTTTCCCCTCCTGAATTGTGCTTTACGGTAACCTGCTTGCTATTTATCGGAGATTTTGTTTACTACCGTAGAAATTTCATTTTCAATTCTAATCTTCATTTAAGAAAATTTGTAAAATATCTGATTTTAGTTTTAAAATACACTAATGAATTTAGGTGCAGCCCGGCTGTACTTGCTGTAGTGGGCAAGCCGCCACTGTAGTATTTCTTAATCACTTTAAGTTCTTATAAATGTGGTCTTTAATATTAATTAAACAGTTTATTTAGTGGTAAATATTAAAACACCTAGCAGACAATAAATTTATTAAATTGTAGAAAAAAAAATCTCTTAATGAGTTCAAATTGGAATTTTAATAAATTGATTAAAATTTTTAAAATGTTTGTGGGTTTTTATGGACATAGCTTTTCAGTTAAAAATTTGAAATAAATAGAATATTTTTACAAGAATTGAAAAATATTGTGAATTGATGGGAAGATTGGCGACAGAAAATTCTGGAGCAGTTGATTGGAGGGTTAGAATTTGGCATCACACTGTAGTAATATTAAAAATTAACAATATTTTACTTCATGATTTTTTTTTAATTACGTATTAGAATTATTTTTGCCAACTTTTTCAAATATCCCGAATATTTCCCGGTTAATGAAACATATTTTGTTGTATGCTTATGGAATGTAAATTGCTATGTGTATAAATTATTTTGCTTGCAGGTAAAATGTGTATTGCAAATCATGGCAGCAATTTTATGGGCGCTCTTCAAAAACATCTGGCCAATATGATGCAGTATGCATTTGTTAAAGGTCTAGGACCTTCAAGTTTTCCGTATGTATTCAATATTCTGTTGCTTAATTTCAAGGTACTATTCTTCAAACCTTTACAAGAGAATTCAAGTAAAATGTAGTATTTCAATAATTAGACTAAGGTTAAAAATATATACTTTTCTTGTAAACATCCAAACATAAATAGAACTGAGAATTCGAGAATAACCCATTAATTGAAAATAAAAAGAGTAAGTAAAGATTTGAATAAGTTAAAAAAGAATAAGTTAGATTAATAAAAAAGAATAATAAAATGAACTAAAAATTTACTTGACAATAAAGCTAATGTATAATAAAAAGGGAGGAATATTAGGAAAAAGTTATTTTAACTAGTAAAAATTCATTTAATAATTTCACCCTTAATAATTTCAAAATTAGTAGTACCAGGATTCAAAAAAGTGACAGTACCCTTTCCAATTGACTAGCATAATTACAAAAGCCCATTTCAATAAGGATAGACGGTAGGATTTTTAGAATAAAGATATACTTACTTGCAAAACAGTAAAATATGTTGCTAGAAAAATCTCCTACATTTGTTTGTATTAAAAAAATGTTTCCAAATTTACCGTCTTCACTCTGAAAATAGGATTTCTTTTGTCGCTGTAGTCCCGTACGGCTTAGGCCTCTCGGGGAAATGTAGTTGTAGGGTCCATTCTAAAATCTGTAGAAAACTTACTCCACAAGCATACAATGCCAATGCCCATATGACAATGCAGGATTCATCTGTCAACCAAAACGGCTGTCCAAGAGTTACAAAGAGACTAGTAAGAAACGAAGTAGACTATATATAACAATTCCCAGAAAATCCATTCTTTGTGGCTCTTGACGTATGCAGTGTTCACTCTAGGCGTTTTTTGAAGGGCGGTCCGCCCTGCCCGCCATTTTTTCATCTCGATAGCGCCCCTTATGCCCCTTTTGATAAAATTCCGCCCTTTTCACTCAAGTACAAGCATCCTTGCTTCCCTAGCTGTTTTTAAAAAAGGCATCGATTAAAAAAAATTCTCCTTTTTAACTACTATGCGTGTTGTGAAATCACGATGATTCCGCGGTAATTTCAAGCACCGGGCATTCCACGAATCCTATTGGTTGCTTGTGCCCGCATATGAAATACTAAGTTTTTTGTTTTTTTTATAAAGAGGAGGTGGTTTGAGCGAAGTTGCAAAACCAATCATTTTATTACCAAATTTTGGATTTAAGTAGCCTTTTTATCAGCTTTATAAGTAATATCACGGGAACGGAATGGTTGGTCACGGGAACAATGTGTTCATGTGTGGCAACGCCCACCCCAATTTTTTTTTTTTAAAGTGCCCTTTTAAAAACAAGTGCCTTTTCAAAAATGGGGTGCCCTTTTTGCCAACAGCGCCCTGCCCCTTTTTATTTCTAGAGTGAACACTGCATATGTATTGTGGCGTGTTTGCTACAATTTCTACGCATGGATACATTTTCAAACAAAGTATTCTTTCTATTGGTGGCAGAAGAATTGCAAGTTCTGCTTTCTTTGAGTACATTTGACTAGTGTTCACATAGTTTTAAAAAGAGCAGGGGGGAGATTTGTCAAAAAGGGCACTTTTTGTTATGTAAAAAGGCACTTTTCTGTTGACTAAAAGGGCACTTTCCTTACTTTTAACTGGATTTTTTTCAGGAGGGCCAGAATTTTCTCTTTTCTAAAGGCTTTTTTAAAGTTTGTATAATTAATAGTTTTTTTAGAAATTTTATTACATAAAAAATCTCTAATAGTAGTGTTTTTTAAAAAAAAATTAAAAAAAAGAAAATTTTGAAATCCTCAAATTTTTCTAAAGCTCTTCTTTAAAAAGTTTTTACTATCTCAAATTTCATAAAGGCGGGAGAGAGATAGGTTTCAAATAAAAAAAAGTTAACAAAATATATTAGCAGTAAAACAAATTAGAACATTAATACAAACCAAACAAAAAGAAACAATTTTTTTTTCAAAAATCAATTTTTATAACTCCAAATGTCAAGTCCTAAACTTCAATTTCGTAAATTAAATTATATTTTCGAAAAATTTAATGCAATTTTGTTATGTAGTGCAAATCAAATCATGGTGGAATAGAAAGTAGTGAAGTATAAACATTTATTCATCAGGTTCAAAAGGATTGTAACTCTTTCAAAAGAGATCTCAGCAAATGGCGTTTAGGGAATTTCTACAATTTTAAGATATTTTATGAATAAAAAAATTCTTAAAAGCGTGCCATCTGGAAGTTGCATTCGTCAGAGGCAAACGAAATTAAGAGTTATAACTATCTTAAATTTCGTGTGATATCCTCGTTTGATGAAGATCGCAAATATTCGAACAAAAGGGATAAAAAATTCACTATTTTTCTGACGTGAAGATTGGTTATAGGAATGGGCAATTTCAGAAAAGGGGAGGGAAAAATCCACAGGCATTGTGAGGGGCAATTAGGGGCGTTCATTTTTTGACAGGAGTCATTTACAATCCTTTCTTAGAAAGTGCCTTCCTTCAAAGTAAGCAATTTTCGGGTTGATGCATTGTGAATTCCGGCTCAACTGTCGCGCCCCATTTCAAGTGTTAAGAAAAGTAATCCTTTACACATGTACAAACAGCCTACAATTATCTTTTATGTCACCAACTGAATACCTATAGATCTCATAAACGCCTCTTTACTTTAACTACGTTGTTCAGCAAATGTCACGTGGGTTGAGTATCACGTGGTATGATCATGTGGTATGAATCACGTGGTATGATTGGGATACCAATGCAATCCTACAAACATAGGTTTTTGCGAATTTTTTATTTTTTTTTTAATTACAGGGCACAAAGAAAATACTGAAAAAAGGCAGGGCACATTTTTCACTTCTAAAAAGTGCAGGGCGCATCGGCACTTACAAAAAAAAAGGGTTGGGCTGGGAAACGCATAACAGGAACACTAAATATTTACATGTAGTTAAAAAACAGTCGTTAAAATTTTCATTCTGTGTATTTTATCAAACAACTCGTCCCATTAGAAATATATAGTGATTTCTATAAAATGTTTCTTATCTCAATAGTTTGTCAAAGAAAAGTTTAAGTTTTTTTCTACAAGGTGTACAGAAGGATGAAAAATATTATGACATAATAAATGATCTGTTCCCTAACCGTGTAATCAAATATTTAAAATTAATTTTTTATATATTTTGGTAGATTTTAATTTCAGAAATATATATTCAATGATGTAAATATAAATATTCTTCGGTTAATTAACAGAGCTAGAGGCAATTAATATCTCACTAAATCTCTCGAAAAATATGAAATTTTGTAGATTGCGTAAAGCTATGCGAAGTATCCGCATCATACTTAAATTTTGATAAATGATGTTAGAACTAAAAGTTAGGTAGATGGGCCAAAATAATAAATTACTTTATACAATGCCAATGGCGACTATAAGCTTTTATCCAAAACACCAACTAACAGTTACTAACTATAGTACTATAGCGCCCTGCACTCAATCCACATATTTAATAAATTTGTACTTGAATAATGCCCAATAGTGTTTACAACTCCGGTCTCACTTTTTGCGTTGCTTAAAATATATAAATAACTACAGTAATAAAAACAGAATAGTAAATAAATTACCTGACTCCAGCTATATTAAGGAAGAAAATATTTGCTGAAGCATCTGCCTTTTCCGCTGATCAAAAATGTACTATTCACAATAGCGAAACATGTTTTTTTCACTCCCAGAGTGTCCCCTTTTCACCACGAATTTGTTATCTCTCCCACCCTCCCCCTCAAAACTTTTAACAAATGACCGTCCTCAGATGATACAACAAAGAGCCCAAGTTGCTGTTTCTGGACAGTTGCAGCATCCAAGGTCACCTTGATAGCGCGACGAAACGGTCAGCCCCCCATCCTCACCCCCAAAGAGAGCCATAAAACTTGGTCCTCCCTGTAAACTCAAACTATGAATGACTGTAGCCATGCAATTTGCAAAGCAAATTTTTAAAGAAAAAAACATTAGTTTGTGATTTTTTTTTCAGCCACAGCCGAAAGGGGTTGGGGGGCCAAAGCCCCTATGTAAATCCGCCACTGATCCAGTTCATAGCCTTGAACTGAGTTCTCAAATAGCCAATTTGCAAAGCAAATTTTTAAAGAAAAAAACATTAGTTTGTGATTTTTTTTTCAGCCACAGCCGAAAGGGGTTGGGGGGCCAAAGCCCCTATGTAAATCCGCCACTGATCCAGTTCATAGCCTTGAACTGAGTTCTCAAATAGCCAATTGTACATATTTTACTTTCGGTCATTTGTATCTTGTAAAACATTTTGCTTAGGTAATTGTTTTCACCAAAATTCTATCTCTGACAAATAGGGTTAACTATATTTGTACAATTTTCGTTAAATCAATGGTAGACGCGGGTATTTTTAAAATGACTGTGTTGAAATAAAATTAAAAATTATTTTTAATTTGTTAAAATAAATCTTAAAATATGAATTTCAAAAAAAATATTATTCATTTGATCTTTTTATTTGCAGTGACAGGCAGGTATATCAGTCATTTGTTGCTTCAGCTGTTTTCTTAAACAACCTAGAACATTTACATAAAGAGAAAATCTTTCAGTTATATAACCCAACAGTTGAAGAAGATTTTTATAAAGGTAATGATGACTTTTATGAGATGTAAAATGAAAGATTTAGATGTTTTTCTATGATTCATGTCATTGCAATTGAAAAATGAAATGTCGCATATTTTTTAATATCAAGACAAATAATATACAACCACCTGCTAGCATGACCCCTAGTAGCAATTCATCCTCGGTAACTGCTTGGTCGATCATCGAAACTCATTGGGTTCATCAGCATATCATCGTACGATCGAACACTGATACCCCACCGTGCACCTACCGATATCGGCAATCGATCATCTCAAATCCTTCAAAAAACGATGACTTTTGATATCGAAAATGATGAGAATACGATAGGTCACGGGCATCCCCGTTTTATCACGTTTACTGTACGAGATTCTGCGTAACTTCGGCTGCAATGAAAAGAACAGTTTTGATGGAAAAACGATGATCGGCATCTCCCGGTTTCAGCCGTAATCGATAAAAAGCCAGTCATTGGCCAATGATGAATTGCTACTAGGGACTATGTACACTGTGGGACTTTGTACCTTTATCACCCAACATCACAGTATACTAGCCATTTTTAGTAGGTACTAGGGAGTTTCATCCCTATTCACCAAACCTTGAGCTTTGCTGACCACGGACAACTCGCCTCGAGTCCGTTCATAACCTGTGTAATTCCTTGCACATGGCTCAAATTGCTGATTATGCTGTTATTTTCAATAAAACAAAAATATAGCCCATAATTCAATGTCCACTATTAAACAATTTTTTTTTATTATTAGTTGCTTGTTTTATGCATCTTTTCTCTTGTCAATTTCTGCAATTTTCAACTTCAACATAAAATAGTTGTCTTATGAAACAAAAATAACATCACCCTATTCTTCAAACATTTCTAAACAAATTCAGTGATTTTTCTAATTATCTAGTATTCAAATTGGAAGAGTAAAAATAGTTTAAATTTTGCAATGATGTCAGCCGCCGTTCCTTTATTATTATTTTTTTTTGCAAAAAAAAACATAGTGTTTGGATGAAACTTTAAGACTGGGTTAAGTGAGTAGATATTATATCAGGGTTACTATACTTTACTTACTATGCTTTGTTACATCTTTAACTTTTAAAAATAATTAATAGATTTTTTTCTTTAAATTTTCGCCTGGTTAGAAAAGGAACAAATAAATAAAATTTATTGGTTTCAAGTAATATAATTCTTGAAGAAGTTTACTCTTCACATAAACCCTATAATAAAATGAATAAAAAATTTATGAAATATTTATATAAAATGTGAGAAAATAAGTATAAGTTTTCTATAAGGCGAGTTTTTATCTTATAAGTATAAGTTTTATTCGGTATTGTATTTCAATTAATAAATAGTTAAAAAGCTTTGTCCCAACAGTTTTCTAACCATAACATTAGGGATGAACCGGATAGTGGTTTTGCCGGATATCGGATATCCGGCGCACATTACAAACCGTATATCGGATATCCGAACTGGATTTTGCCGGATATCCGGCAGTTTATTTTTTATGAAAATAACTTCTCATACACACTAGAAAAAACGGAAATCGGTCAAAAATTTAAAAATATTTTTTTATTCTGTAATATTTCCCAATTCCTTAACTTTAAAGTGATACCAAAATTGAATAAACATTAAAAAAAACTTTTTTATTTACAAAGGGTTATTCTAGGGTGCTGCTAGCAATGGTCGTATGTTTTGTACATTTTACACTTAATTACTGAATAATTGTAATTTTACCATATGCCCTTTCATTCCAAACATGAAAACTCAAGTTTGCTTAAACTTTTGAGAAATTTATGTTTTAATTCAACTTTATATTAGTTGTGAGATGTGATGACCCTTCACCATAACGATTCGTTAAAAATATAATTTTAAAGTTAAAAATTTGAAAAAAAAGTGGGTTTTTTAAAGTCTCTATTGGTTGAAGGGAGAATCTGCATACTGTGAATACATTGGTAGAATTTTCAGGAAAATACTTAAAGCAAGAACAAAGAAAATTGATCGCCACAAAAAAAAAATTCTATGTTTTATTCATCCGGATATCCGGCATGGAAAATCGGATATCCGGCACTTTACTTACGGATATCGGATAGTTAAAAAGTAGCCGGATACCGGATATCCGTTTCATCAATACATAACATATAACAAAGATCATTCTTATTACAAAAAGTTTTAAAATGGCATTATTGTGCTTTGCTATGTATCTAAAATCAGAGTTTAATTTTCAAGTTTAGCTTCATTTTTTTAAATATAGTTCAAAGGCACCATACCTGTTAGGAATGATCCTGTTAAGAATGAGCACTTTTATTTAAACAACAGCTTATTTGCTTTTTGCTATCTATTATATGAATATTTACTTATTCATGGAAGTACAAATAATTGTTTTAACTTTGACATAGATTACAATCTGCCCACAATTGATGTCTTTCATTACACGGATGATGTAAAAGAAATGCATATGAATCGCGGTTTGCAGGTAAGTATCTTTGTTCTTTTGTATCTATGAAAGTTTTCTTACAATTCAAAATAAATAAAACTTAATTTCAAAAAGACAAGTAATTGCTTTGAATTTAGATACAGTAGGCCCTCCATTCAATTCACACAGGACATAATGATCCCCTTCGTTGTAATGATCAAAATGGAAGACACGATTGCTAGATTCGTTTGTGTTATAATGTTTTTAAACTTGTTATGACAATCGGCTCATACTGGGCTGAGAGAGAGGTACTGGGTCTGTGAAGTCCTTTAAAATACTTAAGAACTCCTTATTTTTGTAGATAGTGTCCTAAGAAACTTTCTAGTTGCAGAAGTCTCTTAGGCAATTTATTATATGAAGTCTAAAAGTCTTCTGTATCTAGAAACTACAGTCCTTAAAATGACTATTATTTAAATCATTTTATTAAAAATGTTTGATCTTAATGTGAATTTAACACAACTTTTTATCTGAGTAAAAAACAAATGGCTTCTTTTCACTCTATAGCTTTTAGCCGATTGTACCTATTTTCCTCTTTTATATTCATTTATTAATTTTTTTTTTCTTCAAAAAAGCCTTTTAGGACTTTAAAGTTAACTTTTTGTTACAAATGTATAAAAAAATTTCGCATTAAAAATTAGGTCCTTATAAATTGCTTTTAAAGTACTTTAAAAATCCTTAGAAAAGGTACACAATTCGTCTATAGATTAAATGCAGTGCATTAAAAGCTTAGCTGCTAAGAAATGAATAAAAATTTGTTATATATTTTTTTCCGGTTTCCTTTGTTTAAAAATTAAGTTGTCCACTACTATTTTCTTTTGTATTTAATAAACTTGTTGCTTTCAGAGCGTACAGAACGGAGATGTTTTGAACCTAAGAGTAGTTGATGATCAGGCTGATAAGTATCTGCTGCAAATTTTAAACAAGTACAGAGATAAAGAAAGATTTATTGACCGTTCAGTGTCCGTGAGTATTTGATGGTTATGTGTATATAAAGCATGTACTATGTCACATATATATAGTAAATTTCATTTAACAAATGATTTCCTGTTTAAAACTTAATATTGATTTTTAATTCTTTCCTTTGGGAGAAATCTTGTGGTTTGTTCATACTTCACAATAAGCAAATAATTATCTTTATGACTGCTCTAAGGCGATATTCTGCTGAAACAGATTAAAATCGATATAAAGAAATTAGTAGGGATGAAACGGATATCCGGTAACTATCCGGCTGCTTTTTAACTATCCGATATCCGGAAGTAAACTGCCGGATATCCGGATGAATAAAACATCTAAGATTTTTTTTTGCAGCGATCAATTTTCTTTGTTCTTGCTTTAAGTATTTTCCTGAAAATTCTACCAATGTATTCACAGTGTGCAGATTCTCCCTTTAATCAATAGAGACTATAAAAAACCCACTTTTTTCAAATTTTTAACTTAAAATTATATTTTTAACGAATCGTTATGGTGGAGGGTCATCACATCTCACAACTAATATAAAGTTGAATTAAAAATTAAATTTCTCAAAAGTTTAAGCCAAACTTGAGTTTTCATGTTTGGAATGAAAAGGCATATGGTAAAATTACAATTATTCAGAAATTAAGTGTAAAATGTACAAAACATACGACCATTGCTCTAGCAGTACCCTAGACAGGGTGGTAACATAACCTGGAAAACCGGGAAGTCAGGGAATTGTCATGGAAATTTTTTATTCTGGAAATATCAGGGAAGTCAGGGAAATTTTCGAAATTTCACAAAAAATCAGGGAAATTTTCAATTTTGGATCATTAAAACGACAATTAGCCTCCATTATGCACTCTATTCTGGGTAATTTAGTTGTCAATATTTCCTTTTAGTTCTGAAAAAGAATTTTATTTAAAAAGTATGGTTATGCACATTTTCATATTTTTATTTTTGTAAAAACGTGAACCACTGCTGAGGGAGCAGCAAAAGCAAAGTGCATTGGACCTTGAAATTGTGAGCAACATGTGAGGGGTAATGAATGTGATTTATTGAAGATTGGAATAGGAAATATTAAGCATATAAAACATTTAAAATTATCTCCAAAAGAAATAGTTGGAAAAATTTGCATTATCTGCTTACAGAGAACATGATTAATTACTATTATGCCAGCCACAATTGTATAATTTGTGTATCCATAAATTATTATTTTAACTGACAATAAGTATTGCTTATAAATTTTTATTTATAATGCAGTAAATTTATTGTATTGTAGCGTGGATACTTTGTTTTTATACAAAGCATATATTTCAACGTTTCTTAAGGTAATTTTAAAGTCAGGGAAATTTTGTGACACCATCATGGAAGTCAGGGAAATATCAGGGAACTTTTTTTCCAGAATTTTGTTGCCACCCTGCTAGAATAACCCTTTGTAAATAAAAAAGTTTTTTTAATGTTTATTCAATTTTGGTATCACTTTAAAGATAAGGAATTGGGAAATATTACAGAATAAAAAAATATTTTTCAATTTTTGACCGATTTCCGTTTTTTCTAGTGTGTATGAGAAGTTATTTTCATACAAAATAAACTGCCGGATATCCGGCAAAATCCAGTTCCGATATCCGGTTTGTAATGTGCGCCGGATATCCGATATCCGGCAAAACCACTATCCGGTTCATCCCTAGAAATTAGTCTATTATTATTAAAAATAAATATATTTTGTATTAAATTCATTTCTGAATATTCTAAGACATTTGATGCTCATCAAGACATTGCATAGTTTAGGAATTTTCACTAGTCACCAAGGAGTCAGTTGAGACTTTCTCTCTCTATATCCTTATGACATAGTTTCAACCTGAAAACAAACATTTCCCGAAAATTCAGAGAAAGGGAATAATATTGCATTTTTTTTTGTAAACTGTCAGGAAGAGCACTTCACAAACTTTGAGTCATATTACCACAATTATATTATTTGTGCTTTCATTGAACCACAATAATATAAACTAGAAAAAAGTTCAAATAAATTTCTATACTTCATTAGGTTGATATTTACGGGAACTTTTTACACATTCCTGTAATATATATAACACATAGATATATTTTGACAGTTTTTATTATTCGATAATTTTAATTTGACTGTTATTAATAATAATTGTGAAAAAATATTGAATTTTCATGCATACTTCTTGCAAGAAATGCAGGTCCACTATTTTCTTATTTAACATCTTTAAGCAGGGGTGTTGCGCCTGCGCCAATTCGCGATTTCTGCTCCAAAACACTAATTTTTAGCCAAATTGCGCCAAACCTGCGCCAAATTCATAATTTGGCCGCTAATTTTAATTTTATGACCCTATGTATAGAATACAATTATTTCTCTTCTGTAAATATGGCCCTCTACTTAATTTTTATTTATAATATATTTATAATTTGACCATTTCACAATTTCCTTAGACTTAATTGAAAGTGGGGGGAGGACATAGCAAACTTTCAAATATTCTGATAGTAATGGTGCAGTGGACTTTGAAGAAGTACATTGATTTCATTGCAAAGTTAAATTTTTTTTGCATATATTCTAATCTATCATTTATGAAGACATATTGACTTTGCACTTTAAAAATTAAAAGGTGCATGATAGTTTTCGTTTGGAGTGTACTTTTTCTTAGTTAAAACTTCATATATTTTGGAATACTTAGATTTATTGTTTTTAGAATACATTGGAATTTAGGTCTTGGGAATATATTTAAGTTATAGAAATTGGGGTATATTAACATTTAACATTAGTTTTTCTTTTAAAGGGATACATTGATCTATTTTAAAAGGGGGGAGGGGGGGGGGTAATTTTTTTTTATACTTTTGGAATTGAACTTTTAGGGGCTATTGGGCTTTTACTTGTAGAGGTAAATAAAAAGTATATTTCTAATTTTTTAAAAATAGGTTTTATGGGTACACTGGTTTTTTTGTGTGTGTGCATTTGTTATTTTTTTTTTCTTTTTGGGATAAATTAGGATTTTAACTTGAGGTGCACATTAGACATTTTCTTATAGATGTACAGGGCTTTTTTATTGCCACAATGGGCATATTCCTTAATAGGCTGTTATTTTTAAGGGCACCTTAAGTTTTATTTTAAGATTATGTTTACGTTGGGCTGTTTCTTTGAGGGATACATTGTGTTTTTCCTTTACGGATGCATTTTTTTTTGTGTAGGTACATTGTTCGTTTCTTTTTTGGACAGATTAGGCTTTTACTTTTAAGGGTACATTGTTTTTTATTCTTTTTAGGGATGCACTGGGGCTTTTCTTTTTAGGATACATTATGCTTTTAATTGTTCTTTGGTGTTTTATTTTAAGGGTACCCTGGGTTTTTCTTTTGGTGGTACACAGGGCTTTTCTTTTAGTGGTACATTGGGCTTTTATTTATGGGGATAACCAGGGCTTTTTCTTTTAAGGTATTCTGGAATTTTTCTTTTTGGGAATTTTTTTTTTACCTTCATGAGAACCCTTTGGTTTTATTTTAAGTGTATTTTGGGTTTCTCTTTTAGAGGTACATTGCACTTTTCTTTATGAAGTTATTTGCACATTATTTTGGGGGTAAATTGAAAATTTTATTTTAATAGTTCATTTGCTTAAAGTAGTACACTTTTTGAAATGCAATTGGTATTTGTTGTAAAGGATACACATTGTGCATTTGCTTTTTAACCGACTTAAAACGAATTAACCAATACAGCCAAACTCATCAATGTTTTAGGGTTCTTTTTGTTGTTAAAGTTTTCTTTAACATTATTTTATAGTAGAGTTCTATGTTTTTTTTCTTTTATGGATGTATTCTTCTTTCCTGCAAGCTGTATTATGTTTTTCCTTTAGAGGTACATTTACTCTAATTTCAATGTAACATTAAGCATTTACTATTAGAAGTGCATCATATTTTTTTTCTTCAAATTAGTGCATTTTAGTTTTAGTGGTACAATGAAAAATTCTGTGTTCATTGAAATTTTTATCATTATGCTATGATCTAGAGGCCTTAGTTTTTTTAGGTTGCATCTTAATTCATAGGGTACATGAGTTTTGAAATTTAGCTACACCCAAAAGCTTTATTCTGCATTAAATTTTAATTTTATTTGCTCCAAAAAGCATTTTTTGATGCTCAAAAAATTCAATTTCAACTGCTCCAAAACGCCTTTGTGCTGCTCCAAATTTCGATTTTACCTGCTCCAAAATACATTTTTGCTGCTCCATATTTCAATTTTACCTGCTCCAAAATGCATGAAGCGGGCAACACCCCTGCCTTTAAGTTTTGTGAACTCTTTCAAAATATGTTAACCATGTGATGTAATTTAGAAATTACATATGGTCTATTTTGATTGGTGTTATATCATAGTAATAATATCATAGTATAATGTAATAACATTTTTACTCTTGAAATAATTGTGATAATTTAAAAAATTAAATATTGGCAAGTATACAATAGTAACTTAAAACATCATTTGAATTTTTTTTACAAGAAATTCAGCAGTAAAAAATTTATTGCTAAAACGCTTAAGTATAATAACTAATAGATAATAAACAAAAGAACAATAATATTTTTGGGTGTGAATTTTCATTTTTGGTTTCATTTTACCAGCTTTTTCAAAATGATAACTTTTTGTTGTGAAAAGAATGCAAAGTAAACATATTTATTAGCAGTGTTTTTCTATAATTCCTACTTGTATTTTCAATTACAGAATTCAAATATACAAATTCTGAAACGTATTGTAGAATAAGATAAATTACAAGAGATCAGTGTACCATATCTCCCAACTTGTATTGGTTGTTCCTACATTGCACAGATTGTATTATTTTTTTCTATTTTTACCATTAGCTTATAAAATTGTACTGATCTCGAGATTTTTCCATTTTATAAAAAATATGCTATTTGCACTACTGAAAAATAGGCTCAACTTAAAAAAAAAAATATTTTTAACAATTTCCACAAACTAATTTGTTTGGACCTATCCAGACGGTACTTACTTTCCCAATGTAGCAGCCATTCATAGCGCTTCGTCCTCCATGAATACATTCTTGCTCGACCTCCATGAATACATTCATGCTTTGGCCCTTTGTGCGCTGCGTTTTGTGCCGTCTGGTTCCAGCCTGGATATACCGTTCGCCTTAATCTTTTGAGTTATGTTAATTATCTTTATTGCTATATAAGACTGATCTTCAGTCGGAGACGAGGAGAGTGCGGTAATGACCCGCTCGAGAGTGCGGAATGTCCCGCTCAAGCACATGTATTTTGTAATGTATTCATTTTATCAGTTTGTTTTAATTGCTTTCTTCTCAAATAAAAATGGATGTCGATTTTAACCTTGTCCGTCTAATTTTAAAGCATCGCTTCTGACGAGGGATTAGCCTAGCTAAATCATAATTTGTTGGATAACACTTATTCGTTTTCCAAATACCAACTGTTGCGTAGGTTCTACAAATCAAATATAACAATTCATAATTTTCACTACTTTAATACACACATAATTTTAATAAGTATGTATAAGTGCTTTAGTTTACCAACTATCAGGGTAGTTTAATTTAATTAATGTCATTGTAAAAATTCTTAAAAATCACCAAGAAAATTTTTAATTAGGAACTTCTGTTCAAATCTTTAGTTTTTTTTCATCACACTTTTTTTTATAGGCATTACTAATTAAAGATAACAACCCCATGGTGAGAGAGATTTATCCACCTTTGAAAAAATCTAATCTATTAAGAGGTAATAATCTTTTTATGTAAAATTATCTTTTATATTTAGAAGGGTGGTTAAAAAAAAATACCTTTTTAAAAAAAAAAATATCAAGTGCTAACCCTATATTTGTACTCGCCCTAAAACATGCCTGTATAAAAAAGTTCAGCTTAATTGAAAGGTATTAAAGGGTTTTTAAAGTTTTGCATTATAATCCTATGTACATACTACATATATAATACTTCACGTAATAAATGCAAAAGTCATGCATCTCCCTGTTCTAGTTACAGAACAAAATGTTGAAAAATTGCTAGGTAGTTTCCAAACTTCCAACTGGCCTTGGGGAAGCAATGGTACATGTTATACTACAACAGCTGCATGATTGGCAAATTGCAGACCAGGTTCAATGCATGTGATTTGATACCTCCAGTAACACTGGAATCAACATTGGGGCCCCTTTTAGAACAAACGATAGGAAGACAGTTTCTGGCCCCAATGTTGATTCCAGTGTTACTGGACGTGGCACACATATTAAACTTGATTCTCATTTTTCCTGTCATTCACCATTTGCAATATTGCATGTGCCATTGCTTCTTCACAGCCAGTCAGATGTTTGGAAACACATACTAATTTTTCAACATTGTGTTCTGTAACAAAAATAGTACGATGCTCGACTTTTGCATGTAGTATGTAAATAGGATTACAATGTAAAACTTTAGATGCATTGATCTACCCTTAAATATTTTTTAATTAAGCTTAACCTTTTTTTTACCTGCATGCTTTAGGGTCAGTATAAACATTTAGAGGGTTAGTTAGCACTTGAACATTAAAAAAAAAAAAACTTTTTTGGACCACCCTAATGATTAGTCTTGTGAATGTATTTTTATTAAAATCTGTTCATAAAGTACTTTATTCTAAAAATATGCGTTTGCAGCTGTGTCTTTCGGTTTAGTCAAGGAAGAGGAAGTCCTGAAGAAATTGATGATGTCCGTCAATCCAAACTTTATCGGTGACCCGAATTTGAGGAAACATCTTAAACTGGTAACATATAATTTTGTTGCCTTTTCAGTAGTTATTTTTATAAATCACATGAGCAATGTGTATATATCTGTAATTATAAACAAAGACTTCAGTCATAATTGTCGAACACCAAGCAAAATGTAATCGTGTTTCCAGTTTTCTATACCTTAATTAACAAGAATGTCTATGCTGATACTTAAGTAATATTTAGAAGCAACTACATATTATGCTATGAATGTTATAAAATGTTCCAGAAAGATTTCAATTGCTTTAATCCTCTGACGGAGCTGAGCCACTTACATCATGCATGGATTTCTATTTTTCTAGCAATGCATATAAACTTAAAATTCATAAAAATATTTTATGTTGAAATATTTTTCAAATATAAAGCGTTGGGGTGTTTCTTGGAAGCTATATCTATTAAAATAATAAAAATTGGAAAATCTATATAAAACATACATGCATTGGAAATATACAGTAAACTATTTTGTAGAGAAAAAAACTTCACAATTCTGCCCTTTTTCTAACCGCTCAGCGAGTTAAATATATTAAAAAAATTATCTCGTATAATTTCATTTTCTATTTATGTTATTTAGATTATTCACAAAAGATGCTTTGATTAGATCTGCTAAAAAGTTGTTTGTTTAATGGGGTCATTCCATGTCAAATCAACACAGTCATTTTCCTCACCATCTCCGATTTTTATGAAATTTGGTGAACTTGTTATACTTACTAAGAATGTAAAAAATGCAAAATTTTAACCTCCTCGGCCTATTAGTTTTTTAGTTATTTGCATTTCAAAATGGCTATAAACGTAAATCTGCCATCCCATGCCTGCATTTAACTTACCATACCTCCTGTTCTAATTAACATACAGAAATAAATTTGGTATAGTTTTAAAGCTCTTTAAATGACTTTTAAAATGATATGAAACACATGAAGGTTTGGTGAAAAACATTTCAAGGTAAAATTCTTTGACCTTGAATTTCCAAAAAACGAATTTCTTAATTTTCACTATATTTTTCCCCTGAATACTACAACATTTGAACTACATGTATACCAAATTTTCAGAGTGGGACGACAATGGGATCATACACTAAAAAAAAATTTCAAAAATTTGCCATTTTGAAATGCAAATAACTAAAAAACTAATAGGCCAAGGAGGTTAAAATTTTACATTTTATATATTATTAGTAGGTATAACAAGTTCACCAAATTTCATAAAAATCGGAGATGGTGCGGAAAAAAAATGCATTTTCTTGTGCATTTCCCCCCCCCCCCCCCCCCCCCCCCCCCCCCACTTTTTTTGATTTGACATGGAATGACCCTAATATAGTGCATATTTTTGTTTCTAATTTTTTTTTATATGATCCCATTGTTGTCCCACTCTGAAAATTGTTATACATGTAGTTCCAATGTTGTAGTATTCAGGGAAAAAATATAGTGAAAATTAAGAAATTCGTTTTTTGGAAATTCAAGGTCAAAGGTCAAATAATATGACCTTGAAATGTTTTTCACCAAACCTTCATGTGTTTCATATTTTAAAAGTCATTTAAAGAGCTTTAAAACTATACCAATTTTATTTCTGTATGTTAATTAGAACAGGAGTTATGGTAATTTAAATGCAGCCATCGGAGGGCAGATTTACGTTTTTAGCCATTTTGAAATGCAAATAACTAAAAAACTAATAGGCCGAGGAGGTTAAAATTTTGCATTTTTTACATTCTTAGTAGGTATAACAAGTTCACCAAATTTCATAAAAATCAAAGATGGTGATGAAAAAAAAAATGCCATTTCTTGTGTTGATTTGACATGGAATGTTTCAATGGTCTTTTTTGAAATTATGCTTTTCTAGAGTAGAAAATAAATATCTTTTCTGCTATCAAGCTTTTATGTTTTTAGCCTTGACAATAATTTTTTTTGCTAACTGGGACTTTATATTATTTTCATTTAAGAAAATAGTATTTTCTTTGAAAGTGCATACTATTATACCGTACATTAAGTTTTATTTTTATGCTAACTGCACATTGCCAACTGTCGGACATCCAACAGTTAATCACAATTGGGAAAACTCATATTGTATCCGCTCACTTACCAACTTTTTAGTTGGACAAAATATCCTTTCGCTTGAAACAGCGCTGATTTCTTTGTCACATAATCAACAATTTAACAATAGTTAACTCGAACTAATTAAAGTATTTTTTTCTTTGGCAACACTTTCATTTCTGAGTTATTTTAATTTTGCATTGAAGATAGAATATGTTTTTCATTTCTGCTGATGAAGGGAGATGTCTAGATTTTTTGTGTTTTAATCTTCGAGCATGAATGGACTGTAGTAGAAATAATATGGCGACATCATCGTGTTGCAAACATCTCAAACCATATGGCCTCATACACGTGATTACCTTTCAAAATTTATGAATGAAAAAACGTTCGCGAGTGACTTTTGATTTGAAATAATAGTAAATGTGTAAAAGGACTGAGCCATGTTTAGTAGCTGTGTAATTGTTAAGTCAGTGTTCACTCTAGAAATAAAAAGGGCAGGGCGCAGTTGGCAGTAGAAGGGCACCCCATTTTTGAAAAGGCACTTCTTGTTTTTAAGATAGTACTTTAAAAAAAAAAAGTTGATTCATCGGACCCTTGACCAAACAAAAAAAGTTCCGATTTATTGATTGATATTGTGCTAAAGCTGCATATTGGGCTATTGGTGACGGTTCAGGCTTATTTTGAAGGAAAAACCCGTACAAAAGATATGAAGATACTTAAAATCCAAAAATTAATGTTTTCACTAAAAAACAAATCTGTAAGTAGCTCTAATCATATCCTTTACAAAACTGATGAAAAGACTACTTTAATCTAAAATTTGGTTATAAAATGCCTAATATTGTAACCATGCCCCAAACCATCTTCTCTTAAAAAGAAAAAACATAGCATTTCATATGTGGGTACAGGCAACCAATAGAATTCGTGGAATGCCCCATACTCGAAATCATCACGATTGCACAACACGCGTAGTTAAAAAGGAGTTTGTCATAATTGCCTACTGTCATAATTCACTTAATTCCAATTTACACAAAAAAACAATTTAATCAATGCTTTTTTAAAGACAGGTAGGGAAGCAAGGACGCTTGTGCTTGACTGAAAAGGGCAAGAGGGGCGGAATTTTTTTAAAAGAAGGCGGCACTTTTGAAGAAGGGGCATGAGGGCGCTATCAAGACGAAGAAAGGGCGGACCGCCCTTCAAAAAACGTCTAGAGTGAACACTGGTCAATAGAACATTGACCATAGAATCTTAATACATTGACATACAAACAGCATCAGATTCTTACTGTGAAAGAAATATATTCTATTTTCTGGGTTCATTCTGTCCAATTTGTTCGAATCCTTCGATTTGATCAAGTTGTTCGTTTTGATCAATTCGTTTAATTTATTATATTTCTTTAGTTCATTAGTTTGGTATGGGTTTCTGTTAATTAACATCGCACTACAGCGGCACAGGGGGCTATTGGCTATGGTTCGGGGCCTATGTCGAAGAAAAGACCCGGGAACGATGCCTTGTATTTTTTAACCATGTTCAGATGACATTTTTTTTTTAGGTTAATTAACGTCGCACTAGACCTGCACAGTGGGCTATTAGCGTTCGGTTCGGGGCTTATGTCGAAGGAAAGACCCAGGAACAATGCCTTGTATTTTTGAATCATGGTTAGATGCCGAGGTTTTTTGTTAATTAACGTCACACTAGAGCTGCACCGTGGGCTATTGGCGACGGTTCGGGACCTATGTTGAAGGAAAAACCCGGGAACGATACCTCGTATATTTGAACCATGGTCAGATGACAAAGTTTTTTTGGGGTTTTGGTTAATTAACTTTGCACTAGAGCTGCACATTTGGCTATTGGCGACGGTTTGGGGCCTATCTCGAGAGAAAGTCCTGGGAACGATAAGAGTGAATAAGCATACCTGCTACATACTATTTATGCAACGCACATGTGCTAATTATGTATAAAGTTATAATAGATTATTGTAAGGATTTCAATGCATTTTTTTATTTAAAAAAATGCTATTTTGATTACCAAAACAACATTAAAAAACTTTGTTTAATGCTTTTTGTTGAAAAAACCTTTAAAAATAATGTTACATTTTCTAATTTTACTGAATTTTAAAGTTTTATTTATGTAAAAATGTTTTGTATTATTTTAATCAATGCTTGTCAGTCTTTACAAAGCAAGTTGGGAGTAAAGATGTAGCACATTTATTGTAAAAATCATTTAGGTACTTTCCCATAGTTAACTTTTTATATATGTGTGTTTTAATTAAAGTTAATGATTTTTAACTCTGAATTTCTTAAAATTTAGAAACGTTTCCAATCTGTATTATGATATTTTACATACATTTATAAAATTGATACTAGTTTTATTACTTATCAGGGTCGAGTCTTCAAAAAGGATATTGCATTTTACCCTGTGTAAGTATGTTTCCCCTTATCTATTGAAGTTTGTCCCTCTACTGAAACAAACAACTTTTAAAATTATGAATTGTTGCCGTGAACTAAAATTTTTACACGGAATTTTCACAAACGGAATATTATTTGCCAAAGTAATCTCTAAATACAGAGCATATTTTAAGGAATTTTAACTGGTGGGGCAAATTAAATTCTGCAGAAAATAGAACCCAAAAAGTTAATGAAAACTTTGTACGTAAAATAGCAAATTTTAAACTAATTTAATTAATTTAGTTTAAAATTATATGTTCTGTAAAAAGTTTATTTAAAAGAAATTATCGAATTCATGAAATTTTCTAATGATTCATAAAAGTATGTTTTATTTGTTTTCATAATACAAAATTTTATTAAATTTTTTTTTTTTGAAATATTTTTTTTTTTTAAATTTAATGTTTTGTATTTTAAAATATATATTTATTCCATTTTACTTCACACAAATGTAAAGTTTTAAATCTATAGTATATATACATCTAAATCCGTATACTTAGGTAAATTTTAGACTAGTACCCGAGCATATTACAGACAAAATGTGCATTAATAAGTAGCATTTACTTTATAAGATGACCAATAATATTCTATTTATTTGTATTCGAAAAATATTTTATTTTACAGCACAAAAATGTAGAAAAATAATTAGTTTTAAATTTTTAAAAACCATAATACTTTCTTAAAATTTGTTTTGAAAACTTTATGCTTCTGAACCTACGAAATAAATATCCAATGAAAGATTTGGTGGCCAGACTAAGACTTACTGTCCCAGAATTTAAATGTGTTACCGAATGGCTTTTTATGTTAGATAGTTGGCATTAACCTGGCATATTACATTGTTAAAATGTAATATATCCATTTTTTTTACTTTTTGATTAATTTATATTGGTATCAATATATTGAGAATATCTAAAAATAAAACATTTTCATAACAATTTTAATAAAAAATATTTGATCTCTTTTCAATCATACGTAAGTAACGAAAAAAAAAAGATTTTTCAATTAAATTATTTTAACCTTATTCTTGCTGTCGTTTCACTCTAGACATTCAGCACAAATAACTTGAATATGCTAATTTTGGTTACCTTAGAATTAATTATACATCCATGATATATTTTGTCAATATGATCAAAATTTAAAAAAGAAACTAAAACGTATTCATAAGCATAATATTGTATAATCTTTTGAAAGACTGGCTATACTTTCATATAGTTTATGCATTTTATTAAAAATTAGAGCTACCCCTCCCCAATAATTTTGAAAAATATTAAAATTTGTAAATAATGATCCCTTCAAAATGTTATTAACATCGAGAAATACATTTTCCCCCAAAAGTAAAAATTAGAAATCTTTTTTAACCATACAAATGACATTTAGTTAAACTACACACCGTAAAAGAAATCTACATAAATTTTTTTTTTTAATTACTTACTTTTTGTAGCTGTTAAATGCAGGTAAAAATATCTTTTAAAATTGAAGTGAAAAATCAGCCTAAGGAATGATACTAGAACGTCTTGCTACTGAACAGTTTTTTTTTTGTACTGACAGTATTTCAAGAGAACCACCAAAAGAATCCATTGAAACCCTTTCCACCCCTTACCCTCCACACCTCCAGGCCATATATTTCTGTCCTAATCCCTTCAAATACGGCAGTGCAAATACATGCCAATAGTTTTACCGACTATAAAAAAACAGCTGGTGCCCACTTAAGAGATCTTGCATAGATAAGGAATGGGTGCAATAAAACGATTCTGAACAAAAGGATTTTTGTGGATGGGAAATAGCCTGAGGAAATGGCTAGACGGGGGAGTGGTGTGAAAGCTTTTTTCCCTCGTTAGGAGATTGAGTGTCGAAATCGGGCCTTTTCACAGGAATAGAGATCTGTCTCTGTCTAAAGTCATTCTTTCCTATGCCACAGATTCAAGTTTATGTTTTACTGTGGAAAATTGATAAACAAAACAAAATTCCGGTGGGGCAAATCTGCATGACTGGTGGGGCATTTCTACACACTGGTAGGGAAAAATCCCCACCAACTCTATGTTAAAATAGGCCCTGTCTAAATATAAAAAATAATGCTTTTGTGATCTCTTAATAATTATAATAAAAATGTTTTTTTTTTGTTAAACTTTATGGAGATTACTTTAGCAAATAATATTCCATTTTTGCTAGTCCAATTTAATACTCTGGGTATGCTTTATTTTTCCTAAAAGTGTTTGTTATATATTGACAGAATTTAAGAATATTGTAGCACTTTCCTTCAAAAGTTACAATTTCTATTGGTTTTGATTTTCAATATTTTTTTTTTTAATCTTGATAGGTTATGTTCACAAAACTCTAAATAGTTGCATTCTTTATTTAGGATACATACTTTATTTATAATAAAATATTTTTTTTTTACTATTGTCATAATTTAATAGAAGTATATAACATGATTTTTAAAAGGAACATGTGAGGTTTAGACATCTAATAACATTATTTCCACTTCTAGAAGTAGTCTTTCAAAATTAATTAAAATTTACTTCTACCCAGCCAAACATTTTTTTAAAAAATGTCTGGTATTTTTCGGGATTTTTTCAATTTATTTATTTGCTTAAAAAACAGAGGCTCTCAGAATTTCTGTTTCTATTATTGAAAATTTCCAATAATTTTTAATATATATATATATATGAAATGTTCCACTGGGTGGTCATTTCATTAGTTTAATTGCAGTCGTGACTAAATTAATCCATGATTGGGCCGAGTAGATTTCACAGAAACATGTTTATTCAGAGAATTAGCTTACATCCTTTCGTGTCGGCAGCCGAACACCAAGTGTCGTGAGATGGGGATTTTTCATATTACCAAGAGGGAAAATGGGGAATTCGTATCGGTTCGGAAGCACAGTCGTTGATTGGTAGGGATAATCTTTTAGGGAAAAAGTGAGTTCTTGGAATAAGAGAGAAAAGGCACAGATTGTGCTTAGTTAATTTAAGGGATAGATGTTAAGGGATTTTAAGAGGGGTTTTACAAGGGGTCAGGATTAGAAAAGGGGGTGGTTACAGGAATTTTCTTTCATCTCCCTCCCGCAAAATCATACACATCGGCCAGCGATGAGCACAAATGCGAGAAAAGACATGCAAAGAAATGAAGAGAATGTTAACCAAATGGTTGATCAGACCACAAGCTCAACATGAAGAATCTGAAAGTGGAAAAGGAGAAAAGACATATTAATGACGGAGGTGGAGTGAAAATTTTGAATATTCATGGACATACGGTGTGTAAACGACGGTGCCCCGGTTCGATTCACAAGAACATAAAAATTGTTATCAAAAACAAACATTGACTGCTGGAGACACAAAACACAGAGAAAAAATTATATCATCAAACATTTCAAAACATCAAAAGTATTTCCATACACAATATTTCAAAAGAAATGCACGCGCAATAGATATGATATACAAAATGACATGTCGACAAAAATAAAATCGAAGGAAACATTTGCGTGATGTTTCACACATGTTGAAAAAAGAAAAAAAAATGAAAATGGTAGGCTTCAACAAACATCTTCATGTATAACGTTATTCAAAATACCCTTCTTTTTGAAAATTCAATTTTTGTCTTGAACTTTAAATGAAAGACTAACTCAACTTCATCAGTTCGAGTTGTCGCCAAAAGTACCCGAAAACGAAAAAACAAATTTTTTTTACAAATTTTAATACGAGTTTTGTATCAAAATTGCATGTTTTATGAAAGATGTTGTTTTGGCCGCCATTTGTTGAAGGACCTTTTACATCAAAAAGGTGTTGAAAAATAAAGATGGCCATTGAAGAAAGTTTGAACTTTCTGAAAACAGTTCACTTTTAGTGAGTGAATGTTGAGTGATGAGGATCCTCGTGAACCTATGTTAGGTTGATTGTTCCAAAGTTCTGTATTATTCCATGGAATAGTGGAAAATAAGTGCACTGACATACTATAACACTTTGGGTACATTTGAAAATAATTATACAAATAAAATGAACAACTTAAAATAATAAAATACATGGTAATACAAATTTAAACAACAATATAATTATATAAAGTTGAAGCCATGTCAATGAGGCATTCAACTGGTTTGGTTTTTATGTATCCGGACGTAAAAAATAGTTACAAATCAGGGGTCAGGTTCTGGTGTCTCATCGGGATCTTCCCTTTTTGCGACATTTTGTGGATGTCGCACATGTTCAGTGTTTGATGGAGTTTCGACATGTCTAAATTGACATGTGGACATCCAGTGATAAGCATTATATATCCCATTTTGTTCACATAACCTACAAGGAGTAGGAGGAAGGCTTTTTTGGTAATGAGAGGTGTTGGTATGATTTTGGTTAACTGGGCGTTTAATATCCTGCGACGGGACAACTGAGGGCCGATTATTTTGGAACGCCTTAGGGCGGTGATTAGAATAATATGGCTCTCGAGGTTGAAAAGGGCAAAAAATTTGTTGATATCGATTACCTTGGGGATATTGGAAACGTCCAAAAGGTCTGTTGCCAATATTGCGAGGTTCATAAGAAGTTCGCTGTGAAAGGGGTGGATTGATTTTGTGTACTTTATTTGCTAAATTTAGCCAATCACTGGTGGAAGGTATGGTATGTCCAACAAGAGCAGTTTGCATAAAATTTGGACAACCATCCGTCAATCCTTGAATGATCAACTCAGTCGAAAGACCTAAATGCCTACCTGCTTGAACTTTACGATGGAAGTACAAAGAAATATCATCTCTCGCATAGAATCTTAGATTTGTGAAAGTATTAAACGAAATTGATTTGGGTTCGAGGAAAGTCTCAATAAGTAATTCTTGCAAAGAGTTCCAATCATTTAAGTGTAATCCATCATTGATATAGGTCTTAAGAGCATTTCCTTTTAAGAAGGAACTAATATTTTCCAACTTCCATTGTTCATCTTTAGGTGCATGAGTATTAAAATAACACAACCAAGAAGTGATGGACATACCTTCATCAAAACATACTAAAGACGGAAGATAATTGGGGAAAATTAAATTCGTAGCCTGAGTTAAATTCGATGAACTAGCTTCAGTTTCATTTACAGAGGATTGTTGGTTCATGGCAGAATTAGAGTTAGTATTGTCAGTTGAAATTAAAGTAGCTTGACTACTCGGTGTGTCTTTGTTTACTGACATTTTAACTTGACGTTGTACCAATATAGCAAATTAGATAATGGATAATAATAATTAGAATAATTAAAATTCAAAATCAATTTCATGATCACAACATTTTACACAATAGCTCATTAATGATTATATTCAAAACAGTTTTTGAAATAAACTATCAAGTTTAATTAATTCTTTGAAACTATTCAACATTACAAACTGCTAACTCTTGTATAAAAAAAAATCTTTGTTTACAAAAAATAAATTTAATTGGAAACACTTAAAAATAATTAATATGAAAAACTAACATCAGTTAATTAGTAAGCATTTAAAATTAATTAATTAAATAGTGAAGTATTCAAATAAAATTCAATTTAAACTTCTACAATTTAAATTTAAAAAAATCAATATTGCTTAAATTTGAAAACTATTAAGTTTTAAAAATATTTCAAACATTATCAAAAATACACATGGTTTCGTTTCGAAGCATTGGCACTGGTCAATGTTTTGACCGTAATCGACGCAGCACACACATTGTAGAAATGCACACAAAAGGAAAATCGAAACTAACATTCGTCGAGAACATTCATTTCTTGGTCTTTCACACTGATCACGGAGATTTATGTAACTTGCAGAACTTTGATTTCACGAACATTGATACTGGTGAATATTTTGATTCGTATCGAAACAGCACACAAATTGTAGAAATGAACACAACATGTGAATCGAAACTAACGAGCACATTCGTTTCTTGGTGTTTCAGTTTCACTGATCACTTTGATTTCGCGATGGGCAGAGTACTCACTGTTTCGAAGACACTTTATTTTGAAGATGAGGAGTTTAATTTCTCAGCAGGTTGAAAAACACACGAGTCGGCGGTTCAGGGCAAGCCGGGAGCTGGCTCCGTACGTCATGGCGCCGCAGGTACCGGTCGCTTTCGTTTCTGTAGGGCGCTTCTGGAGTCGCTGCCGTTGCAAGTTCGAATCGACCATGTTTGTCGAAGCGGTCGTCGCATCTTCTAAAAGGTAGACGGGTTTCTGTTCTTTCGGAGCTTGAACGTGTACTGGTGTTTGCGGATATCAACTTTCGGTTCGGCTTTCTATGTGCCAGGAACTACGCAGTAGGACTCATTCTCGGCAACCGGCTTACAAATCCGTCGAGATCGGTAATGAACGATAGTTTTTCACGGCAGGAAACCTCCTAGGACGGATGCGTTTCAGTTCCAGAATGGTATTCCGATTGGCCACTTATCGCTGTACGTTGGCTCGGACATCTGCTGGATTAGTGTTCGGCTAGCATGGCTATGGGGAGCTATGTGCGCTAAAATTCGCCGTAACAGGACTTCAATCGCTGTCGACTTTTTGAAATGTTCCACTGGGTGGTCATTTCATTAGTTTAATTGCAGTCGTGACTAAATTAATCCATGATTGGGCCGAGTAGATTTCACAGAAACATGTTTATTCAGAGAATTAGCTTACATCCTTTCGTGTCGGCAGCCGAACACCAAGTGTCGTGAGATGGGGATTTTTCATATTACCAAGAGGGAAAATGGGGAATTCGTATCGGTTCGGAAGCACAGTCGTTGATTGGTAGGGATAATCTTTTAGGGAAAAAGTGAGTTCTTGGAATAAGAGAGAAAAGGCACAGATTGTGCTTAGTTAATTTAAGGGATAGATGTTAAGGGATTTTAAGAGGGGTTTTACAAGGGGTCAGGATTAGAAAAGGGGGTGGTTACAGGAATTTTCTTTCATATATATATATATATATTTTCTTTATAAAAAGTTGGTATTCAAATAGACCGACCACAAATCATTTAAAGCAAATTGCTTATTTTGTTAATTTTTTTTTTAATTTTTAAAAGTTGTATTTCTCCTTACCTACTTAATGCAAAAATTTGTGTTTTATTATAGAGACAAAAGTGACTTTTCCAGCTTTATAGAATTTCTTGATGCTAATAGTACATTTGAAAGCCCAAAACGACAATTTCAACATACTTCAGCTTTTCAGTGTGATCCATTGACGACAGGTCCCCTGTTTAAGACTTATTACAAGTAAGTGAAATATCCATATCTATAAACTACAGATAGTACTAAGATAAATATTTTTATTTCTAAAATGTGAAATATTTGCATTCATTGTCAACCAAATCTACCTACTTAGATTGAAATAGCCATTTCAATTAGGGATAGGATGAATATTTGTTTGGTATTCAGCCTATATGCCGAATATTTGACCAATCATCAGCCGAATAGCTGTCATAAAGACAGGATTTGGTGGAAAAAAAATCGGATGTGGAAAAATTGTTCACTTTATTAGTAAAAAAGTTTCTGTAAAATGTGTTATTTTTTAATCACTTTCAGAAATATGCAGCTTGTTTTTCGTCCGTAGTTAAATTAAAATCTTTTGAAAATTACTAAACCTAAACTAATTGTTTTATTTTTATTGTGACAAAACGGGATAATAATAGGATGACAAAAACTTTAATGAACACCACCTTTCAGATTTATATTAAAATAATCTAAAATTGTGGTGCAAAAATAATAGAATTTCAACATTCTCAGATAGAATTTTATTATGTAGTAATACTATATACTAACAGTATTACTATTCTGTAGTAAATACAAATACTATCTACATGTATATTAGTGATGCTACCAATATCAATTTCGCCGGATAACAGATATCCGGCAGGAATGTCAGTCGGTTATCTGGCGGCTTTCTTTCTCTTTACTCATTTTTTTTATTAATCAACTTTTTCTATTTCATTTTTTATTTGATAATTAATCATATCATTAAAAAAACATTAGTTATGTCATGTTAGCATTTCAATTAGGGTACAATTCCTAGGATCAAAATATTTTTTGACAAAGAACATACTGAAGTCATTAAAATTTATTAGCATTGATAAAGAAGAAAGCGAATTCCTCAAAAAGCATCACAATAATATCAAAGGTTTCACCAAATAGTGATAGTAAAAAAAAATCGTAATTTTGTTCTGGATTATTCTAAAAAGTTATTGCCAATTCCACTGCAATTAAAGTGGATTGTAACAGTGGCTAGCAAGAAAGCTAAATAGAATGTTGGGGTACATCAGAAAAAGTGTTTCATCAAAACCTAAGGATAATATCTTGCCATTGTACAGAGGTTTGGTAAGGCCACATCTTGAGTATGCTGTACAGTTTTGGTCCCCATATATTAAAAAAGACATTGAATTGTTAGAGAAAATTCAGCACAGGGCTACTAAAATGGTCCAAGGGTTTTCAGGCATGAATTATGAAGATAGATTAAGAAATTTGAATATGTATACCCTGGAAGAGAGAAAGGTTAAGGGAGATTTGATTCAACTGTTCAAATATATCAAACAAGGGGATGTGGAGGGTTTAGATTTTAATATGAGTGATAGAACAAGAGGTCATGGGTTTAAATTAAAAAAAACTTAATATAATTAGGAAGGGAGAAAACACTATTTCTGTAATAGTGTAATAGATGAATGGAAGAACTTGCCAGTGAAAATTGTTAATTGTAAAGGAGTAACGGATTTTAAGAAGAAGTTAGATATGCATTGGGAGATAGTTAGGAGGTACTAGATGGACCAACCTTGTTGGGCCTTGAGCCTGTTGTTGGTTGTCAATATTTGTAATGATGATGTTGACTAAATCGGTTCTCTTTCAAAAGTTGAATATTTTTTTTTAAAAACTAGTTAGTGAAAAAAAACATCTCCATTGAACTGGTGAAAAATCAATGCCACTAATTTCCTACTTTATCAAAATTAGTGAAAAAATAGGATTTTTCAACGTCAAGCAGTATATAGAGTAATAGAATATTCTCATAGGCAGGGTTGTTAACTTATGAAAAGAAATGCAACTGAATTCTACCAAGAAATGTAGAACAATTACTGTTACTATACCATAATTTTCCAATCTTAAAAAAAAGGCAAAATGCTTAATTTGTTTGTTAATTATTGTTATCTATTATATATTATAGTATTTATCTTTTATTTTTGAATATATTATTTCAGGCCGAATGTACTGCCAGATAATTATAATATCTGGCTACTGCTAATTATCTGGCCTATTGGCTGTATGCAGCAGTTTGTTAGGCAGATATGTATTGCATCCATAATATATATTATGATAATTTTATGTTCTAAACCTTTCTTAGATATACTATACCATAATTTTCCAATCTTAAAAAAAAAGACAAAATGCTTAATTTGTTTGTTAATTATTGTTATCTATTATATATTATAGTATTTATCTTTTATTTTTGAATATATTATTTCAGGCCGAATGTACTGCCGGATAATTATAGTATCTGGCTACTGCTAATTATCCGGCCTATTGGCCGTATGCAGCAGTTTGTTAGGCAGATATGTATTGCATCCATAATATATATTATGATAATTTTACGTTCTAAACCTTTGTTAGATATTTTAAAGGAAATTGTTATTCGGTGACAAAATCAACCGAATATTCGGTTATTCGGCCAAACAACTATCCGTCACATCCTTAATTTTAGTTTTGCATACCTATATTGCTTAAACATTGGAATTTTACTTTTTTTTTATTATAAGTTAGTGATATATAGTTTATTTAAAACTTTTAAGGAAAAAAATCTGTCTTATAGTTTATAACTACTAGAATCTCAAAGGGAGAGGGGGGGACATTGGCCTACCAAAAGAGTACCAAGGATTAATGGGATTAATCCTCATCTTGAGAGAGCAGCAAGCTCTTAGTCGGAAAGTTGCAAATTTGATTCTCATTGAACTCCAAAATATCTTCTGTGTTACAAAGTAGTGTTTCCAGGTTACCTCTGAATAAATACTTAACCGTCTAATAGACCATTGTGTAGCTCTAGTGCAGCATTTTTTCAATTAATCACTTTATATTTCCTGGTTTGAATACACTGCCTTGTTTTTCTGCTTGCTGGTTTGATTCTGTGAAGGGGTACATTAAGATAACACTTAAATTTTGAAAGGTATTTCTTGTTTTACGCATCTATATTTTATTATGATTTCTTCTAGGAAACAATTGCCTGTAGACAATTTGTCGTCAAAAGAAAAAGAAGTGCAAAAGTTTCAGTTCGCTTGTGAGAAGTAAGGGCAGGTTATAGTTTTTCTTTTGGAACAGCTTTGTTCGTTTAGCATTTTTACATTTCATGTTAAATTTTATTAGATATTATTTCAAGAAGTTATGAGAAGGCAATGTAAACAAAAAACATTTAAAATGTTCACTAAAAGTTGCAGAAATGAAAATGTATACCGATTATTTAACATAACTTACTGTGGATTTTTCAAAAAAAATTATGTCCAATTGGTATGCATAATAAATTTTCGAAAATGTGCACTAAATACAAAACATTCTTTTAAATCATAGAATGATGATAGTGTCTTCGCAAACGAATTCTTACAAACTTCTCAACAATACCTCTGTAAAATAATATGTATACTGCCGGTGACAAAACATGGCCTTCAGGCTTTTGGCGCGGATTACAGCAAAATGCATACGAAAATTTACATTGGCAATAGTTTGTTTACATCTTGTAACTTCACAAAACTGCTTTTTTTTATATAAAAACGTTTCTTTTCTTCCAAATTTAAGTAAACATCATCAAAAGTTGCATCCTTCAACGATTTATAGTGGCTTTGAAGTTGGAACGGTATAATTTTTATTAGGGATGAACCGGATAGTGGTTTTGCCGGATATCGGATATCCGGCGCACATTACAAACCGGATATCGGATATCCGAACTGGATTTTGCCGGATATCCGGCAGTTTCTTTTTTATGAAAATATCTTACAAAGGGTTATTCCAGGGTGCTGCTAGCAATGGGCGTATGTTTTGTAAACTTTCACTTAATTTCTGAATAATTGTATTTTTACCATATGCCCTTTCATTCCAAACATAAAAACTCCAGTTTGCTTAAACTTTTGAGAAATTTATTTTTATTTCAACTTTATATTAGTTGTGAGATGTTATGACCCTCCACCATAACGATTCGTTAATTTTTTTTTTATATAATTTTAAAGGTAAAAACGAGAAAAATTCAAGGGATAATCTGCACACAATTGGTAGAATTTTCAGGAAAATACTTAAAGCAAAGATAATTGACTGCCACAAAAAAATCTTAGATGTTTTATTCAGTCGGATATCCGGCTTGGTAAATCGGATATCCGGTACTTTACTTCCGGATATCGGATAGTTAAAAATCGGCCGGATACCGGATATCCGTTTCATCCCTAATTTTTATTCTTATTTTTGCCAACTCATTAGGACTAACATGGCTACTTTCATGAATGGTGATAGAAATTGACCCTTCAAAAAGGGCCACATAAGACATATATATATATATATATATATATATATATATATATATATATATATATATATATATATATATATATATATATATATATATATATATATATATATATATATATATATATATATGTTTGTTGCTTGTACCACTGAAAATATGTTTGAAAAAGTAGTTTATTATTTTTAAACTTTTTTTAAATGCTAAAACATGGAGGGGAAAAGTAAAAAGATACTAATATTACTTTTATGTTGTGATGCATCTCCAATTTCCTAAAATTGTATTGTTGGCTAACAGAAAATATATAATTATATCATGTTTCAAATCAACTTATACTGAACAGATTTAAGTCATTTATTTGCTGTCAATAGCTTAGTTACGAGGTAAAATTATGGGCTATATGTTGTGTCCTACTGAGTTGTCTAGAAATTAAACTAATGTATTTTGAAGTATTGTAAGAACGAAATAATACAAGACAATCTAAACTTTACTTAGTAAAATTAACAAGTATTTTTTTTTTCACTGACATTCTGGTTTTACATTAATTTTATCTAAACTTCATTTATTTTGCTAATAATTAAAAGTTATTATTATGCAAAATTAAAGAATAAACTGAACTAGTAGAGGTATTAGTTTTTGAACAAAACTTACTAAGTTCTGTATTAAATAATACATAAATAATGAGTTACTCATTTTAATAGTTTTATTTTCTTTCTGGCAGTTTGTAATATATAAAGTTAATGCTTTGTTTTTATGATTTAGACTTACAAATGTACTTTTTTTCGCTTTAGATCGGAGGAAGCAAAATATATGTTAAGTAAGGGTGATATAACAAATGCTCTTCTTAAAATAGAAGAAGTATTGAAGGTATTTCCTGAAAATGATGAGGCATTGACAACTAGAGGAAAGATGCAAGTTCTTATTTACAATACTTATTTTTATGCATTCTTCTTTTTAATAATTTTTATTATTCTTTTTAATACTTTATTTTAACTAAGAACAATAAATCAATTTTATTGTTCTTAGTTAAAACAGTTTATGCATAATGACATTTCTCTAACGTTTCTGAAAAAGTTAAAGGCACATACATCTGTGAATTTAATAAAGATTATTTTTGAAGAATATTCCAAGAAATGGTTAAAATATTTGTTTATGTGAAATAAATGTTTCTGGTTAAATATAGTTGTAGTGATAAAGGTATAATATAATTAAAACAATTTTACAAGGAATTAAAAAAAATCCAATAGATACTTTGGAAATATTTATTCTGCAATAATAAAAGTGATGGGACACTTTTAAATAAGTCTCGAATTTGCTCGTAAAACAATATAATTGTGCAATTTAATTAAAATTTAAATATTTTTTTACAAGCATTTGTTGACTTGACATATATTTTTTTACATTTCAAATTTATTTTTAGTGTAAATGTGTTTATTTTTGCTTTAAAAATCATAAACTTTATCATATCTTAAGTGTTTTCCACCACTAACTTTTTTTTAATTGCTCTTAAATTTTCTAATCTTAAACTTGTCTCATTCAAAAATTAGGTTGGTGATGTACCTAATTGAAAATCACAAATTTCTCTTTATTTAGATATCTGGCCATGGCAGGTGGAAAACCTTCAAGCAAGGTACATAAAGCCATGACGGATTTTGAAGCTGCTCTGAAAATCAATTGCTTCAATGAAGAAGCTGCAGCATTTCGCGATTCAATCATTATGGCATCAATACGCAGGTGTGAAATCATTCTTAAAATGTTTCATTTCTTAAATATTATCTTTTATCTAAAATAACATACATTTTGATGCCCTTAGCACCTTCTTGTTTTTTATTCATATTGCTATGAATCCATATAAAGTACTTGTGCAAATATTAAGGCTGAAATGGCAAAATTAATTTAACCCTCTGATGCACATGGACATGATACAGGGTGGTAACATAACCTGGAAAACCGGGAAGTCAGGGAATTGTCATGGAATTTTTTTATTCTGGAAAAGTCAGGGAAATTTTCGAAATTTCACAAAAAATCAGGGAATTTTCAAATTTGGATCATTAAAACGGCAATTATCCTCCATTATGCACTCTATTCTGGGTAATTTAGTTGTCAATATTTCCTTTTAGTTCAGAAAAATAATTTTTTTAAAAAAGTATGGTTATGCACATTTTCATATTTTTAGTTTTATTTTTGTAAAAACGTGAACCACTGCTGAGGGAGCAGCAAAAGCAAAGTGCATTGGACCTTGAAATTTTGGGCTAATGAATGTGATTTATTAAAGATTGGAATAGAAAATATTAAGCATATAAAACATTTAAATTTATCTCCAAAAGTAATAGTTGGAAAAATTTGCATTCTCTGCTTACAGAGAACATGATTAATTACTATTATGCCTGCCAGAATTGTATAATTTGTGTATCCATAAATTATTATTTTAACTGACAATAAGTATTGCTTATAATTTTTTATTTATAATGCTGAAAAATTTATTGTATTGTAGCGTGGATACTTTGTTTTTATACAAAGCATATATTTCAATGTAATTTTAAAGTCAGGGAAATTTTGTGACACCATCATGGAAGTCAGGGAAATATCAGGGAACTTTTTTTCCAGAATTGTGTTGCCACCCTGTGATATCACATCCAGGGATCACCAGTTCTTCCATGAATGTACTAAATTTTTTTTAAATCATGAAAGTATTCCATTTTACAATATTTTTAAGATCTTATTCAGCAGCTGAAAAAGGCCCTAAAAGTGGCATGCACCAGTACACGCAAGAGCTCATTGACAACCTCATACTGTGAATCATACGAATCCTGCATTGCAGTGATGGATAATTATATGCTACTAAAGACTACAGTTTTTTTTTTTGTTTGGCACCTATCACCTAGGCATTTCTTTCCTGCTCTGCTAGAAACCTACATTTGAATTAATCGTTTGCATCTCGTTGATTGCAGCCTTGTCCTTTGCTTTCTTAGTTAAATTTTTCGTCCTTTGCAATCTTAGTCCAATCCTCTGTCCTTTGCATCTCTTGATTACTGTTGTTCACTTTTTCAGTAACTTTGCTTCTCAATAATTGTATATTGTCTGGCATGTTATTTTACCACAAATTCCATTTTATCGAATAGCTTATTACTACTAAGCAATGTGCTTAACATGAAAATAAAGTTATAGCGAATTTTTTGTTTGGCCAATCTCATATTTGTAGTATGTTTTGTACTGATTTGGAACACTGCTGTACATTGTTACATGTGAAATCCTATTTGGTTGTTAATTTTTGCACAGCAGTGTACTGTCTAATCAGCCTATATGAGACAGATGACTGTTTTATTTCCAGATAAATTTTTCAATCTTAAATTTTATAAAAATTCGAGCTTAAAAAAGTTTTATCTAACTAATCTGGAAATTCAATATTTCAAGAAAAAATTATTTCTGTGTGTATATAAAATTTTAGAATACAAGTTATTTGTGTACAAAGTCAAGACAGCAAAGTTGCCATCAAAATAGAACTTTTGAAAATGCTAGTTAGCATTTCAATTTTAAGATATTGCTAATGATTTTATTTAGACTGCCTTTACTAATATATATTTATTATTAAAAAAATATGGAAATCTGTGTATAGGAATTCAATAAAGAAACTTATATTATGCTATTGAAATTAGTATATAAAATTAGAGATGTGCTCTAATCTTTTTAAACTAATTAAAGCTCTTAACTAATAGAAACATCTATTCCAGAAGTGGCATCAGCTTACTAAAGTAACTAATTTTGATTTCAAGCTTTTTTTTTTTACAAAATATGACAACATTTATATATTTAAAACTTGTATTTTTTAAATTCCTTGTTTTAGAAAAGATATTTATGTTAGGTAGTTGTTATGCATATTGTAGCTTGAATTAATATTACTAAGTAAAATCTTCTATAAATGCTTTTTGTATTCGTTTCTCGTAGGTTTACGGCAAATAACTTATTGGATAAAGCAGCAGAACTTCAATCTATCCTAAAAACATCAAATGATGTAATTGCAAATGCTGAAGCTTTTCTGAAAAACATCAAATGGGTGAGGTATATTTTTAATACTGCTGGCCTAGAGTGAATACTGAGGTAGCATCTGCAAGTAAATGTTTTTTTAATGGTGGGGAAAGAAGGAATTAACTTCTAGCAGACTTAAAACACCAAAAGTCTCGTTTTCCAATCGACTTGTATGTATTTTTGAAAAAAAAAATTCTCTAGGTTCTTGCATAACTTTTATTGGATTTCAGACTGGACAAATGACCATTTCCCTTTAGAATGAATAATAATAAAAGTAGTTAACCAGTAATAAATATTATTTGGAAATCTTAATAAACCAGGCCTTCTTTTTAAACAAATATGGGATTTGATTAGGGGAGAATTTTACAGCTTGGAATAGAATCCAATAAGTCGTGCACTAAAATTATCCAATAACATCACACATTTTAACATGTTCTTCAAATTTGAATTTTTTAGTTGGGAAAAAGAAATGTTTATTGTATAGTAGAATTCAATACATATTTTGTTATCGGACATTCAATTATCTGGAAATTTCGGATAACTGAACTTCTTAAACATTTACATTGATTACAAAAAAATGTCAGAATAAACAAATGTCTCTCTTTTTAAAATAAAATAGGTCAAAAGTTTAATTATCTGATATTTAATCAATCAATTTTAATATCTTAATTTAGTGATAATTTTTTTGTATTTTATTGCTGGAGTGGAGTGTCATCATTTGTGTAAAGTATGATTATCACTTTTTGAAATTGGTGCCAATTTACCAAATCATGATGTTAAAATAATAGAATAAAATTATATTGCACATTAACTTGACAAAAAAATTATATATATTTATATTAATTTAGAACATTTTCTTGAGGTCAGTTTTTTATTTTAAAATAATGTATTTTATGTACAAATACTGTTTTAGAAAGATGACTAATTTTCTATATGGTATTTATGATATTTGACTTTATTTAGTCATTAATGGTATTTGTCAAAAATTTACATGAGAATCTTTTTGATATTATTAAGCAAATTTTTCTTAATCTGTAATTAATCTCAACTTATTAAATTAAAATGTGACTTAATTATAGTTAAAAGCATCTTTGCAACCAATGCAAATCTTAATTGAGGTATAAGTCAATGGTATTATTAGATTATTAACATATTATTTGTAAAAACTTAAGTTTTAGTCGTTGAATATATACTAACTTTATCCATAATAGTTACTATAGTTTCACATGAGAGAGATGAACAATAAGGATTTAAATTTTTGTAAAATTAATCCAAATTTAGTCTTTTTTGTAAAATACCTTGTTTGGTTTAAATAATAATAAATAAATAAAATACCTCATTTGGTCAATTGACCTATTGTAATTATATGTGTATGATTAAGGGTTAAAATGGTAAATAAGGCATTATTTTTAATAACTCTTTACATTGTAGCATTGATTTTTTATTTTAGTTTAAAAATGAGACGATGCAGACCACAAGTAATGTTGCTGAGACTGGTGCTGCAGATCCTATTGTTTCTCTTGTTGTAAAAGAGGAGCCTGAGCCAATGGATTTGAATTGAACCATGAACATTTGTGTTGATCCATGCATATTTGTATGAATAGACATTTGTATTTAAAGCATAGACGTTTGTATGAAAGTATTGACATTTGTGTTAAAGCATATCATGTATGTATATATTTTTTATAACTGCTATAACATTTGAAGAAAAAAAATATTTGTGTCAATGAAAATATTTTTTGTAAATATTGTAGAGTTTATTCTAAAGAGAAAAAAACATTCTTATAATCAAATATATTTATTCTATGAAAATATATTAAAGTTTTATTACTTTCCGACCTTATACATAATTTTTAAAAAGTGTAGAATTACAGAATTACATAATTTTTTTTTGTTAATAAGCATAAATCCACAAGTTTTATTCATCAGACAAATTTGCTTTTTTGTGCTTATTATTCACAAATTTTAACCAATATGCCACATAACTATTAAAAATTAGTGATAATTCTTATTTTTATTAATTTTTTCTTAAAACTTACCTTTCTTAGTTTCTCTTCAATCTAGCAGCTACTGTAGTGTGTAAAATAGTATTTATCTTGCAAGGATAAAAAGTTTTTTCCAAACTGAACTCTGAGTTTGAAAAAAAAAATGTTGAATTTTTGTATTTTTCTAGTTACTGTATAAAACTTAATTGATTTTTAACTCATAATAATTTTTTCTGAAAAGGGTAAAATAGAAGCTATTCCATTTCCAAATGCAAGTGTTTCATATGCTCTCAAATGGCAAAAAACAATAATCTCAAAATATAACATCCAAGCGTTTTCGGTAGAGAAAATAAGTTTTTATATTTGATTAACTTTCACACATGAAAACAATAATAAATCAAGTACAGCAAATCATTAAATTTCAAAGTTGTGTATAAAAATTAAAAATAATTTAAAGACCCTGAAGCTTGTTAAATAAACCAACTGAAAATTGTTATTTATCGATAGTACTTCTAGGAGTTACAATACACTGTTTTTCTTAAAGTATTTGTATGTATTTATTGTAACATATTCATAATGTCTGCCTGAATCTGTATAATTTGTACATGCAGTGTAATATGTATCTGTGATACTTACAGGAATAACGGGTAAACTTAATAAAGTTACAAACTTTGCATTTTTAATTTTGGAAAATTGCTTTATTTGTACTTAGCTATAGATTTAAGATAATCTCAAACCTCTTACTGCCTATAGAATGTTCATTTATTTTGTCAAGGGGATCTATCTTAACTGGTGTGGCTTTGGGTAGGAGGTCACAGTAGTTGGGTGTGTCTCTTTAAGTCTTAAACATATTTTTGTGTCGATTCTTTTCACTGTTGGTCGTTTGGCGAAAATCACTGGCATTTTATCGTGGGGGCCGTAAACTTTCGTACATGCCTATTTTGCCGCCCTGCAAGATTTGACAATACAACAGCCGTGTGCAAGAAAGCATATCGCAATGAGTGAGTGGTCTCTCAGCCACTGTGGTGATCTTGCGATCGGACGGTTGCCAGCTTCGCTACAAAAATACTAGAAAGTTGTCCAGAACATCCAACAAATTATACTGGCGTGTATACGGGACTGGTGCACGATAAATCTGATCTGGGTCCATGTCCTGACGCCTATTGAGGTTGCGTTGGGTGCCTGCTCAGGGGTCTTTCCTTCGAGATAGGCCCCAAACCGTCGCCAATAGACCACTGTTCAGCTCTAGTGCGACGTTAATTAAACCAACCAACTCAGCCACTGCGTCTCGTAAACGAAGCACAGTGTTGCCCTAGGACCACCACGTGGAGATGGACCACTCGTCGTTCCTCAAGGACTGTCCTCTTTAACCCCCCCACCACCACACACACTATATATTTTTTATTTATTTCAGTATAAAACCTTCGCAAAGAGGACAGCCCCCGAAGAAGAGCCAGTGGGATGTTCTGTCTCCTCTTCTGGACAGTTGCGCTGGAACGGCTCCTGAAAGTATTTCATCTTGCTTCTAAACGTACTCTTTATTTGCACAGTAAATTTTAAAGAAATCAAATAAACGGAATTATATAAATTTTTCCGTTAAGTTAACCAATATCGACGGATTTAAGCCAAAAACTATTGTATAAAAGTAATGGTTTTTGATCGTATCTTTGTGACATATATGAGGCAAGGTCTCCCAAACCCTGTTAAGTAACAGTGGACTTAATAGTATTTATCATAATACTCCTTATATATCTAGTAACTCTTTGCGACACTGCTTTTGTTTTACAACACTGAAAACAACAACAAATATAATGAATAAATTTATATGATTTTAAGAGTTGAAGCCGAAGAAAGTTTTGCCAATGATATGTGTCTATAATTCTAAAGATGAAGCAGAATTTTTTTTTTAAACCTTTTCGATTTTGCAAGTTCCTTTCTTGTTTTGGAGGACTAAACTTCCTTAAAAAGATTAGAAAATGTTTATCGATAACTTTTGTCGCCTTGTTTCTTTTTGACTTCAACTGTCCGAAGGCTTCTGCCCACACAATTTGCGAACATGTTCTTGATTTCCGAAGACGCTTTTATTTTGCTAATAGTTTTTTTAAAACCTATTCTTTCATTAACAACTGTCCAATTGTGATCAGTTAGTAGTAAAACTTCTTTTATTATTTATATTTGTTTCAACAAGTATTTCTACTTGAAGTGATGAATCTGGTGTGAGTGACGTTTTTAAAAAACTTCTTTCATCTCATAATTTAAATTAGGAATTCTTTGAAAGACTTAAAAAATGAAGTATGATTTAACAGACTCCGGAGTAGTCTCTTGAATAGAGAATGCCAATGGAATGGCAAACGATGATTTTTTTTTTACTATTACTATTACAACCTTTTATTTAACTCACTCTGCATTGAGATCCTATAGCTCAATTTACGCTCTATTCCGAAACTTGACTTAAATACGTAAAATAATTAACCATATAATTAATAATAAATTTCATTTGAAATTGTAAACTCTGTCCGGCGACAAAATAAATCAATATCAAAGACCTGCTGTTTGGCAGCGCATTGCTAGGGAACCAGTGGTGAGCAATTTGAGTAATCCCTGTCGAACCCCGAACCAGAGTAAAACTTTTTTTGGGGGAAAATCCATAATTAAAAAGTAATAAGAAAATTATCTGACAAAAGTCTTCGTTCACTTTTTAAAAAATCTCTACGCATTAATAAATATTGCCTTATTTTGGTAAACTATAGCTCAATTTACGCTCTATTCCGAAACTTGACTTAAATACGTAAAATATTGTAGGATATTCTGTAACATCCACAACAGCTTTTAAACGTCCAGACACAGATTTAATTATTTTTTAATGTAATTTCTGCATCAATTTCCTTTATTCTTCGATGATTACTGTTTTTAGTTCATATTGAGATTAGCATGACATATTGAGAATTCTGTTTAATATATTTAAAATAATTTTCAAATTCTATAGATATTTTCACAGCACTGAAACGTGGGTTTCTAAAAAAACAAAAAAAAACAGATTTATAAGCAATTTAAAAAAAGCAAACACAGGCAACAACTGTTCTTATAAAAGAACATAAATATAACATATGTGAGTAGAACGAATAAACACCGACGCAAGCGATTAATTGCATTGCAGCTGCTTCAGAGAGCGGGAAAATGCAAGCTCTGTGATTGGCGGAAGGCAATGGATACATAAATGCCTGCTATACACAATTCCCCTGCTGTTTTGCATAGAAAATAAAAGATTGATAGTAGTTTTCCAGATTTGGAGAGTTATCCTAGTTTGAGGTATTTTCATCCACGGGTTCACAGCCTTTTGATGGCCATGAACCACTGAATATTTCACAATGAACAGAAAATTTAGATATTAAATACAATTTTTACACTATATATTTTTAATAATAAATAATACACTTGGTTAATTATCACTTGGATAATAAATAACTTTATATGCGAATAAATTTATAAATAAAACGAACCGTTTTTACTCAAATTGACTTTTTAATTGTGGTCAAATTTCACATACCGAAAATGCGCATCTGTGCTGAATTTCAAATAACCAATGTGGTATTTATAGTTGGCAGCTTGTTCATGAATATTGAATATTTTTACTTCCCATGATAACTCAAAGTACGAGGGTAGAAGTGGAAGTAAGTAACTTCCAAACAGTAACAAAAAGAAGAATACAATATGAACCGTCTAGTTTCGAAACCAGATAGATCCATATTCTTCGCAAAATCTTTTTTTTATGATATTGTAGATATTTTTGAAAGTTCTCAACAATACACTATACAGGGCCCAAGCGGTTACTCGTGGCGCCAGATCAAAAAGGGTGCCAAATATGGGGGTATTATCAAAATTTAAGCTGGGGGCCAAACCCAGTATTCATTTGCGTCTAAATATTTCCTGGAACCGCCCCTGACTTTCCTCTGACTACATCACCTTTCAAAGCGGTATTAACCAAAGAGTGTCTGTATCCAGTTTAAAAATGCATTCAAAGTCATAAGTTTAGAAGTGCACATATGTAATTTCAAGTGCCTTACTGCAATTCTTTGGATTTTATTAGTATTTTTATGGCTGTAAGTATTAATTGAACGATATAATTATTTACTCGCTATTCAATAAATCAGTCTCTCAGTTATTTTATGTTATTCTATAACGTCTCATGATGTTCCGCTGTATCAACACTTGAGGTTTAGTTCTGTGGTGTTTCCGCCAACTCGTGATGCGGTGCACACTCTAGAAATAAAAAGGGGCAAGGCACTATTGAAAGGATAAGGGCGCTTTTTGAAAAAAAGTTGGGGTGTACATGGCCACCCGTTAACATATCGGACCTGTCTCCGGAAGCATGGGTGCTCAGTTCTTAGCGTGCGAGAGCAGCAATCGATGCCTGTCAACTGGAGTCTCCGGGCCACTGGAGGAGCAACCCTCCAGCGGAACGAGAGCAGCAACCGATGCCTGTCAACTAGAGTCTCCCGGCCACTGGAGGAGCAACCCTCCAGCGGAACGACAGCAGCAACCGATGCCTGTCAACTAGAGTCTCCCGGCCACTGGAGGAGCAACCCTCCAGCGGAACGAGAGCAGCAACCGATGCCTGTCAACTAGAGTCTCCCGGCCACTGGAGGAGCAACCCTCCAGCGGAACGAGAGCAGCAACCGATGCCTGTCAACTAGAGTCACCCGGCCACTGGAGGAGCAACCCTCCAGCGGAACGAGAGCAGCAACCGATGCCTGTCAACTAGAGTCTCCCGGCCACTGGAGGAGCAACCCTCCAGCTGTACGAGAGCAGCAACCGATGCCTGTCAACTAGAATCTCCCGGCCACTGGAGGAGCAACCCTCCAGCGGAACGAGAGCAGCAACCGATGCCTGTCAACTAGAGTCTCCCGGCCACTGGAGGAGCAACCCTCCAGCGGAACGAGAGCAGCAACCGATGCCTGTCAACTAGAGTCTCCCGGCCACTGGAGGAGCAACCCTCCAGCGGAACGAGAGCAGCAACCGATGCCTGTCAACTAGAGTCTTCCGGCCACTGGAGGAGCAACCCTCCAGCGGAACGAGAGCAGCAACCGATGCCTGTCAACTAGAGTCTCCCGGCCACTGGAGGAGCAACCCTCCAGCGGAACGAGAGCAGCAACCGATGCCTGTCAACTAGAGTCTTCCGGCCACTGGAGGAGCAACCCTCCAGCGGAACGAGAGCAGCAACCGATGCCTGTCAACTAGAGTCTCCCGGCCACTGGAGGAGCAACCCTCCAGCGGAACGAGAGCAGCAACCGATGCCTGTCAACTAGAGTCTCCCGGCCACTGGAGGAGCAACCCTCCAGCGGAACGAGAGCAGCAACCGATGCCTGTCAACTAGAGTCTCCCGGCCACTGGAGGAACAACCCTCCAGCGGAACGAGAGCAGCAACCGATGCCTGTCAACTAGAGTCTCCCGGCCACTGGAGGAGCAACCCTCCAGCGGAACGAGAGCAGCAACCGATGCCTGTCAACTAGAGTCTCCCGGCCACTGGAGGAGCAACCCTCCAGCGGAACGAGAGCAGCAACCGATGCCTGTCAACTAGAGTCACCCGGCCACTGGAGGAGCAACCCTCCAGCGGAACACGCGAGAGCAGCGCTCGATGCCTTCCATTTATGGCAGCGGTTCTCAACCTGTAGTACGGTAACATCCTAAATTGCATAAAATGAATATATTAAATTTAATAAATAAAATCAAATATAAAACTTTACGTAAAAAAACTTTTTCTAGAATAATCAAGATCTAAACAAATTATTCGTATGGTATTTAAATTACCTAGACACCTATAGACAGTAGAAAACTTTGATGCAAATCTTTCATAAAGACATTCGTTCCATACACATCTAATCCTCTTAGAATTGAAGTAAAAATCTATTATCGAAATTAACAATGTATATTTTTTTTATAGGGCAGAGTACTGAGAACCTTTTTATAAATATTTATGTCGTGAAAATGTTAATAGAAGATAGTGTCTTAAAAATTTACTTCTATTTTTTATTTAAATATTGTTTTTGAACGACCCTGCAACCCACCACCCTCCCTTTTCGTTTGTCTAGTCTTTTCAGTCGCAATAAGAGAAAATCACAAGGTGTTATGAAAAGCTAACGGGAGAAGACAAATGTTGAAAGCGGATAATGGTAATCATCAAAGATATATGTTAAAAATTAAAATGCTTCAACGCCTGTCTTTGTATAAAAACATCTTTTCTGGATAATAGAGGGACGACCACCTATTCTAAAACTACCTACTAAATACTTATTATTCTACCAAATATAAAAGTTTGTTGCCTTCCACACACACTATAGGCTATGGCTATAACATTCGAAGCTTCCTGTCATTCGAGAGTTTTTTTTTTTATTATTATTTTTGTCTTAATTTTCAATAAAAAAATATATTTGCATTAAATAATTTTGTGGGTGTAGTTTGAGTAAAACTTGTTAAATTAAAATATGTATTTCGAGAACTTCCATACAAGCTATCATGTGACAGAGTTGTGAAATTCGAATATGAATCCGTTGCGATCAAGATTTGATTTTCGGGCACCACTTGGTTTGATGAGTCAACTCGAGGGGGTAACTGTTTGATGCGCTGATCATCATTAAGAAATTCATCAAACATGCGTAAAATCGTTTCAGGACAATTTAAAATTTATGTAACACTGATAGTAACACTATGTTATTTGACAGTTTTTTAAACATATTTTTGACATAAAATCTATGTTATTCGCCAGTGGCGTAGCCAGGATTGTCCGAAGGGGGGGGGGTTCATAAATTATTTTTGGTCCGACCAAAACCAAATAATTTTTTTTATTAATAATTGATTTGAACAATTTTTAACTAATAATTTTAATTAAATTTAATTAATAATTTTAAATTAGCAATTTTCATTAATAATTTTAAATTAGCAATTTTCATTAATAATTTTAAATTAGCAATTTTCATTAATAATTTTAAATTAGCAATTTTCATTAATAATTTTAAATTAGCAATTTTCATTAATAATTTTAAATTAGCAATTTTCATTAATAATTTTAAATTAGTAATTTTAAATAATCATAATAATTTTTAAGTGGTCATTTTAAATTAGTAAATTTAATTTATGATATTTTTTAATTTAAGCAGTAGTTTTAAATTAAAATTCTAATTAATAGTTTTAATTAATTAAATATATATAAAAATTATAAATAAGATGTAAATTAAAAGCTTAATTTTCAAAGGTTAATCTTTAGTCATTTCCTAATTTAAATTACTAACAAACCTGGTTGACATTTTACTGGGATTTAAGTCTGTAGCTAAATATTGATGGGGGGTAATAATAATAATTTTTAAGTAGTAATTTTAAATTTGTAAATAATTCTTTATTATATAATTAAAATCATCATGCATGACTATGGCGTGACATGGGAAAGGAGGTTTCATTGGTTGCTTGACGCAGAAAAACGGCGCATTGTGGCAAAATTATAACGGAAATTGACGTTGCTTGTAAAAAAATCAAATAAGTGAATAAAAAATATATTATTATAAAAAAAAAACATTGATTTGTAGAATCTGTGAAGCTAGACAAAAAATGGAAAAATGCTTGTCTAATCACCAGCACAAGATGCAGCGCCGTATTTACGCGTGTTAGATACAGATGGCTCTACGAGTGTATATGTAAACCACATAGTTTGTATTTCCCAATCACAGGGAAATCTACAAAAGCTAATGTGCTTTAATAATGTCCCCAATCTACACGGACGTTATTTGTGCACGTTAGCTTTTGCAGATAACTCTGCGGTTGGTCCACCACATGGTTTGAATGCACCAATCAGAGACTTTTGCAAAATGAAACGCGGCGTAAATAGCGTCCGTGTAGAATGGGCCTTGGAATATCTATTTTTTACTGGTTAAGTATACTTTCTCTTACCTAATGGTATAAATAAAACTGTCATATATAAAACACAGCTACATAATATGGTCAAACAGAAATATTTATGAAACAGTGGGAAAATACATGTCTAACGGTTAGAGATGTCAACATGAACTAAAGTACAGATTATAAATAATGAATAAACTTGTAAAAGTTTTATTTAAAAAAAAACATTTATTAAACCCCAACAAAATAGACAGGTAAACATAAAGATAGAAAAAAAAATTATCAACGAAATTCATGCAAAATACTGAACGTTATTGGTTTCGTTTAAAATCGCTCGTGACCGTCTACTCTTACGTTTGGCTATTTTAAATATGACAATCAAATGCAAAAACTTTATTTTATCGAATTTTAAGAAATCTTTTAAAATTAAACTTTAATTAAAAAATGCCGTATGATATTTATCCACTTACCAGTACAGTTTATCAAACTCAGAAAATACCGTTCATTTAGTTTTTTTTTTTACAATTTAAATATTCGCAGCTTTGCTCCACATTTAAACTGCATGTTCACAAAAACCATTCGTCCTTGCTGACTAAAATATAATATTAGTTATTTCATTGCAACACCATTGAAATTATTTAAACTGATTCGAACCCAAATATAATAAAACCACCTACACTCGCAGCGATTGGGTTCTAAAAGTTCAGTTGGCTCACATAATATGCAACGTAGATAAATATCGGCGCCAATATATTTCTCGCTCATTTCCATTTTTTTTTTTATTTGAACGATGAGTATTTTGTAATGACAGAAGTGGCTCCCAAATGTCTGTTAGCTGTCTGTGTGCTGGCAGAAGATACAAGATAATACGAGAAAATAAAATTGATTGTAAATGTAATATAAGCACCAGAAAAAAATTAGGAGGTGGGTTGGGGAACGAAATTTTTCTTTAGTTCGTCAATTCTTTCTAAAATGGCATTTAGTTTTAACAAAATAAAGACTTTCATTTTCAAGCAAGAGAATTTTTTTACAATTTCGTCAGCTTTTGAGTAACCTCCGAGACTTTGTGTCTTGAAAACGCTGAAAATTCCTGTGATTGGGGCAGTTTTTTCCATCATATTATATATGCAAACATAATGTGATGGAAAAAACTATATTATATATGTAATATAAAAATCGGAGAAAAAGAAGATTTTTTTTTTTTTTGGCCCTTGTTATTTTTCAAAAAAATAATTTTGATCTGGCTATGGGGGGGGGGGGGGGGGGTTCTAACCCAAAGTAACCCAATGCTGGCTACGCCACTGTTATTCGCGGTGACTTGAACACAGCGACTTTGTGTTCACGGTTGTCCCTTTGAGAAATACCAGAGTAGCTGTGCTTCAATGGGCGAGTAGAAGGGAAGGGTAGGGGTAACAGCCTCAGAGGACGGATTAGGATGTTACTCTTACAGTTGAATAAATAATGTAATTCATACACAGGAAAAGCTCTTATCTGTAACATAATACTTTGCGTCTCGTGCAGAGCTGCAACCCTACACAACTTATTCGCCTAAGCAAAAAAGGCATTGACTGCAAAAGGTTACAAAAAAATGTACCCAAATAGCAAAATTGGCTTACAAATTATTTGTAGAAATAAAGGCGCCTAAATCATATTCGCTTGTAATACGAAAATTTCTTGAACCACCCTTGTAATTAATATTTATAGTATTACGTCTCTTTTTAAAATATAAATAAATTTGTCACATTAACTAGTGACATTATCCATGTAATACAGTTTTACCCAGGCACACACTCAAACCGAGTTTTAAAAAAATATTTTGGGTTTCAAAGAATCCAAAAACATCTTAAAAACTTTAAGGTTAATTAACATTGTAACATTAATTAGAGCCTTTATCCATTTAAATTTTTTTACACAGGCGCGCACTCAAGCTAAGTTTTAAAAAATTGTTTTAGAGCTCAAGGAATGCAATAATATATATTCACAATATAACCCCCACCACTAATAATTGTGTTTGTACTGAATAATAAAACCGAAGTTGTAAAGCAAATGCTCGTTTTATAGGTTATCAGTATTTTCATTTTATTGGGTAGAGTATGACGGTGTATTTTAAATTTTAATTTTGTTCAAATTAAATACACTATTAATTAAAGACTGAACTCGAACATTTTGAAACAATGTCGGTTATGGCTCTATCTCGAAATCTAGGCTACTTAAAAACTTGACACTTATAAATCTATTACTTACCTATAATTTCATTATGTAGTTAACGAATTTTGAACTATTCTCCTTTAATGCAGTGATTGAAGTTCATCTACATCATTTCGGAAAGGTGATCTCCACAATTCCTCCAATCGATCCTATGTCATATATGGTCGTTTTTTCCAAATTCCTTTCAGATCCTGTTGACATGTAAAAGTCGTACAAAAATTCTGTGCATATACGATTGTGTTTACAATACGGTAATTTAATGCTTCTAAACAGGTATCGATGTTTAGAAAATTAAAGAAAGTAAGCTTTAGTGGAAGCTGTCCGATATTTTTCAAAGATGGCGTCGAAATGAAATTTATGGCAACAATAAAGCTAGATCTTATGCCTGTCTATTATTAAAATTAATACTTCAAAACACTGTTATAACAAATAAAGCCAAAAAACTATTGTTGTGTTTAAGAAATGTTAAACACAAACAAATTTTAAACAGTCTTGTTTGTTGAATCGCATTTTGTTCACCATTATTACACTAGTAAAGTGAAATGTGTTGTTGTAATAATGAAGGTTTTCATATTGTAATAATGAAACAATTGGTAAAAACAATAAAATGAATGATAAGCATAATTTAAACACATTACACAATAACATTGTATTGTCATAAAAACGGAGTTGATTTAAGGTTTAAGGATTACAAATGGCCGCTTGGGGCGCAGTATCAAAGAAGGCTCTAAATTTCCGTGAAAAAGGGAAAATGAAATGATTTTCATTGGAAAATTGTAGTCTATATATAGTCTTTTTTTAATATATATATATATACATATATATACATATATATACATATATATACAGTGTTCACTCTAGGCGTTTTTTAAAGGGTGGGGCGCCCTGCCCGCCCTTTTTTCATCTCAATAGCGCCCTCATGCCCCTTTTTCAAAAATGCCGCCCTCTTTTGAAAAAATTCCCACCCTCTTGCCCTTTTCAGTCAAGCACAAGCGTCCTTGCTTTCCTAGCTGTCTAAAAAAAGGCATCGATTAATTTGTTTTTGTGTGTAAACTGGAATTAAGGAACCCGGTACCTCAAAATCGAAGAAGTATCGATATTTTTATTGGTTTAAAATAATGTTTGAACTTCCTAGAAAGTGTTCCCAAAATTTTAAAACGATTGGAAAACTATTAATCATATTAAGTGAATTATGACAGTAGGAAAACTCCTTTTTAATTGCGCGTGTTGTGCAATCGTGATGACTCCGCGGTAATTTCGAACACGGTGCATTTCAGGAATCCTATTAGTTGCCTATGCCGGCATATGAAATTCTAAGTCTTTATCTGTGTTTTTTTTAAAGAGAAGATGATTTGGGGCGAGGTTACAAGATTAGGCATTTTATTACAAAAGTTTGGATTTAAGTAGCCTTTTCATCAGTTTTGTAAGGGTTCTGATTAGGGCAACTTACAGATTTGTTTTATAAGGAAAAAATTAATTTATAAATGTCAAATTTTTGATTTTAAGTAGTATCTTCGTAAAGAGACGTCAATTTTTTAAGGGTCTTTCCTTCGAAATAGACCCCGAACCATCAACAATAGCCCAATATTCAGCTGTAGCGCAATGTCAACCAATAAATCGGCACTTTTTTGTGTTTTATCACAGGTCCGATGTATCAAAAGGTGGGCACGCCCACGCCAAACTTTTTTTTTAAAGTGTCCTTTTAAAAACAAGTGGTACCTTTTCCAGTGGCGTAGCCAGGATTGTCCGAAGGGGGGGGTTCATAAATTATTTTTGGTCCCATCAAAACCAAATAATTTTTTTTATTAATAATTAATTTGACATTTTTTTAACTAATAATTTTAATTAAATTTAATTAATAATTTGAATTTAAATTAATTAATAATTTGAATTTAAATTAATTAATAATTTGAATTAAATTTAATTAATAATTTGAAAAAAATTTAATTAATAATTTTAAATAAGCAATTTTAATTAATAATTTTAAATTAGTAATTTTAATTAATCATAATTTTTAAGTAGTAATTTAAAATTAGTAAATTTAATTTATGATATTTTTTAATTTAAGCAATAGTTTAAAATTAGTAAATTTAATTTATGATATTTTTTAATTTAAGCAATAGTTTAAAATTAAAATTCTAAAGAATAATTTTAATTAATTAAATATATATATAAATTATAAATAAGATGTAAATTGAAAGCTTAATTTTCGCAGGTTAATCTTCAGTCATTTCCTAATTTAAATTACTAACAAACCTGGCTGACATTTTACTGGGATTTAAGTCTGTAGCTAGATATTGATGGTGGGTCTGGATTAAAGCAATTTCAAATTATTAATTTTAATTAATCATAATAATTTTAAGTAGTAATTTAAATTACTAACAAACCTGGCTGACATTTTACTGGTATTTAAGTCTGTAGCTAAATATTGATGGTGGGTCCGGATTGAAAAAAAATTTAATTAGTAATTTTTTTTAATTAGTAATAATAATAATTTTTAAGTAGTAATTTTAAATTTGTAAAAAATTCTTTATTATATAACTAAAAATAACAGAATAATAATCATTATTTTCCGGTTAATTTTATCATGCATGACTGTGACGTGACATAGGGGAGGAGGTTTCATTGGTTGCGTGACGCAGCAAAACGACGCGTTGCGGCAAAATCGTAACGAAAAATGGCGTTGCTCGTAAAAAAGTTAAATAACTGTATAAAAAATATATTTTTATAAAAAAAACATTGATTTGTAAAATCTGTGAAGTAGGAAAAATTCTTGCCTAAACATCAGTACGACATGCAGCGCCGCAGAAAAAAAATCCAAAAAATGGTTATGAACACAGATTTAAACGAGAATCTGTTAACCCCACCCTTCTTAAATAGAGCCAACTTTTCTATTTTGTGTCTTCATATTTATGATAGTTAAATATAACTTTTTAATAATCCACCATAAAATTTTTCAAGCGAATGTGCATCAATCTTGGGAATGATCAAAACCCAAATTTAAAAAAAAAAAAGCGGAAAACTGCGTTTCCGCGTGAAAAGTAACACGTCTGAGTGACAAAAAACTAATTTGTAAATGTAATTGAACAAAAAATTAGTTAGTTTTGGGTATTTTCAACGATAATCGCAATAAACAAAAAATATTTAAATACGAAAAGGAGTACATACTTTAAACATATCAGCTAATTTTTTGCACGATGCTCCTTTCTTTTGTCTTGAATCTTCCAATAGTATATGTTAATAGTATATGTCCAATAGTTTATGACAGCATACCGTGAAAATGGTAATTCAGACAAGCTTAGCAAGCACATGCAGTACTGGAATGATTTTCAAATTCAAATGGCAAATGAGAGACATACAACCTCTCACAAAACTGATTTTTGAGAAGAGAAAAAAATTCCTCCGACATTGTGAGGAAGCGAAGAGGATCACAGAGGTGTTATTTTTTTTTTAAAGGAGTCATTTACAATCCTTTCTTAAAGCACGTAGGGGATGAATGGGTCTTTTCAGGGAAAATACCTTATTTCAAAGCAAACACTTTATGGATTAAGGCATTGTGAATTTCGGCTCAACTGCTGCCCCATTTCAAGTGTTAAGAAAAGTAACCCTTTACCAGGGACCGAATAAGACATTAAAGCAAGGGAAACCTGCATTTAAATGGGGGCCCCATTGCTCTCATATAAACCCTAGAACATAAAATCGAGCTTTTCCATGCACTAAAATCCTGGCCCCTGGATAGCAACAAAACATATTATAAATAATATTTAATAAACATTAGTAAGTAATGAAAATATTCCTAATATTCGGTATGTTTTTGATTATTTTTCCAACATTCGAACACATTTAACACAAGTGATAACTTTTATTTTGTTAAAGTTAGTAATGCTACTTTTTTAAGGTAAATTTAGTAACAAACTATGTTAGTATTGTTAAATATTTATATAAAATGTGTGATTTGGGGACCTCTCAAAAATATAAAGTGTAAGCCCGGGCTTCCTGTGCCTATTCGATAATCAGGCCCTGCCCTTTACATATACAAACAACCTACAGTTATCTTTTATGTCGTTCAACTAAATACCAATAGACCTCTTTAAACCCGTGTTAAGCAAATGTCACGTAGGTTGAGGTACAATAGAGACACTCAAGACAATCATACAGACCTACTACCCCATTGTCCCGTCCCCCCACAGAAAGTCGAATTTTCTGTCTTCAAGGTTGTTTGACCACAGTTCTCCTTAAAATCCTTCATTCAGGGGACAGAAGGGAAGGGACCAGGAGATGCATGTGGGTTAGACCAGGAAATGCGACGTGTGTTTTCACTATAGAAATCTGAGAAGAAGAAAAAAATCTTCGGTTTTTTTTTTGCACTTGTTATTTTTCAAAAAAATAATTTTGATTTTAATTTGGTCATGGGGGGGGGGGGGGGGGGGGTTCTAACCCAAAGTAACCCAATGCTGGCTACGCCACTGACCTTTTCAACAATAACTGGGTGCCCTTTTTCTGCCAACAGCGCCCTGCCCCTTTTTATTTCTATAGTGAACACTGTATATATATATATATATTTATTTATTTAAATTATAATATGTAAGTAAATTGATTTCATTAAGTTTCCGCAACTTTACACTATTTATATCCTTAGGGAGGGGGGGGGGGCGAGATTGGTTAGCGTAAGGGGTCAGAGTGGCCATTAGCTTCACATGACAAGTGCAACTCACATGACAAGTATTTTTGTGCTACCCCAGCTGTGACCGTAAAACTGTACCAGAATTTCTGTTTGTCGATATGGAAAGTAAATATTTCACATTTTAATGTGGGAAACATATGGAGAGATATTCTGAATCCCATTATCACAGCTGTCAATTGTAATTCAAGTACTTAAATTTCGTGTATAAGGTTCTACAATTTAAGATGCCTTGTCACCTCAGTTGTCATATTTATTCAAATATCCTGCTTGGGGTTGTTTGGCTAATTTAAGGGTGGCAGGTTGGCTAATGATTATATTCATCTAAGATTTGTTTTGGTATTCTTTTGCTTAAGTTTGAAATGCCTACGTTTGCAATCTTATGTTAGAATAATGTAAAAAGTGCTTAAAAATGAGTACGTGGACGTACTCGTTTTTTCTTTGAGTACAATTGCAACGTAAATGAGCGATGACGTACTCAAAAAATTGTATTTTCGCAAAAATGAGAAGTATGGTTTAATATTGCTAATATCAGATTCTGTTTTAAACATTTTAACAAAGCCACCTGACAAACCTAAAGTAGGTGTTCAGAAGATGGTTTTCCACAACATTTGATGTCGATTGCTTAAATGAAAACTGAGTTATTACGACTCAATTTATCTACTTCCCATTCTTTGGCCACCCCTTTTTAACATTTCTTCTGTTTACAACGTCTTTACGTTGCCCTCGTAGTACAACGAATATGTCCCTGATCTTCGGTGAGGACGACATCAGGTAGACGGATTGGGTTCGATTCTCGGTAAGTCCTGGTTGTAATTGTTGAAATTTATTGAAAGTGATTTATGAAGGCAGTCTATTTAAGCAAGCAATTGCCCTTTTTACTCATTTTTGAGTACATGTCTTTTTTAAAAATGAAACTTATGTTTTCGGAGCTATGATAAGAATTTAATGTAATCAAAAATGAGTACTTTTACTTATTATTAATTACCTATTTTTAAACAATGAAGGTTGAAATTGTAAAAGAAATTCAAAAAAGAACACAAACAATTCAGATTAAAGAGGAAAAGATCAAGACTGATATACCAAATTTTTAACAACTGTATTAACGTCCGATTTTCCATAAAAAAAAAATCCGAAATATATATCCTTTTTAATATAATGTAGAGGAGACCGGGGATGGTTGGAACAGTTGTCAGAAATTTTTTTATGATGGAAGGATTAGTTATAACAATTTTGTTTGTGTCCACGGAAACTACATCTTTGAGGCTATTTTATGGTATTTTTTTTATTCCTGAATACCTAAAACTCAGACGATAAGAGTACTTGAAAGTCATCAAGTCAAGTATTGTGTCTTTGCAGTGTGAATTTGTGTCTTGTGCAGAGCTGCCACCCTGCCCAAGTATAATTCGCCTAAGCGAAAGAGACCTTGGTTAAATAATTTACCCAAGTAGCAAAATTGGCTTAAAAAATTATTTGTAGAAATAAAGGCACCTAAATCATATTCGCTTGTGTTACAAACATTTCTTGAGCTGTTCGTGTAATTAACATATCTAGTAATAAGTCTCTTTTTAAAATATAATTAAAAAAATAGCAAAAGACTAATAAATTTGTAACATTAATTACTGCCATTGTCCATTACAATTTTTTTTACACAGGCACACTTAAACCGAGTTTTAAAAAATGGTTTTGGAGCTCAATTAATGCAAAAATATACCTTCGAAATATACCCCTCTCTCCTTCCCCCCAATAATTGTGAGTGCACTATATAACAGAACCGTAGAGGTACAGCAAATATGCTCGTTCTTTAGGTTATCAGTGCTTAAATTTCATTACGTAAAGTATGACTGTGTATTTTAAATTTTAATTTAGTTCAAATTAAAGACACTATTACTTAAAGACGAAACTCGAATATTTTTAAACATGGTTGATTATGGCTCTATCTCGAAATATATGCTACTTGACACTTATATATATATTACTTACCTATAATTTCATTATGTAGTTAACGGATCTCGAACTATTCTCCTTTAATGAAGTGATTGAAGTTCATCTACATCATTTCAGAATGGAAATATCCACAATTCCACCAATCGATCCTATGTCCTATGTGGTCGTTTTTTCCAAATTCCTCTCAGATCCTGTTGACATATAAAAGTCGTACAAAAATTAATTGCATTTACGATTGTATTTACAATACTGTAATTTAATGCTTCTAAACAGGCTTCGATGTTTAGAAATTTAAAAAAAGTAAGCTTTAGTGGAAGCCGTCCGATAGTTTTGGAAGATGGCGTCGAAATGAAATATAAGGCAACAATGAAACTAGTTCTGTTGCGTTTCTATTATTAAAATTAATATTTCAATACACTGTTATAACAAATAAAGGCAAATAACGATTGTTGTGTCTAAGAAATGCTAAACACAAACGACATTTAAACATTCTTGTTTATTGAATCGCATTTACAACTTCAGTATTACAAAAGAAGAGTTAAATGTGTTGTTGTAATAATGAATGTTTTCATATTATTGGTAAACACAATAAAATGACTGATAGGCATTATTTAAACATATTATACAACATTAATATTCGTTTACAGAAATATAATTCTCGAAAAATTGTATCGTCATAGCAACAAAGTTGACTTAAGGTTCAAGGATTACAAACGGCCGCTTGGGGCGCAGTACTAATAGCCCAGTCAATAAAGACCCTAAAATATCAAACTTCGGAAAAAATTAGGGCAAAGCTGATTTTTACACCCCATCGATAGACCACTACTAGAGGAGCATTTTGACAAAAATCCCCCTGGAGCTCCCCCCCCCCCTAGCCCCCCTCAAAGGTTCAAAATGCCAATATTTAAGGAACTGTCATTATTTCTGTTACTATAATGATCGGATCAAGTTCAACTTTTTTTTGTTATGTTGGCTATTAAATGGGCTACAATATTGGTTATAAATATATTTGCGTTAAACCTAATAGGTTTTTTTTATAAATTATGAAAAATGTGAGAAAAGTAGGATTTTTTTATTTTGAAATTTTTGTTTTTGGCGTTATATATTTTTTATATGTCAAATTATGAAAAAACTCTTGATATAAAATTTATAACATGTATATTTTTTAATCAACTGATATACAGTTCTATTTATTTATGTACGATATTAACGCCGGGGAAAGGGGATAAAGCAAAAATGATCGGCGTGCAACCAGAGAGTTGTTATATTAAATAGAGAGCGCCTTCAATACCAGACTCTCATAAGGCCGCGGTGTCAACATTGAAAAGAAAAACTCACATCACGTGGTTATAGCGCTGCCACATTTGGCGTTCACACATCTGCAGAAGGGCGACAGAAGAAGTTTCAAATTTGGCGCACTTTCTTCTGTTTTGGTGATAAGGAGTTCTGTCCGTATTCAACTTTTAACATATATGTACGTATTTACTTATTTTCAAACAATATGCGCTAAATATTTCCGCTTCATTAACGAAACGAAAATATTTTATTTGTGTTCAATACTCGAAGAAGCGAAACTCTTTATAGTTCTCAGGTTTTATTGTTCATATTTTCTTATTGAAGTATACAAAATAACAATTGAAAGAACTTCGCTTATGGTAAATTTTTTACATAACAACGTAAGGCAATTATTTCAAAACTACAAAGTAAGAAAAATCTCCTTAATATATCTGTTAAACTCCCTTAAATTGTGCCACTCGTTAAAAAAAAGCGATATTTAAATACAAAATTAAACACAAAACCATATTACAATACTCCGATATCGTTTAGTTCTTAAAGTCGACAAGGCCTGCCAAGTAATATTGGCGCATGAATGAATTGGCATTTCCACATATCACCTGGTTTCAATGATGGACACACGGAAATCAGCATTTTTATTCCTCTATTTGTATCATTACTCTATGCGTGCAACGCGGCATAACCTGATACAGTTGGCAACGTCGTTTTTATTACCATAAGTCCTTTTCCCCTGACTCATCTCTACTCTATCCTCCCATACCCTACATTGACCTTGTCAGTAAAGTACATTTGGTGTCTGTATTCACTGTAAAAGAACAGTTTTATTTTCGTTTAAAAAAAAGTTATGTGTCCAGTGGTTCATATCAAAACTACCATTAATTTTTAACTTTTTATGTTCATGAATTTTACAATCTATTTAACGTGTGCAGTACTTTTTTTTCAATAAGTGTGTGTTTAGGGATTTAATGAGTATTTTTAATTCGTAAACATTATTTTTCTGAACGTTATTCTTTATTGTTCAATCATAGATATCTGGAAAAAGTAATTACAAAGTACAAATATATTATTTCTCAATAATCTTATTTCTTTAAAAGTTCAGTTTGTTAAATCGAAATGGGAATGAACAATTCAAATACGGTGTGTATTTTTTGTAGAAATAAGTTGGAGTTTTAGGAACATCAATACAATAAAATTTACAACATGTTGAACTACGAGAGTCAAGAACACAAATAGATCTCTGTTTCCTTAGACAGTACGCAAATGTTTTAGTTTTTTTAATTTCTGTAAAATAGACTAACTTCTATACAAGAATAAGTAACTTAATATTTTTAAAATTTAAATAAATAATAACAAAATGATCATTTATAAAAATGTTAAATTTTAATGTAGTTTTTCCAGCAACTAAAAAACTTTCAAATATCAAGTATCTTAAATTTGCTTGCATTATACCTTAACATTTGGTGAGGGGAAGGGGTTTCAAGTTTGGGGTTAATAATTGAATGACACTAAACTGCCTTATTACCCCTCCCCCCCAACAATAATCTTTGGGTACATTATGGTATTTTTTTTTTCATTCCTGAATACCTAAAACTCAGACGTTGAGAGTGCTTAAAAGTCGTCAAGTTCGGTGTCTTTGCAGAGTGATACTTTGTGCCTTGTTCAGACCTGCCCTGATTGGCCTAATCGAAAAAGGCCTTGATAGCAGACGGTTAAAATAATTTACCCAAGTAGCAAAATTAGCTTAAATAATTATTTGTAGAAATAAGGCGCCTATATCATATTCGCTTGTATTACAAAAATTTCTTGAAATGTTCCTGTCATTTAAATATCTAGTAATAAGTCTCTTTTTAAAATATAATTAAAAAAAAAACGTAAAAAAAAATAAATGTGTAACATTAATTAGTGCCATTGTTCATTTCAATTATGTTTTACATTTTACACAGGCACGCTCTCAAACCAAGTTTTAAAAACTTGTTTTGGAGCTCAAGGAATGCAGAAATATATCTTCGAAATATATCCCTCCCCCCTCTCCGTTCCCCAATAATTGTTAGTGTGCTATGAAATAGAACCGTAGAGGCGTAGAGGTAAAGCAAATGCTCGTTCTTTAGGTTATTAGTATTTTCATTTCGTTGGGTAAAGTATGATTGTGTATTTTAAATTTTTAATTTAGCTCAAATTAAAAACGCTAAATAATTAAAGACTAAATTCAAACATTTTGAAACATGGTCGGTTATGGCTCTATCTCGAGATCTAGGCTACTTAAAAACTTGACTCTTATAAATCTATTACTTACCTATAATTTCATTATGTAGTTAACGGATCTTGAACTATTTTCCTTTAAAGCAGCAATTGAAAGTTCATCTACTTCATTTCGGAAGGGAGATCTCCACAATTCATCCAATCGATCCTATGTCCTATATGGTCGTTTTTCCCAAATTCCATTCAAATCTTGTTAACATATAAAAGTCGTACCGAAAGGATATGCATTTACGATTGTATTTATAATACTGCGATTAAAACTTTTAGGTTAGTTGGAAGTAAGAAATTGAAAAAATCCTGTACATAAGATTCAAGTCTAAATAAAAAAAAATTTGGATGTCGCCGCATATCAATTTGATTTTTTTTATGTTTTGACCAATCTTATTTAATATTGAATTTATAACGTTACCAGTAAATCAACTTAAAATATACTTCAGTTATTAACCCACATTTAATGCTTCTGAACACGTATCTATGTTAGGAAAACGAAAGAAAGTAAGCTTTAGTGAAAGTCGTCCGATATTTTTGTAAGATTGCATAGAAATGAAATTTAAAGCAACAATGAAACTAGTGCTTATGTGTTTCTATTATTAAAATTAATATTTCAATACACTGTTATAACAAAAAAAAAGGCAAAGAGCTATTGTTGTGTCTGAGAATTGGTTAAACAAGCAAAATTTAAACAGTCTTGTCTGTTGAATTACATTCAGGTATCCATTATTTCAAACGAAAAGTTAAAGGCATTGTTGTAATAATTGACGTTTTCATATTATTAGTAAACACAATAAAAAAAACTGATAAGCATTGTTTAAAACATTATACAATAACATTAAATACGTTTACATGAATTTCTCTTGAAAAAATTATATCGTCTTGGCAACAGGGGCCACTTAAGTCCCAAGTAACCCAAACGGCCGCTTGGGGCGCAGGAACAAGCAGGGCGCTAAATTTCTGTGAGAAAGAGAAAAAAAAAGGAAAAATGTAAATGACTTTCGTTTGAAAATTGCAATCCATATTTACTCTATTTTTTAATATTTATATATTTTCATTTAAATGTAGTACGTAAGTAAATTGATTGATTTCATTAAGGCTTTGCAACATTACACTATGTCTATCTGTAGGGGAAACTGGGGCTGGTTGGCGTCATGAGTAATTTGGCGGTAAGAACAAAAACACAATTTTTGTCAGAGAAGCTAAATTGATTTCAAGTGTTAGAAAATACATTTAATTTGTTTAGGCGGCAACACCCAATTATATTAATTCTTCTCGCCTTTACAATTTCTTCTGGTAAAATATATTAATTTATTATTATTATTTTGCTTTTGGTTGTAAGCCAATGTATGAATATTAACATGCTGAGCAGGGGTTTTTAAATATTGCGGGAGCTCGGATCTATTTGGTGGACCCGATTTCAGTTTACGCCTTTGACAAGGTTAAATGACCAGTTAACGAGCTTGACCATATTTTTTAAACAACATTATACTTTTGTACAACAAAACAAAAGTACAAAGTTGTAGTAAAAATTGTAACCCATTTTTTTTAATATGTTGTGGCAATCGGTGATATTTTGGGAGCATAAAATATTAATTATTAATTGCCCACATAAATCTGTAAAGTAATTTCTTAACCAAAAAATATAGTCTTAATTTTAGCAGCTTTAATTTTTATGTTTATGTACAACTCAAATTTTGTTTGCGCTAATCTCTGCAACTGTTGGATTGATATAAATGAAACTTAACAAACTTAAATAGTTGTTCAGCAGAAGCTTTCCAATGTATTTTACATATATATGTTTTAAAAAAAATGATTTCAGTCTAAAATCTACAAATAATTTCTTTAATTCCGCCATCAAAAAGCAACAGTATATTATAGCTAATATCTAGAATTAACTTAATAATGAGATTATATTATAAAACTCCTAACTTTAAAAAAAATGCGAATATTTTTATTTGTTTATGGGGAAATTTATTAATTTACTTCCATTTAAAATTTACTAAATTAGCTGAGTGACAAAGAAGAAGAGTAGTTATACTTCGAATGATATTATCAGTGCAAGTCTAAAATACAGCGTCTCTGATTTTGTATATTTTTTTTTATAGATGTCATATGAAATGCATCAATAAGATGAGTCTCTTATCTAGACAAATGAAAATGAAATTTAAAACTGTAGAAAATCGTAATAATTGCTCAAATAACCACACTAAAACAACCATTAGAAAAAGTTAAACACAAACAATTTCTTATCACTACAGATTATTCATTAATTGTCGACATTTTTAAAACTCTTAACTCCACGTGGTGTTCAATATATGTGGATGAATGACATACTATCGAGGATTTCTATCTAATACTATTAAACGAGCAATATTTCTGACTTTGTTTGTCTGTATGATCTCGAAATCCACTCTAAATAAGCATATTAAAACTTCAATGTCATTCTTTCCATTGCAAATTATTCATCGCGTATGAGTATTAATAGGTTATACGGAAATAACAGTTAAACGTTATTTAATTCCTCAAATGTCATTTTTAATCAAAACGTGTAAAATATTTTTAATGAGATATTTTTATTATAATTTTTATTCTAAAACAAAGTACTTTTTGTCGTAAATAGCCGAAACAAAACGTCAATAAATTAAAATTAAAAAACCGTTTGCTTTTGGAAATAAAGAAAAAAAACATTTTAATCACATGACTTTTACGTCTACTAAATGCTATAAGTTTTCTAATAAATATTTAAAAAGAACTTGAACAAAAATCGTTTGCATTTAAAATAATCAAAGCTGGAAAATGTCAACTGTGTGTATGCACGGCGCGCCGTGACGTCATACGTGAAATACACAAAAACATGTGTTTAAAATTCCGTATAAGAAGTAAGTAAAAGAAAATATCGTTTGGAAAACCAGGTAGTTTTTTTTATTCCATATAAAATGGATTATTTATTCCGCTACAGTTAATAATCGAGATCAGGTATTCGAAATAAGTATGAATTTTTATTGTTAATTAAACGTTTAATAAGAATATAAAAGGTTGTTCTTTCCTTATTATTTGAGTATGCAAATTGAAAATAAAAAAAATTGCTAAAATTATTTTGCAGTAGCAAAAAAATAATTTTATCTCCATTATCATAATATTCTTAATAACAAAGGCTACAGTCCATTCAGGTACTCCAGAGTTAGACAGATCACTACAAATTGTTACTGAAATACTGAACTACAAGAATATTCTATAGCATGCAAACAAAGAATTGTACGAAAAGTTTGTGCTACAATTGTGGGAATGGCTGTAGTATTAGACGCTCAGGATTGATAAAAATAATAATTAAGTTTCATCATCAGAATTGATTCGATGTCTTTGTAAAGAACTTGAATTTATTTCGATAATGAAGACATAGTATATAATATATATCATGGTCTAACCGTTGATAAGAACATTTTCAAGCATTTGTACTTAATTAGATTCATTCGAAATATTATTAAGTAATAAAATCTGCGAGTGAGCTGAGCTCGTTCCTCCTGGTACTAAAAAAAAACAGAATTCGAGATGACGTCAAGACAATCAACTTTATTTCTTTTATTTTTGTAAACACCAAAAGTTCGTCAAATAAATAACACAATAAATTACACGTAATCCGGCCTCAATCTGTGTCACACTTCGTTTCTGATGATGTTGGCCACAGCCTTGATGCCGGCAAAGTTCTCCTCAGCGTTCGGGACGATCTGTGTGTTGGACAGCAGGAACCCTTGTCTGCCCGTGTCCCTCAGCTCCACAGCGAAGCTGTACTTGACGTTGGCCTTTTCGTAGGCCCAGTCCACAGAGGAACCGGCGGCGGGGTCTGGAAGGAAAAGGATTGGTTTGGTTAATTAACGTCGCACTAGAGCTGCACAGTGGGCTATTGGCAACGGTTCGGGGTCTATCTCGAAGGAAAGACCCGGGAACACATACACATTCATACATACATGCACCTCGTTATTTTAGTACCATGGTCAGATGACGAGGAAACACCTGAACTGGCAGCCAACGCCTTCAATAGATGTCGGGACTTTGGACCCCGATCAGATTGATCGTGCACCAGTTCCGTATACACGCCGTTAATTTTTGCGGATGTTCTGGACGACTTTTCTAGTATTTTTGTTGCGAAGCTGGCAACCCTCCGATCACAAGATCACTATTTTTTTACTTTTCTTTGTCAAGTCCATCGCACGGGTTCGAACCACCAATCCTCGGATTAGTAGCTGAACGCCTTAACCGCTCGGCCATGGAGGCCTCTGGAAGGAAAAGGAAGAGTTTCGAAAGTATATCGGGCGTAAAACTTTTCAAATAAGGTAAACAACAGTTAACTTTGCTGAACTTATTTCGTTAATTACTTATAAAATAATATTTAATAAAGAAAGAAAGGAAAACCAACTTTAAGAGAGGAAAAACACTGAAAAGTAAAAAAATAATTTTTAATTTTACAAACAAGTTGAAAAAATTTAAATTTTTCATATTATTTTTTTTACTTATTATAAATTTTTGAAATCGGGCCAAAATGTACGCATGGTTTTTGTAAATTGGCACCAACTTAATTTTTTTTAATAAATAAAAAAATAATATAAAATATAAAAAATTTTGCAACTAGTTCATAAAATGAATTTAAAAAACAACAACTTTTTACAGTTTTTTTTCCTTTTTTTAAGTTGTTTCCTTTTTTTTTAAAGATTACTTTATTTTCCCATTTTTGTATTTAATTTAGCAGGGGTCTTCGCCGCGTACTATTATTCACCAAGATATTCAAGTTGTTGCTGACGTTTTTCTACGTCCGGTTTAATAAATGCTGGATAAACAAAACTATATTGCCTCAACAATGTATATTGTTATAACAATCTCTATCCAACAATGAAAACATTTTAAAATTGGTAAAAATGTTTTTAAAAAAGTCCTGTTAATCAAGATTTCCGGATAAATAAAAGTTGGAAAATCCATTTTTTTAAATATTTTTTGCCAAAGCGGATATTTCCCTATCGAACAAAAAAAGAATATTCCAAATTGGTGAATATTTATTTCCAAACAAACCAGTTAATTGAAAATTCTGGGTAGTTAAATGCCAGATTGCATTGGTAAAACAAAATGTGAGTAAAATTGAAGGAAATTGAATTAAATTGTATATATTTTTTAAAGTTAAAATGTTATTTTTTTCGTACTTGACACCAAGTTAAACTCAAACACTTGTAAAGTTAAACAGAACAAAGAACAATGTTCGCAAGTTTGTTAGGAAAACAATATAATGATGTTACTTTTAAATGTCAGGTATGTCCAAGACAATAGTATTAAATATCTTTGGGTATTTCCTAATTTAAAAGAAACACATTAGGGTTAAAAAAGTTTATTTCAAATTTAATAACTAATATTTTCTCTAAATAAGAGTAAAACCAGTAGTAATTGAAAAACCGCCAACTTACATATAGTTGTAGCAATTGTCCCATGTCTGTACCATTGTCCATGCACATTCGATATGGCATTGGCAGCTGCTTGTAACGCCTTCATCTAAAAATAATTCGCAATTTAATATAGGTGTAAAACTAAGATTTACATTTCATCCCTCTCTTACCACTATAACTAAGATAACTACAAATCAGATGTCTGTACCAGCTGTTCATAATTAGCATTAAGCCACAGACTCTTAACTAAACCTAAAATAGAGCCATGGTCCCCTTTTTTCATATATATTCAGGTCATGAAATTCCCCAATATTTCTGCGTATTTGTTTCAATTCTGTTTAATTATGAAAATAAAGAGAAGGAAAAATCCTAAAGATTAATTTAGATCCAGGGGCCCTAACACCATCTCTTCGATTCCAACCCTTTCTGTTGGGGTCGTCTCCCCGGAAGTGACGCTTTTACGATTGGTTTGGTTTGGTTAATTAACTTCGCACTAGAGCTGCACAGTGGGCTATTGGCAACGGTTCGGGGTCTATCTGGAAGGAAAGACTCGGGAGCACATACACATTCACACACACATTCATACATACATGCACCTCGTTATTTTAGTACCATGGTCAGATGACGAGGAAACACCTGAACTGGCACCTAACGCCTTCAATAGATGTCGGGACTTTGGACCCCGATCAGATGTATCGTGCACCAGTCCCGTATACACGCCGTTAATTTTTGCGGATGTTCTGGACGACTTTTCTATTATTTTTGTAGCGAAGCTGGCAACCCTCCGATCACAAGATCACTACTTTTTTACTTTTCTTTGTCAAGTCCATCGCACGGGTTCAAACAACCAATCCTCGGCTTAGTAGCTGATCGCCTTAACCGCTCGGCCACGGAGGCCTACGCTTTTACGAAGAAGGCTTAAAGAAAATATCAAATGACCTTTCGATTCCAACAGAAAGTGTCGGAATCGAAAGATGGTGCTATGCCCCCCCAGGAGTGCTTAGTGAAATAAATTTGTCCAAAGCCTACGACACAAAATCTCTCCAACTTTTCGCCTTTTTTTACTAAGTTGATTAACAACTAGAATAGAACAATTCGTCAGAAAAATATCGTACATTTTATTCTGCTGCAAATTAATTGCATTTTTATATTCATTTTTAGTGTTGAGTTTCCCTTTCTATTTCTTAAATGATTGCATGTAACCATAGTTATTTATTCGTAATTCAATGCATTTGTACACATGAATAAAGAAAAACTTCCATTACCTGGTCCGCATAATCTGGTGGGTTGCTCTTGCTGTGCCCATAAGGCGTCATCCATAGCTGCGAGTAGGCGTGCAGGGTGAAGTAGGCCTTCACATTGCTGCCCAGCGCCAAGACCCCGTCTCGTATTGCTTTGCTCTCTGCCTCCGAGAAGGCAGACTCCCCCCTGAATATTTCAGAGCAGGAATCGCCACTTGTGCCGGCGCCTGCAAATGTAAAAGCTATTTTTAAAAAAATGTTTTAAGATAATTGGAATTTTCTTCAATGTTTTAAGAAATGTAGTTATGCAATTTCAATGCCAGATAGGTCATTTTAGAAAATAACACCATACGATTGATTTAACCTGAAAATAATACTGTTATATATTCGATTCCGAGTAACCGTCATGCTTCGAGCCTGGATCCTTCATAGTAGAGAAAACATAAAGTTATAATCTCGCTGACATCAAAGTGAGGCCAACATGTATGGCCTGAGACACGTGCTAATTACGTAATTTCATTCATAAATTTTCACTGTTACACATTTCCCAATTCATCAGCCAATCGCGAGTATTTTTTAATTCAAAATTTTGAAAAGAAGTCACGTGCCTGAGGCCATTCGGTCTGAGATGTTGTTTTCACGATTATGACGTCATATTCGCTCTACTACAGTCCACTCATGCTCGAAGCCGCCATGCACTTCACTAAAATTAAAAATCTGTTACCAATACTGACCTCCAAATGCTGAATCAAAATTTCTGTTCGGATCCGCCCCTCTGCAGAAGGGGTTGGTTCCGAAGCGTCGAGGAAGGGCTCTGTTCTTCCTCCACATCCGATTCTGAAGCACAAAAGAGAAAGAATTAGTCACAATTTATAGGGGGCTTATAAAAACTTCGTGGACCACAAGGAGTAGCGCGAATAACCCCAGGGTGTTTCATTGATATCACGCAGGTCATTAGGTTATCAAACAGGCCAAATTGCCTAGATATACAATTGTAGATCTGTAATTACCTTCGAGCATGGATCCTTCATAGTAGAGAAAACATTATGTTATAATCTCGCTAACATCAAAGTGAGGCCAACATGTATGGCCTCAAACACGTGGTTAATGACGTCATTCCATTCATAAATTTTTACTGTTACACATTTCCCAATTCATCAGTCAATCGCGAGTATTTTTTCATTCATAATTTTGAAAAGAAGTCGCATGTCTGAGGCCATTCGGTCTGAGATGTTGGTTTCACGACTATGACGTCATATTCGCTCGACTACAGTCCATTCATGCTCGAAGGTAATTACACGAACATTTTTAATAGCGTATTACAGTTTTCGTTGTTTCTTCAAAGAAGACATTTGAAGACTACTTTCCCATTTATCTCTCCCTAAACAATCATAATTAAAATTTAATATCGGTCGCTACATGATAACTTGTCATTAATTTAAAAGAGAGGGCAAGCTCCCCAAGCATTCACGAAACGAGTTGCGAACCCACAATCCCCAAATTATGATATTAATACTGACGGTAGCATATTGTATTAAAATAAAATTATATACAAAATTAAACATATGCCGAAATGAAAGACTGATATGAACAGATTGACGTTGTGTCTACGACAGGCCCGTTGAGAGATTGATACCAGAGAGATTGAAATTGAACTTTTAAAAGGGGCGAGTATAGAAGAGGGGATTGAAGTAACTGACGGGCCTCGGTGGCCTAGGGCAGTGGTCGGCAATCCGCGAGCCACATGCGGCTCTTTGGCCTTCTGAGTGTGGCTCTTCCACAAATTACCTCGTGCGGGCGGGCGCATTGAAACTTCGTGGCAAAAATTAAAAACAACAACATACAAACTTGACCTACCCAAACTGTCCAAGGAGATTCAAGGCAATTGTTCACATTAGTGTTTGCAGTTATTGTTATGATTGAGAAAGGTATGTTGTTTGGACATATAGAGAGGATGACCGAAAGGAGATAGACGGAATATAAGACGAGTGTGGATGGAAGGGGTTGATCTCAGGGAACGCACCTCAATCAAATTGAGGACGATTTTAGCAAAGGCCAGCTTAGCAGTACCCTAATTAAGTTAATAACAATGTATCTACCTATATATTTTAAGTTTAAAAAATGTATGGCTCTCAAAAGAAATTTCAATCGTTGTTCTGTTGATATTTGGCTCTGTTGACTAATGAGTTTGCCGACTACTGGCCTAGGGTGTTAGTCTCGGGGTCCAAATAGGGGATTTGCGACTTACGGCCGTCCACGTGTGCTTGTATCCGTCGACGTTGATGACGGGGTAGATGTGCCAATCGAAGGCGTCCACCAGGTCCTTGATCTCCGGGTCCGTGTCGTATCCTTTCACCAGCTGCTCGATGATATAGATGGAGGTTGCCGGGGCGACCCACTCCCGGGCGTGGATGCCGGAGTCGATCCACAGGGCGGGCTTGTTGGGGCGAGGGGTGCCGATCTGCAAAGAAATCGCACATTTGCAGTGGCGTCATAAAAACAAATTTATATTGAGTACCGACGTGTAGATGGTTTTGCACTGTTAAAAATAGGTACTCAAAAATAAGTAAAATGTAGTAATTTTTGAGTACATTCAATGCTTATCATGGCTCTGAATACATAAGTTTCCTTTTTAAAAAAGGCATGTACTCAAAAATGAGTACAGTGAGTACAAAGGAATAAAAAAAGCATTTGACTGCCTACATATTCTGCCTTCATAAGTCACTTTTAACTTGGTTGTTGGAAAGGCACGTGGACAAAACTCCCACGCATGAGATCCTTCCAATCAGATGGCTGGAGAATACTACGCAATAAAATTCTGATGACGCTGGAGCGTCGCCATCTTTAGAGAGCGAGACTTGAGAACTATACCACGAGGTGAACGAATAGGAAGTGCCAATCTCGTAGGCGCACTTTCCTTTCATTGTAAATCAAATGTAACCTCTCTTAAGCTTAATTAAAATTAGATTAGATACACCTGAAGAGTTGGTTTCTTTGCGTATGCTTGAATTTGATTAAGCGAGCCTTATTAGAGTCCGTGTTGTGTAAGGATAGCAGCAACTACAATAAGTTATAAACAGAAGAAATGTTAAAAAGGTGTGCCAAAGGAAAATTAAAGTAAGATAATTGAGTTGTAATAACTCAGTTTCTATTTAAGCGTTTGATAGGATATCCCGGGGATGCGTGAAATAAAGAAAATCCCGTATGGGACGTGGATGGGGGTTGCTTATCTTGTTTGTTTGTTTATCGCGGAACAGCTTGTTTATCTTCCTTCTGTTAGCGATCAATTCTTATATAATCTATTGAAATGATACATCACGTAAAAACATTTCTGGCTGTGCTCTGACACAGCCTCACCTAATTTTTGTTAAATATATCATATCAGGGCTCATATCAGGTAATTTATTTTTTCAATACTGGCAGAATATTTTTCTAAATATTTTTTTAATAAACAAATAGAAAGTTGCTTATCATTTCTTATCGTGTATAAAAAGAATGAACATGGAGGTGTTAATAAAATTTTAAAATAACTCATTGTTTGTACTTATTATTTTTATTGTAGATATGGAATCCAATAATCCTGTGAATATCCAATCATCTAAGAATATATAAAAGGACATATACCTTTAATCCTTTGATAGGATTCCCTTCATGTGTAGTTCCTATGTTTTGTACCGTGGCTATGGTGGAATATCGACTGCCTACCGAATCCACATAGGCACTTATCTGTAAAAGAAAAAAAAGGAAGAAATGTTATTTCTACATTGTTAAAAATTTCAGTTCAATGATGTACCATATCTTGGTGCAAAACAGAGGTTTGCAGCAAATGACACCATATTAAGAGGACTTGGTACCCTTTAATTTGAGAAAATTGATGAAAATATCAATTTTTCTTTTTTTTGCTCAAAATATGCTCTTCTACCTAAAGTTCATTATTACAAAGTTTTGAAACGATCTGATAATTATAAATGTAATAAAAATGCGTTTTATTACTTTCACAGCACTTAAAATGCTACGTCCATTTCGATGTTTACATTTTTGCCGCAACAGCTTTTCGTCATTTATTTAAAGAAAAATCAGCTAAGAACAAGTTGAACGTGTTTATATGTGACTATATCTATCACATCACGTGTTTGTTTACTTTTTTTTACCGTGGTTTGATATAATTTTAAATTTGAAGGTACAAGGAGACGTATTTGCCAAAGAGGACGTATTTAACAAATGTAATACATGTTTTTGCTGTTGTCAAAGCCTATTCCAAAGTGTTTTATGCTATGGAATATGTATTTTTAATGAATTCAGTTGTATCAGTATGGTTTCTAACACAAAATTAGTGTAAAACAATATTTGAAACATTATTATTTTGATTTTAACAGATTTTTCTCAAAAATTTAGTTTTGTTATCATTTTAAAACTGAGTACATAATAGTGATTTAATGTACTCCAATTAAATAATAGAAACCGGAATTTTATATGTATGCAAGTAGTTATAAAGTTAATTATGTGTGAAGAAAATCTCAAATGTATTCATCGAGTTATTTGGATTTGAAATGTTTAAACTGATTTATCTCAGTTTGTGTTTTTTACATATGCCACGGTATTCAAAATAAGAATACTTTCTCAAATATTATTCAAATGACTTGATGAGAAACCTGTATAACCTATTTAAAACAATCAAGGATGGGTTTTGCAAAATAATGAAAAGGAAAAAAATTAAAAATTAAAAAGTAGACTAAATTATGTTTTTTTCCATTTTTTTGCATATACATCGATATTTTATTTTTTTTCTCAAGAACTAAATCAGTAATTTCAAATTCGATCATTAAAGTTATAAAGTATAGTATAGTAAATGTAAGAAAAAAAAATCTTTACAAAATATTAAAAACTGAAAAAGAAAAACCATTTTTAAAAAAGTTAAATTTTTAAGAAAAAAATTAAATTTTGAAAAATATTCTTATAAGAATATTTTTGTTGTTGCTAAAATCATGTTATATAATAATAACCTTCAATAATATGTGTAAAATATCTATGTAAAATATTTAATAAAAAAATTATTCCAAGGGTACCGAGTCCCCTTAAGGTGGAATCAAGGTTGAACCAAAAATCCTTTATCGGAAAAAAGCGGAGGTTTCACCGGTAATTGGTTCAACCTCTTTAACTGCAACCGAAATTTTCGCTGTCGCTACGTCAACAAGCAGGGGAATCCCCTCCAAGAAAGACAACGACGAACAAGAGCCTCCGTTGCCCAGTGGATAAAGGTGTTCAACTATGAATCACAGGATTCCTTGTTCGAGGCCGATCGGTGGACTTGACAAAGATAAGTAAAAAAGTTGCGATCTTGCGATCGGAGGGTTGTCAGCAAAATGCTACTATTAAAATTCTAAGAAAACACGAATTTTGAGTTTTATGCAGCGTTGGGTGGTTAGGCATGATAAGCATTAGATATTTTTTTTCAGCCGACCACCTAACGTTTTGATGCAACGTTTCACCACTAAATGGTATCCGTGGTAGCACCGTAAAATGGTGAAACTAAGCACTAAATGGGTAACAAATTTTGGTGCAAGGTCGTAATAATTTTTAACAGTGTATACAGGATAATAAACGATTTTCTTGCCATTTAAAGAGTTTAAAGAACGTTAGTTTAATTATATTTTAAAGTCCCTGTAATCAAATATTAGGGGCTCCATTTAGCACTATCAAGTACAAGTTACTAGGGAGGGTTTTGCCACTTTGTGTTACCACCGACCTCTGAGAATTCATACGCACGCATACTCAAGGGCGGCTTAAGTCACAGGCGACACAAGCAGCCGCATGGGGCGCCGGATTAAGGAGGGCACCAAGTATTAGCGACAGAAAGAAAATATAAATAATTTGAGTTTAAAATGTGTGGTCAACATCGGAAATCTTCCAGGTTTATATTTTTAATTAAATTATGTAAGGGGAAAGCATCAGAGTTTACTGACCATTTGGAAAAAAATATGTAGAACTAAGTGCATATCATTAGTTTTTAAAAAGTCCCTTCAATCAATGTTCCTCAAAAGCTTATAACATTTAGCGAAATTTCATTATACAGCCTAATGTGAATTCAGCAATCACAGGAATTTTTATTTTTAGCACTGGCCGGAAATTGGTATATTCTCGATATTACAATTAAATTAATTACCTTGAGATTAATGTATGATTCCTTTTACCTGTATAGAGGTTGCATATAGCTTCGGTTTTATTATATTATCTGAAAGCGCACTATTGACCTTGCAGAACAGTAATTTCCTCCATATTTTGAACATTAGTAAAAATATTATAAGTTTTTTTTAGTTGCTAAAGTTAGAAGAAAATTCAAATATTAAATAATATTACCAAAATTGCAAAATTGATATTTTTAAAATTTTTTTACAAATAAATGCCAAAATAATGTTTGCTTGTGTTACAAAAATTCATTGACCCGTCCACTACTTAGTGAACCTCTGAAACCAATGCTCGCATCTCTAACAGTAAAATGGTACGTACTTCGATTTACAGATAATATTAAAGCTTTTGAGGATTGTACTTCCTTAAGAAAATTACGTGATGCACTAAACCTCTAGTAACCAATTTCTTTTTGTTTCTGATTCAATTCAAGTTGCAAAACTTTTTGAAATTATTTAGATATTCATTCATTTAAACCTTTCCACACACAACACGAAATATGGAGTTAAAAGTTTTGGGCTGTTTTTAAATAATTTAGAATATTTATCTTTTTTTATATATACATTTACATTTAAATTACCACTGTTTGATTGGAATGGATTTGATCGACGTGATTTGATTAGCTAAATAACATAACGGTGCGACAAGTATGTTATTGTTTACTTCTCAAATTAAACGTTGGTCCTATGTTTGTGGCCTAAAACAATAACGACCAATGTCCTCTGTTAAGGGAGACCCGAGCCCCAAATCCTAATTTGTTTATTAATGAATTCAGAAATACCAATTTTTTTATATTATTAGAACATCTTTTTCTGAACAATAATCAAAAACAAAAATATGTTTAAAAAAATTATTTTTGATATTTTTGGAATTTTTTAAGCTTAAAAAGACGTTTTTTAAAAACACTACTCCTTTTTCAATTTTTAATGTTTTTAAATTTTTTTAATTGATTAAATAACATCAAAGTACACACTACAATCGTATGTATAGACTTTTGCAGATTTGTGTTTTAATTGTTTTTAAAAACTTATTTTAAGTTCAAAACCCAAAATATATTCAAACTTTAAAGTTTAATAATTTGTAAAAAAATAATTTATAACTTAATTTAAAAAAGCTATACATACGTTTATAAAACAAATATTAGAGCTTCAAAAACTATTAACAGTTTAGTTTTAAGTTAATTATTTACAAAGCCTTAGCATTTTAAACGTGACCAGAATTAAAAAAAAATATTTTGAGTAAATGACGATTCTTGCAGACGAACAGTATGTAGAAAGATTATAAATGGCATATAAACATCTAAAAAAACATATGTTCTGTTTCTTTTACTGTTTTGAAATTTTGTATACACCTTCTCAAGTTTGTTTAGCATCGTTTTATGAAGAAAAAAAAATTTAGCAATTTTTCCGGATTTTGGGGCTCGGGTCCCCCTTAAGTCAGTCAATGTGACTATTGGTCTTTGTTCCAAGCCACGGATACATCTATGGCTTGGAACACCAGAGGGACCAATGTACTATATAAAACAGTCCTTTTCTTAACCACTTCACTTGATAATTTTGTTTCTTCTTTCAAATTTCGGTTCCTTTCATTTCCAAGAACATAAAAATGCCCTTTTTTGTATGTTCTATCCTGAGTTCTAATTGTCTGGCCCGTAGGTCCCCTATCTGTTCTATCCTGCTAATCCTTCGTCTGTTCTATCCTACCCAGTGGCGAGGCGTGACTTTTTTTAGACGATTTAATGAAAAAATACAGGCTAAATATGTCGAAAATAATTAAAAACAAAAAATCTCTATTGCCAAATGTGGCCTTACAAAGCCAATCTGGCAATCATATTGTGCACGATACCACGGTCGCAGGATGCTTGAAGAAGCTGTGAAATCCACAGATGACCAGCAAGCCAAATCAGCTTAGAGACTATTGTCTCAATCCGGACCTGGCTGACGAAAATATTTTGAGCACGAATCTGATTGGTTGACTCTCTTAAAGGAGATTCGGTGTTCTTTACAGATGAGTTGGCGAAGTTTTAATCGCCAGATTCTTGATTCTTGGCACAATTAGAAAGTGCGGGTTTTGTTTCCTAGTGTTTTCGGTTTTAATTGATTTAATGGCTTCATTTTTTGGGACGTTTTAAACGCTTAAAGAAAAGAAAAATTAAATAAAGTAAACAAATGCATTTAAAACTTTTTTTAATTGATAAAATATCGATTTTTTTTTAATTTTTTTTTTTTTTTTTTTTTTTTAATTTTTGCGTGGTCATTGGCGAATCTACTGATGACTGGACCTCTCGCCACTGATCCTACCCATTGCTTGGACGTAGAGTCTCCTGGAAATCCAGATAATGCTGGACATATCACATATAATTTACGACGCCGACTAAAAAGGGGTTAAACACAGCATATGAGAAATATTAATAATGCATCACCGCCATCTAATTCTAACTCTAGAGGTGCTTAACTAACTCTAGAGGTGCTTAACTAACTCTAGAATTCTAACTATAGAAATACTGGAAAAACCTGGAACATGATTTTAAAATCGCCTTTTATTTTTTTTCTAATTAGAATGTTTGAAAATATCCCATTTGAGATTTAATGGAAACACCTACCGCTTCAAAGGTGTGATAGACGTCCAGTTGGAAATTCTCTTGCCTACCAGCTAAGGCGTCATCCGGCGGGTTCCCTTCTCGTTCGTCGTCAACCCATCTGAAATTCATATTTATATATAAAACATTTTAGATTTCCATAGCAAACTAATTTGCTTTGAGGATAAAAAAATTTCATGTTCTGCAAAATTATTTTGTAGTTTTATTTTTCTTAACTATTATGATAATAGTTCTAGAAGTTAATAGCTTTTCAGAAATAAAAGAATAAAGAAAAATAAAAGAATAAAGAAGCTTTTTAGAATGAAATTTTATACACATGAAACATTAAGGGGTGTGTTTGTACATATTTTTTTAAAATTCTTTTTGGTAGCGATTCTGGAAGTGTGGCATATAATTTTCAGGCATGGGTTATGAAGATAGATTAAGAAATTTTAATATGTATAAGTATTCTCTGCAAGAGAGAAGGGTTAGATGAGATTTGATTCAACTTTTCAAATTTATTAAACAAGGGAATATGGAGGATTTAGATTTTCATATGAGTGCTAGACCGAGATAGGTTTAAATTAAACAAATACCATTTTAATCAGGAAGGGAGAAAATACTATTTATATAATTGGGTAATAGACAAATGGAACAACTTGCCAGTGAATATTGTTAATTGTTCAGGTGTAAAGGATTTTAGGAAGAAGTTAGATATTCATTGGGGGTAGTTAGAAGATGCTATGTGAACCAATCTTTTTGTCCTTGAGCCTGCTGTCGGTCGTCAATATTGGTATTTGATATGTTTGTACACCAAAACAACAATTTTTGCAATGTATGTCTGTTTGCTGCGACCATTGAAAGAATTTTTATGAGAAAATCCCTTTTTAAATAAAGGGAGACTCAAAAGCAAAATTACTTGATTCAGCATATAACCCTATTTCGTAGGGGGTTAGCAAACTGTTTTAAGTATCGGTATGTGTACTAAGGCAACTGTATACTTACTTCTGAATATCTCTTGAAACGACATAAAAATCGATGCCTTCCGCTTTCCATTCTTTTTCCAGTTCATTGGCAAGGAGAGGGGGTACTCGGACATTCACCTTTTCGTACACGGTGATAGGTTCGTTCCACACGTCTATCTGGAGCATGAGATCATACGACTTCAACATTCAGATGTGCCAGTACTTAATTGTTAAGTATATTTCATTAATATAAATGACTTCTTTAGACAATTAATCGAGCAGTTTTTATGTGTGCTTTTACTCGAATGTATATGAAGTGGGAGTAACCGTGAAGTGGAATAACCGTTATGCGTGAAGCCGAATATTCATCTCGGTATTCCAAACATATATTAACCATTTGCACTTGTCGCCTCTCAGGCGCCAACATAACGACCAGTTCTTTTGTTCCCCTGTTCTTTAAAATAAACGAGAACAGCATGATCTTGTGTTTAGAACATCCATCTTTTTTTCAACTTGTTCTCTTGCATATACAAAACAGATCAATATTTTTTTTTCCCTTTATGAGTATAAAAAAATATGTGGAAAAGAACGTAAAGAGAGGAATAACTGTTCCATAGAAAGAACACAAATCGCAAAGTGTTCTTGGAGTGCAAAGGGTTAAGTGGTTTATGGCGTTAGTCAATAGTTTTAAATATGAATAATGTTTTAGATCACCAACGTACTTTGGGCTTCTGGAGGACAAACATATTACTATTAAAGTTTTGAGAGAATAACTTTTTAAACTCAAGAGTATGTTGTTCCCATCATTTTGAAGAACAGGGGAAAAATAACACGTCGTTTTTTTTTCACTTAAATGCGACAACTCGAGTGCAAATAATTAATAAAATATGTTCATACCCAATGTCAAAGAACAAGGTAACGAAAGAAAAGTGCTTTTGTTCAAGAACATGTAGTTGTCGTTCAATTTAAAAAACAAGAAACAAAAGAACAGGTCGTTATTTTGGTGACTGGGAGTCACCTCCCGATATCAAAGGTTTAACCCTTTGCCACTCCAAGACATCTTTGAGTTTTCCGTTCTTTCTACGGAACAGTTATTCATCCTTATGTTCTATTCCCTAGAATATGTTATGCTTATAGAAAAAGGAAACCTAATCTGTTTTGGATCTGCAAAAGAACGACTTGAAAAAAATATCGATGTTTTTTAAACACAAGATCATTCTGTTCTCGTTTATTTAAAAGAACAGGGAACCAAAAGAACGAGTCGTTCTGAGCGGCGCCAACGGAGTGCAAAGGTTTAACATATATAAAAAGCATATCAAAGAGAGATATAGTAGTACATTTTTACTTCTTAAAAATAAAATTGTTTTACTAGCCTTCTTAATTCATAATTGGTAGAGGAAGCAATATATCGAAAGATAGTATAGGTATTATCTAATTTATTTAATTCTTCTTTTAGTTAATTTTTACATTGATTTATAGAAAATATTACCTCTTGGTTATCGATGAGTCTTTTCAGAAAATTCAGTTCTTGCTCGTCGCTAGCAAACAATCCGTATAGCTTATGCCTGAAAAAAAATGTTAGATATATTTGAAAATATTTGTAAAAATAACAATTGTACTGATAGTTTTGAGATTTGAAGCCAGTTTGGGATTTTTAATTAATAGAGCTCATTTCAAGTTAAGTTCGTTCTAAATTTAATTTAAGTTTCCTGCATATATTATTTAGTTTCATCAATTCTATAAACTACTAAAATTTTTATTTGTTATATGCGTTAGCATCAGATATTAAAAAAGGAATAGTCAATAGAAAGTTGACCAAGCCTGTTAAAATATGCTTAAGTGCTTAGAAAAAAGTATTCATTGCAAATTCGTCAACTTACAAATCTACAATCTCATAAGAATAATCAAATTTGACGATATTTTTTATGAAATATGCTTCGATAAAAACTTTCGTTGAAAATAAAAATAGATTTCGCCACGAGTCACCTGTAACGAAATTAATTCGTCAAAAACTACAAAATATTTCGCTGTTTTATAAATTTTGCAAAAATCTGACAAAATAATTTCTTCATTTAGATAAATTATTTGATATAAAGTAATGTTAAATATAACTAATTAATTTCCACAGTAGGTACGAAATAACAAATTGCAAAGTTCTGTTCATTATAAGAAATTAAATTTCGATTGTAGTTTGTCTTTTCAATAACTTCCAAAAATATTAGATTTTTTTTTAGTGATCATTCCATAAATTTTAGAGTTAATCAATACCCACGCAGTATATTGCCCACGCAGTACATTGCCCACGCAGTATAATAATCCACAGACAAACACTGCATAAGAATGCAGTGTTTGTCTGTGGATTCTAATAAATCTATTAATTTTGAGTTTTCTGAATGAATTAGGATACACTGATTCCGAAAAAATATTTAATTCCGAACAATATTTTTTTGTCGGTCCGTCGTTCTGTCTGTCTGTCTTTTTTTCCCTTTTTAACATAACGACTGAATGGATTTTTATGAAATTTGTACTACTTTATCAATAATATCCCTCCTTCTCTCTATTTTGAACATAAAGAAGATTTAAAATGTTTTGAGAAAATCTTGTCTAAAAAGACTAAAAGGTTAGAGAAGATATATTGCGTTCCAAATCGAATAATTGTCAGCATTTAATTTAAAAAAAAAAAGACAGCAGTTACAGTTTTGGTTGTTTTTTTATATTTCAAAAAAATTATAGCTAATAAATCCATTTTGCGTGAAATATAATTTTATAAATGTAAAAATAATGTTATAAGATTAAATAGTTTAATCTTAATAAGTTTGCAATTGTTACTAGCTGCATGGCAGTAAAATGATTAAAAATATGCTTAAATTAAAAAAAAAATGTGTGAAGTATGTGCAAAAAAAAGTCACGAGGATAAGTAGAATTATGATTGGAAGTTGCTGAGATATTGACCAATGTAATACACAGATTCTAAGACAGTAAGTAACAGATATGTTAATATAAAATATCAATACCCTGTAAAATTCAGTTGAGAGAAGACTGGCACAGCCAGTGACATCACAAAAAATATCAGCAACATGATTTATAAATGTTCTTTTTCCTGGAATTGTCCCGAAATTTTCCTACATATAAAAAACAAACAAAAATATGTAATAAACTTATTAACTGTTATAAATTTGTTATAATGTGAGCATTGTAAATGAAAACAACTAATGACAAAGAACAAACATGAAGCATTTTATTAGCAAAAAAAAAAAATATTTAATCAATGGAATATTTATATCGTGTTGTACTTTATCATCATTATCGCGATTTTTCATAAAAATGTTTTTAAACATGTGACAACTTAATGGCTTAGGATTTGTATTTGACCCAAGTACAGGGCGGGAAATATATCACCCACATTTATAGGTTTTTTTTAGGATATATAGTCAAAAAACTTATCTCGAATTTCTTTAAATTGAAAATTTCGGAATTAAATTTTGGAACATCCTAATCGATTTTTTTTACACTGTACCAATTACTATTTTAATTTTTGTAATTAATTTAATTTTTTCTCAACTGTTGGAAATTAATTTTAAAAATATTTTTTTAAAAAATCACCTATACCTTTATATAAACTATCTTCATTGTCAGCGTTAGAAAATGCGATGTTGGAGTTTTCATTGTGACAACAAAATTTAAGTAATTGCCTGATTAAGTGATTGTCAAGTATTATTTACAGTTTAGATGGTCTATGTAGAAAATATTGATATATTCATCAGTGTCGTGAAATAATACAATTTAAGCTGTTTGAGTCTGTAATGATTATGAAAAATCTGTAATGAAAATTGTGCAAACAATTTTTTTTTAAATAGGGTCATCTTTATATAAAAGTATTAAAATAAATAAAGAGTGTTGCCTAATCTATATAACAAAAGAAAAATAGGTGGATGTTAAACTTATTTAAATGAACTAATTACAAAAAAAAAATCTTAACCGAGAAAACAACAATTTTTGTGGATTTTAGGATTAAATATTTTAAATATTATTTTAGATTAAGATTTATTTTAAATTGAATTAATTTATTTTTTTATTCACGGATTTTTAATGTTTTTCAATTAGTTAATTATTTTCGAACAACTATCTATCGCCTTTACGTTCTGTATATGATACAGTTACATCCCATTCCTGTTCTTTTTAAAGCGGTATTATTTAGACTATTTTCTATACTAAACATATATTTTGTGGTTTATCACATTTGCCAATTGTTTTTTTAAAAAAAGATGTTGTGAAGAATTTTATGACAGATAGATTAATATTACTAAAAAAAAAAATTATACTAAATCCAAAAAATATAATAAATATTAATAATAAAAAATCTAAATTAAGCTAATCTTGGAATAATAAATAGGTACGAGACTCACCGTATGGAAAAGGGCAGCTACAGCCTAAACTACCATCCTCAAAATTCAAGACCCGAATGATTCCGCCCGAGCTTCCGAACCGAAAACACGACTTAAAAACCGAAAACAAAAGTCAAAGAAACCAGAAGAGTGCCACCGTCGTCGTCTTGACCCGAATCATCACAGACCCAAGTCACGTGCAAATTCGAAGCGCTTCCAATTACAGAAATAAAATAAAGAATAGCGTCAACTGACCAACGGTGCCGTAAAATTGGATGTTCACTATCGAATTCTCAAACTTCAAATTGATCCCTCAGTTTTGTGGGGGAGGACGAAGGATGTTTGCTTCCCCTCTTCTAAAATCCTATCTTGACTTGGTTCGAGTGATTGCTTTTTCCACGGAAGTGTTAATTGGCGGGTTGGCAGCGTAGTGGAGTAAGTCCGAAAGCCGAGTTCTGAGATAAGAGCATTAAAGGTTTGGTTTGGTTTGTTTAATTAACGTCGCACTAGAGATGCACAGTGGGCTATTGGCGACGGTTCGGGGCCTATCTCGAAGGAAAGAACCGGAACGATGCCTCGTATTTTTGAACCATGGTCAGATGACGAGGACAACACCTGATTTGGTTTTGGTTTTTGTTAATTAGCGTCGCACTAGAGCTGTACAGTGGGCTATTGGCGACGGTTCGGGACTATCTCAAAGGAAGGAACACATACACATTCATACACACATGCACCTCGTTATTTTTTAACCATGGTCAGATGACGAGGAAACACCAGAACTGGCACCCAACGCCTTCAATAGGCGTCGGGACTTTGGACCCCGATCAGATTTATCGTGCACCAGTCCCGTATACACGACAGTATAATTTGTTGGATGTTCTGGACGACTTTCTAGTATTTTTGTAGCGAAGCTGGCAACCCTCCGATCGCAAGATCACTACTTTTTTACTTTTCTTTGTCAAGTCCATCGCACGGATTCTAACCACCAATCCTCTGATTAGTAGCTGAACGCCTTATCCACTGAGCAACTGGGGCTCGAGCATTAAAGGGACACGGTACCTAAAAAATTGTAAATTTGACAAAATTATAGTTTGGAATTTTCTAAATATGCTTACAAAATTCTAGAAGTGTATCTATGTTTTCTAATGAGTAATTGGAGATTTTATACTAGGTGAGAAGTATATTTTTCAAACAACGAAAATTTTAAACTATTTTTTCTCATTGTTTGGTTTTCCTTGTTATTAAATTTTTAGAAACGCTAACGTTTATTTTAGTATCAATGGGAGGGAGAAATGTATAATTTATTAAATATGCTGTAATAGATGTGTGTATTATAAATTGGCATGCGAATTAGCTCTATGAACAGTAATATTTTTAAAAATAAAATACTACAATTAAAAAAAATAGTTTTAAGGAAAAATTGTGTTATTATGAATAACTATTTGTTATTTAACGAGCATTAGCGAGGTTCTGTTTTAACTCGACCTTTCTGCACTTCGTCTGTAAATTTGTTTGTTATGCAGTCATGACCAAACGCGTTGTTAGATTTTCTTCAAATTTGGTAGGAATGTTCCCTTAAGTCAATAAATTCGACATATATGTTTCTCTGACCGCGAGGTCTACTGTTTCCAGAACTACTTTAAAACCAAATACATGTGGTATACAACATTTTAATGCCAATTCTTATGTATTATAGTTTAAATCGTATGAAAAAAAAAATTCATAAAAAAATATAAATATTAAAAAAAAAAAAAATTAGCGTTAAAAAAAAGCATAGGAAATTGAAAAAGTTTACATTTTGAAACAAATATAAACAATAATGAATTTTTGTGTGGAATATTGTTCTTTTATATAATTTTAAATAATTTACATAAAAAGTTTGATTCAAAAAGTTTTTTAAAAAAAGTTAAAGTAGTACCGTGTTCCTTAAAGTTTTAAACTTGGCTTGGCTCTAATGGTAAGTGAAATGACATCCCATTCATTAATGGGCGACCTTTTGAACTAGGACCCACTCCACTTGGCCAAAACGATGGAATAACGATAGAACATTAATAGATTGAACTATCTATTAATGGGAAATGAAGTTATACTCGGGGACAACCTAAATTGAACCTGAAGCGGAAGCTGTGATATGTATAAATATTCAATTGCTTTAGGCTCAACTTAGGTTGTCCCCGAGTATAGTCCATTTTCGAATTTTTCGGGACTCATGCCACTTCGCAAACAACCCGCCCAATTGCCGGATGTTTTTGACCTTTTGGAGGAGAGCTTTGGAAAAGGGGCATCTCCGGCCTTCAAGGTGAATCGAAGCTGGTTTAGGCGGTTTTTGTTTCTTTCGGAAAATAACTTTCGTTGTCTTCAACAGGTGGGGAAACGTCGCATGAATATTGAAGGGGTTTTTCCTCGCCAAGAGTCAACAGCCTCGGAACCTTTTGTTGCGAATGGCGTAACCGTGAACTTAAACAGAGGAGAATTAGGCTTGCTGTTTCAAGGGATTGGAATGTCGATTTAAACTATGAGCTGGTTCATTACCAAATAGATCTAATAACAGGGACTTATTTTCTAAAAGGCGCATTGCAGTAGGCTCTATCAACTTCATTTACGTTTAAATTTACGACTTCATTAATATCGCATTATTACACCAATGTTTGGAGAGTGGAGTGCCAGCTCAGGGGTTTTCATCGTTATCTGACCATGATTCGAAATTACGAGGCAATGTATTTTCTTCAGGATACTCTATATAGATCCCGAACCGTCGTCAATAGACCATTGTGCAACTCTAGTGTGACATTTATTGAACCAACGAAACCGAACCGTCGCCAGCTGCCCATTGTTTGGCTCTAGTGTATCGTTTTCCCAACCAAATCAGGGTCCCAGTTGCCCAGTGAATAAAGGCGTTCGGCTAGTAATCAGAGGATTGCGAATTCGAGCCCGACTGAGTAGACTTGGTAAAAATGTAGTGATCTTGCGATCGGAGGGTTGCCAGTTTCGCTAATAAAATGCTAGAAGGTCGTCTAAAAACATCCAAAAAATTATAAGCGTGTATACGGGACTGGTTTACGATAAATCTGATCGGGGTCCAATGTCCTGACGTCTATTCAGGTTGCCTCAGGTGCCAGCACGGGTGTTGTCCTCGTCATCTGACAATGGCTCAAAAATTACGTGGCAGTGTTTACGGATTGGTTCGGTTTATTAACGTCGCACTAGAGCTGCACAGTGGGCTATTGGCGACGGTTTGGGGCCTATCTCGAAGGAAACAATGCCCGGGAACGATGCCTGGTATTTTTGAACCATGGTCAGATGACGAGAACAACACCTGAGCTGGCACCCACGCTTTCAGTTGGCGTCAGGACTTTGGACACCGATCAGATTTATAATGCACCAGTCCCGTATACACGCCAGTATAAATTGGTGGATGTTCTGGATAACTTTCTTGTATTTTTGTAGCGAAGCTGGCAAACCTCCGATCATGAGTTCGAACTAGCAATCCTCTGATTACCAGCCGAACGCCTTTATCCACTGGGCTACCGGGGCAGTGTTTCCGGGGCTCTCCATCAGGATAAATCCCAATCCATCGCCTTCGAGATTGACCCCGAACCGTCGCAAATAGCCCACTGTGCAGCTCTAGTGCGACGTCAATTAACAAAAATCAAACCAACCCAAACCATCGCTAAAAGCTCATTTTACAGCGTTAATGCGACATTTTGTCATCTGATCATGAATAAAAAATACGAGACATTGTTCTCGGGTCTTTTCCTTCGAGATAGACCCCAAATCGTCTCCAATCGTGTAACAATAGGCCCCGGTTCAGTTCTAGTGCGACGTTAATTCAACCAAATTTCAAAATCGATCCCGAACGTTGCGCCATTAGTTCATTATGTAACTAAACGCACCAGCCCGAACGGTCACCAATAGCCCATTGTGCAGCTCTAGTGCGACGTTTTTCAATTAACCCGAACTTTTACCAGAAGCCCATTGCATAGCTGCGGGATGTCGATTCAACCAACAAAATATCCTTCCTACAATAAACAAGTTTAAAAAATGGTCGTGCCTAAATTTTAATTGGCAACAAATAAAGGACGTTCAACACATATTGTAATCACAAAAGGCTGTCTTTTTCGGAAAGTTGTTGTTAGCAATACTTTAGATAAAACTATTTAGGTATATGGATCAGCCACATTACATTTCTTTGAATATTTTTAGTAATAAAATTACCCCCCAAAAAAACTTTAGAAAAGTAAAAAACGCTAAGCGTCCCCCCCCCCCCTAAAAAACTCTTAGAAACTGTGGCTAAAAAAGTTGTGATATAAAAAACAAAGAAGCCAAGTGCTCAAACCTGTACACCCACTCACTAGCCTTCTCTCTTCTTTCAGCTAATTAAACATATAAATAAATTATATTGTAAACTAAAAGTAACATGTGACCTTAGTGATGCCATAAAGCTATTATATAAGCTATTAATCAGAAGAATCTGTTGAATAATGGAGTGTCTAGTGCGTTTGACAAATTTGGGCTTCATAATTTGAAAAAGTGACAAATCGACTTACTTTACGCAAATTAAAAAACTCATTATCTCCGTTAATTTTCAATTGAAAAAAAATATTCTTGTATTAAATTAAAGGTTTCACAGATACGGTTCCACCAATACTGGTTTTATTTTTTTTACGAAATGTAGTTCGGCTTCTGGACTCTGTTTTACGAACGCGGTTTAACATTACAAGTTGTGCAGAGTATATAAGCTTAAGTCCTGTCGGGCGTTCGTTTCTTGTTGGCTGCTTTGACGAGTTGGCGTTATTTTTTCTTTTTTGGCTTAGCGTTGCGAGCCCGACCGCGGGTCGCTTGATACTTGAAAAAAAAAATTAGAAAATTGCTATAAAAAGCTCAAAGCTTTTTATTTTTGAGCAATTTTTTCTGTCTACATTTGCAAATTAACGACAAAATGTAATCGGTTTTTTTAATTGGTTCCAACACACCATTTGATAACACCGTAGAAGCGCCGTGTACTACGTAAATTAACATTATTAAAAAAAAAGAAGAAGAATTACAAACTACAATGGTAAACTTGTTTTTAACTTTTAAAGAGTCGGGTACACTTAGCAATTTGAGGACCTAAAAATGGGAGTCCTGTTTTGATGCTCCAAAGGTAGTTTCAACTTTTGCACATTCATTTTTATTGTGAGAAGTTCTGACACATTCTTGGTAACACTGATCTCCAGTAAACTGAAGAAATTAAATGGTTTTGAAGAAAATTTTGTTTCTTATTAGCTAAAACTATATTTGCATAGTATCGTAAATATTGTTTGACAAAATGTTAGGCCGAACATTATATTTTCATTATATACTATTAGGAAATAATAATATTTTTGGATTGGAATAGAGGGTTATGTATTAATTTAAACAAATTTTAGTGAGTAAAATTTTATTTTTCTGATACTTTAATGAAAATATAACATGCGGCTCAAATATTCCAATCCATCAAACCATTTAATTTGCGACGATTCTCTTAAATCTTTTCTGAATGATATTTTTAATGTAGTTAAAGGCAATTAGCCTTTGAGTCGATAATAAATGAATAAATATTAAGCAACAATATTTCGAACAATTTCTGCAACATTGCATGCAAAAAAGCAATCATAGTTCCGTCGTTGAAAACTTTGGAATATAAAGCGAAAAACGATCAGCGTAAACCCAGTAAAAACTCTTTGATTAAATCAGTATCCATGCAACGACTCGAAGAATCGATTTCGGTCGATTGATTCTTCAAATAAAAGTGGAGGTTCTTGTTTTGAATTGAATTGAATAATGGGCCAAATCCATTTATTTATTGCGTTCTTATTTTAGTGGGGCTATTTACAGAAGTGTGGCAACAGCAATGTCCTGGGTGTTTTATCGCGAGTATTTACGGTGCGTGTGGCAACAGTAATGCACTTGTTTTTTTTTTCGGATTTGTGACGTGACAAATTTTTTGAATTCGGAATTCAATGTGTTTGTTTTGTAATCGATTTGGATTTTGCAGTGGAGTTTCTCGAAGAGTGTTTATGTGTATCTGTTCAGTGTGTGCGGAAGTTCCATGCCGGTGACGTACAGTGCATACATCGGAATGTACCAAAATAGTTTTTAATAATTCTCTATTATTATTTTAAATATTTTGTTAAAGTGTTGTATTTATGTGATTTTGTACCGAAATACAGCTTGACTGTGACGACCCAAGAAGGCTCTTTCCAACATTCACCGAACGTATTTACTAAGAGGCATAACTGTCGAACATTGTAAGCCGCCGAACTATTTGAGAACTCGCATGATGAAAATTATATTGAAAGTAAGTGTGATTTTGTATCTAATCATGTTGATCTTCGAACTATTTTCGATAAAGTTCAAATGTTTATACTTGAAATACTTGAATTAATAAAAGGTTATTTTTTGTACATAGCCTATAACTAGTTCCTTACACAAAAATAACGGGAATTTTGTAAAATATATTTGTAAAAAATTGTTTCGATTGAACTTTCTTTAAAACTAAATAAGGGTATTTCCTCTAAAACAGACTAATAGTGTAACAATTAAAATATGCGGGGGAGGGGGGCTAAACTAGCTGCATACTCAGAATATTTACCACTATGAAAAATAAACGCTAATTAGTAGTTATGCCAATTAGTAGTTATACTAATTTGTAATTAACCATTAATTAGTAATTTTCCATTATCAATAATTTGTTAATTACTTAGTTAATTGCGTAAATTTTTAAAGAAATTAGCAAGTTTGTTATTATTTAAAATTAAGATTAATGTAATTTTCATAAATTGTATCAAAAAGTACTTGTGATGTCTGAATATTTTATTTGGGATATTGGTAGAAAATTTTGACTAAATCTTATTGGGGACATCTATGAAACAAACTGTAACAAAATTTATACTTTGAAAACGATAGTATTTCATCATTTAGTATATTTGTTTATTTATATTGGTTTATATTTCATTACTTAGTAAATTTGTGTGATAAAAAACGATGGAAGAGTTGTTATTTGTCTAAAAATAAGTTCTGGAATCACCAGAAAACCTCAAGTTTAAGGATTTTGTAGCATAAGCAAGCGTCATTGGACAATTCTTCCGCACTTTAAAATTTTATTTTAAGAAATACATTTTGTATCGGACAACCTGATTTATTTATTGAATGCTTAACCCAGCATAAAAAAACCTTCATTAAAATTGTGAAATTGAAGATTATATGCAGGAAAGCTTCATTTTTTAAAATTAATTACTGGGTTTTGTTTCTGTAAAAACATTTTTAAAAAATGCAAAACTTTCAATTTTTAAATATTGAGTTTATTGAATGAAAAATGTAGATTTTTTTATAGCCCTTATGCTGAAAAGTTAAAAACTTCAAAAACTTTTTTTTTGTTTCACTAGCTTTTATAAAACCTTTAAAATCATTAATTTCACAATTTGGATGAAGATTTTATGCTGACTTTCTTTGATGGGAAATTAGCTGGCTAAAAGTAGCATATTACTCTAGCCAATATCCCAGAAAACTAATTTTGATGGCTAATTTTTTGATTGACACTTTTACGATAGTAAAATAAGACAAATATTACGTATCCTGCATGAAAACGAATTTAATAATCTACAATTAACCTTATTTTTACATTAAAATTTGGCTCACTACTTAGCCTGTTTCTCTAAACTGCTGCTGTTGTTCACTTGGGCGTCCCAGCAAAACAACTCATCAAAATATTTATGAAATTGAAGGTTTTATATATTAATTTGGAGAAAATACTGTACTTTGTTTTTAATTTTACTGCATAAAACGTTTAAAAATTAATCTGCATTTTCCCTTTAATAATTTCAATGTTTCGAAATTGAATTTTTTTTTCAGGCTTTATTGAAGTTTTTTTTACAAGTTTTATGAAGGATATTGAAACAAAAACCTTCAATTAATTATATCCTGTTTTAAAAAACGAAAGTTTTCGTGCATAAAACCTGTAATTTTACAATTTTGACAAAGGTTTCTAGTTTTTGTTTGCAGGGCTTTTAAGTCTCTGAAATTCACATAAAAAGTCGATACTTGTGAATTTTAATGGAATGTAGGATATTAAGAACGTATGTTGTCGAACACATGCTGTTTTGCGCTTTGAAATAAATGTGCTATTTCAAAGTAGTGAAAATGTATCCTAACTATCGGATAAATAAAATGTAAATCAGGTACAGATTAAACTACATAATTGTATTTATGAATTACAATATTTTTTTCGCTTCTTTCGTGATCGATAACTTTTCGCTCGCTTGGCACGCCATGTTTATATTACGTATGTACGTTTTCATGCAAGTTCATATTTACAAGAAGCAATCATTGTTTATGATGAAAAGAAAATGGGGCAACGGCTTCAAAGGAAATAATAACTTATTTGCTTTTAAATGCATTGACGTCACCGATGGCAAACTCTATTTAGTTTCATAAGCATGTCTTGGAATATTGATTATTCCAAGACATACTTATGAAACTAAATTATTATGGAAAAAGTAACGTACATTTACAAAAATGTGAAACTTTTTACTTTGTATACTCTATATTTGAAATATAGATATGGCTATCAGACGTCCATTATTCGCCATTGTCCCGGGAAGCATATTTGGGCAGGGCTCAAGTTCCGGAATTTCACATAATTCAGCACCGTTTGCATCCCTATATTTGGATCCCTATGTAACATGGCAATCCCCTTATATAACATGGCAACTTAACCCTTCAGTGAACAGTGGATCTCAGAAGACACAAATTAGTAATTGACAACTAAAGATAGTTAAGACATAACCATCCTTAACTAGACATAATTTCATCTGATCTTCAAACTTCTGACTACCTTTAGTGTGATTTTCAGCCACCAAATCCTAGCACAAGTCAAGAAAGAGAGCATTTGGTTTTGGACTCAATGGAATAGGTTATGGTTCACTTTCCTTTCTTGTCGAATAAAATCATCGGATCGATGTCCTTATAAAAATTTTGGCCTATCAGTAGTGCATAATTTATTTCTTAATTTCAAATGAGTTATTTCATTTGTTGCGTAATTTTGCGCCCATTGAGACCAAAACCCCTTTTGGGGTCATAGGGGTCAATTTGGTTGTCAAATATTATTTTTTCTCCTTCAATTTTATTGTATAATGCCAAATTTTGTTATTTTTGCATTATCAATACTTGAGATATTTTATTTACCTACGCAGAGCAATTTTAAAAATACACTTTCATGTGTCCATGTGGGTTGAAATCAGTAGTAGTAGTTTCGAAAAGAAATGACGACTCTGTTTCAATCTATATTAGTGTTTAATAACGCACGGCCTTAATAATCACGGAAACCACGACAGCAGACAGATTAAAAAAACGTAACAGAAGCGCTATTGTAAGAAATGAATAAGTCTAATTCAGTTTAAATTGAGTCAAATACTATAATTTAACCTCGAAAGAAAAAAATATATAATTTTTAAATGTAGATCGTGATATTAAAAGATAAAGTAGAATGCAAAAGCTTGTTTTTCTCTTGTCCTTCTTCCTTGATATGCTCGATTCCTTAAAAAAAAAAGCAGATTAAAATATACATTTATTTTCAGATTAATTCTGCCTCTTCCGACTACAGAAGAAAAGCGTCTCATTGAAGACAAGTGATGACAACAAAGATGTAAAAATTAGATTCGATCGCGTATCTTGAATAACAAATGTCTTTCTAATAAAGGAAACATTCTTCGAAATCTGCTCTTCACGAAAGTTCACCCATTTAAGATGGAATAAAAGAGACTAGTTAGAAGAAAATATATTGCTTGAAGAAAAAGTGTGAAATTGATCAGATCAATGCTTAAAAATTCCATTTTAAGACCCAATGAGAAATAAGATGTATGTCTGGAAAAGATACCTTCCACAGAATCTGATTTTCAGAATCGCTTAATGTTGGATTTGCAGAATCTGTTCCACATAATCTGTTTTTTTTTATTTTGTGATAGCTCGTTGATCGAGTAGATATAACATGGATTCAAAGAGATTATCAATGACAGCCTGGAGCCAATCTGACAACAGACCATTTTTATCATCCCTTATCTGCAGTTCCTGTTCATCGGGACTTGCCCTAATGCTGACAGGAGGAGTTCTGGTGGCCCTATTTCGAAACGGATCCTACCTCTCGGACTTTGCAATGGGTGGGGTTGCCATTTTGGTTCTGGGGTCGTCATGCTTCGGTGTTGGTGTCGCGATGGTGATATTCACCATCTACACGCGACAGAGATTGCCCAAGACGTCTTCAGCAGCAAATGCCGACGTTCCAGTCGACCCTTACTGCTTGGCACCGATGTATCCGTCCAACATTGACATGCAGACGAAGAATGTCAACATTTCCGATGCACATATATTGATATTGCCCGGTGGTTTTGAACCTGTGCAGGTGTCTTATCCAACTTGATGGAAAATATTAATTTGCAGCCCGAAGTCGTGGGACCATCAAAGGTTGAGAATGCACTCGAATTTTTGAAAGATGTTTCTTTCGACATTCAATTAAGAGCACTATAAATTGAAAAAGGTATGACTTTTTCAACATTTTTCATCTGAAACTGATGTTCATCAAGCCTGGTTGACTGTTTCGTGCTGGAACGAAGAAAATGACTAAAAGTGTGAACATTTCTTGAACCTTTGGAATGTCTGTGGATAGTCGGTGGAAAAAAACCTAACCTATAAATCAGCATTGGGCACCACGAAGGGGGATTTTAAATGTAAACTTTTTGATCATTTACTAATAGGAATTTATGTAAATCTTTGTTGTAAACCAACAGTTGTTTGTAATAAACCAATTGAACTAATACTACTTTTTGTGACAGCCGTATGTCGTCCATTTGATGTGATGGAAACTTGATGTAGCTTGTATTATAATAAAACCAACGACCCAAAATGTACGCTTTCAAGTGAACAGCAACCAACAGAATGCAGCTTACATTGCTTCCAGCATTGACCTATACACAAATTGGACCGCTCATGAACCATTTTGCCATTATAAATTTTAAAATTGAACAGAATTTTCCAAAATATTATAAATAACAATTATATTTATGCAAATCTGACTTCGTTCATTTCGACCATGAAACACCTTTACGCTCTTAAAAGAGCTACTGGGATCACTAAGTTCACCGTTCAAATTGGATATCGGCGAAAAAAATTATGCTACTTTGTGTCTAGAGCAGGGCATCAAATATCGCCTACGTTCCTAATATCGTCTACCACAGTTTCTGCTTGATTAGTGCTGGTAGCCACTACCGGAAATATGAAGCTTTCCCCTTCAGCAGTTGTTTGTGTGAAGCCAGACGCACCTGTGTTGTTTTTTCTACTCTCTGAGAATATTTGCTGATGTGTACGTTGAATTAATAAACATGCTATTACTTTTAGTATAATCAATAAGGTTCAAGTCATAATGTTATATCATTTGAGACAGTGATAGGGAAGGTAATAAGCTACAATTTAGTGTAATTTGTTTCTTGAGAATTAGGTTGTTTTTAAATGTCCCATTTTTTATAAATATATAGTGCTGTATAAATTTAATCATTGATATTTCGAAAAATGTGGGCGTGTCTCTATCTATCCAGATGTTTTCAGAGTTTGAATTTTAACATACACCGAGTGGCTGAAATGTTATGATCACATGAAGTTTTTAAGTTAATGAGCTACGATGTTGCTTCCGCCAGAGGGCAAGAGAGGAATTTAAAAAGACGAAAGGTGATTGCTTACAACGTTAGAAACGTTTTGTTCGAACAGGTTTGGGTAGAAAAAACCGCGATTTGACAGACTTTGAATGTGGGATGTTTAAGACTGGACTATTAGCCAAAAAACTGCGTCTGCCTCATGTGGTTGTCAGCGGTTACTGAATGCTTGAGCGGAAAATAGAGTATACAGGTTTGTAAGGGACAACTGAAGGGCAACAGTTCAGAAAATTACAACTGTTATTCATAGACGATCCTCCCAAAGGATCTTTGAATGCACGATTATATAGCGTATAGGATATGGGCATAAGTCATATAATTTTGGCCCACTCACTGTAATAAACTATTTACTCCTCTAGGCATTGTAGCATGAATTTTAATCGTCGCCTCCAGGACAATCATATATATTATTTCTGTAGTAAATATTCCTTTAACGGCCCTTGTACTCAATGTTTCTTAACACATGATGTGTCAAAAGAAAGAGAAGTGTCAGGAGCAATGGCGAATCTCATACGTTCATCTCATAAATACCAACTGTTGTTTTAATGCATTTAATATAATTAATTTAAACATATTTTTTAAACCAACCGTTGATAATGCTGCCATCTATGAATGAGCAGAAAAGTTAAACTTTTATGATTTTTTGGCTATAAAGAATACGCTTATATATATATATTTCGCCCTTACAACGAATGGGTGTGCGGGAAAGGGGGTGTTTATGCGATAATTATCGCATGGGCATGCTAGTAGAAAAAAAATCACCTTAAAAAATGACGATTCGCATTATCACCATCTGCTTGCGACAGAAATTTTTTAAGTTAATATATGCGTTTGAGACGTATTTTATCTCAAGGTAGATCTCATATGGGCGGACAGTCTGCCATGTGGTATATGTCACAAAAATCTGAAAATCAACTAACAATATTTTTCATTATTAGATAGAGAGATCTATCATTTTCTCTAGTGGTGTGGTTTCTAGTTTAACAGGTTGCCCAATAATGAGTTGACTGTCATTCCGCTTAATAATATATCCGAGACAAGTTAAAAAATTCACAGACAATCTTGCCTCGAAACTTTTTGTGACTGACTTCACTTGTCATCCAACCAGCCCATATATGCAAAACAAATACGGATGTTTTTGCTCATCTTTACTGCTTGCTAAAAGTGTATGCTTTTGATGTTGACTTTTCAACTGAGGTCTCTTATCAAATACTTCCAAGACGTACATAAAAATATAATGTATGGCAACCATTTCAACTCTTTCATAATTGTTTCAACTATACAGCTCAAAAATTGTTGGTCAATTAAGGGGCTAACATGGGGAAGACAGTAAGTCATAAATTTTGAGTTTTTCTTTTTTTTTCACGGAAAAAACAGTAAACGCTCAAGCCAATGGAATGGAATAAACAGTAAGTCAATCGGTAAAATGGTTTAGTTTCTACGAGCGACGGAAGATGGCACTTGCATATAGTCCTCGATACTTGGCCTGGAGAACAAATGCTTCCCCTGTAAAATTTACTTTTTGTGACTTACTGTCTTCCCCAGGTCAGCCCCTCAATTGAATTGCTTACCATACTTAAAAAAAATCAAGTATTTTAATTTTTTTTTTTTAATATTTACATTGAAAGATTTTAATTTTAAGTAAAATTCATCTAATATAAAGGTCAGGTGTTACAATAAAATCGTAATGATACTAATTATAACGAATATTAACAATTAAATGCTGTTATACTCCCCAAGGACGAACTCTTAACTTTCTAAGATGAAAACTAACACACGTCTTAATATTGAGGGGGGGGGGGGATTTAACAAGTTTTGACGGAAGTTTAATATAATATATTTAACGGGTATGCGTGGCAGTCGGATTTAAATAGTTTTGCTGCAGAATCGGATTTTCGAAGGTTTACAAAAACAAAATGGCGCGACAATCCCGATTTTTTGGATTTAACGAGTTTTTCGATCGGTCGGCTCATTTATGAAGGAATGGTTTAATTCTTGGACACGCGACAAATTTCTTTTATTTACACAATGTTTAAAAATAGATATCCATCAGATTTCTTCAATCGCAACACAATGGAAAACGTTCTCCAAATAAAACATTTTAATGACAAAATATCTATAGAAGTAACATAAAAAAAGAAAACAAACAAACAAAAAATAATCAAAACTTTATAATGAATTTTTACAAAATATGTATTTTTATATGTATACTTTAATCACCAATCGAACATCCAATGTAAATTGACAAAGCATTACATTTTAATACCAAATATACTTTATGAGAAAAAAAATTTGGTGAAGAAAATTTCAAATATGTTATGGATTTTATAATACTTCACATTCAAAATGACAACTTCAGATGCTCATATAATGACGAAACGGATAACATTATGTAATAATGCTGATGAAAAAACTTAAGTAAACACGGGAATCAGAAAAGGTTTAACAAATTTCGGTAATTAATAGCAATAGCTAATATTAATCTCTTTTGATAAATTGAAATTTTTCGAAAAGTACTGGAAGCACAGTTTGAGTTTTAATAAACACAGAAATATACAAAACATTTTCTGCGATACCAAATTAATCTTTTAAGAACTATTTTTATGAGGAATTATGTTGACTTTAGTTTCTATTAAGAACTTGTGTTTTAAGCATTGAAAATATTAAAAAAAAATTTGCGTGGAATTATTTATGAATGTTTTTTTTAAAAACAAATTCAGGTGCACTAAAGAAAGAAAATTCGAATAAAGTTGAACATTGCAAAGTTTAATTTAAAAAAAAATCTAAAATGTTAAAAGTTTTTTATTTATCTGTTGTTCTGCTACTATTTTGAAAATAATTATGAATTTTTGTTAGTAACTTTACAAAAAAAAAATATTTGCTTCTCTGGTCAATGTATGACGCATATCAGAACTGAGTGTTTGTGTAATCTGTAGGGTGAGGTATATTGAAGTCAAAAGAACCAACAACCTTTAAGAGTAACAATCATTTGCTTAAGTTAAGCAACAACAAAAAAATCATTTTAATCCTAGCTCTCTATATAATAAATACATAAAAAGTATATATAATAAAATATTAAGAAATATATTTTTTTGAAATCATGAAAACTTGATAATATATTATATATATTTCGAAATATGGAGGGAATAGTTACTATTTGTGATGAAAAGTGTTTTAAATTCCTCTTTTAACTGTCATTCCACAAACTATTTTTTTTTTCATTCTTAAATCGAACCGACGCGGGATAAAAAAAAATTAAGTAAAACCCCACAAATAATATAAATCAGTTCTTTAAAAATTTCATAAAAAATATTTAAATCGAAAAAACGCACAAAAACACCGCTAGATGACACCACCAAACATTTCACCGCGGATCCAATCCGTCGTTGTTCAAAGCCCCACCAGATGGCGACACCGTGATCTCTCATCCGCAGAGTCCGTTCCCTGCGAGCATGTTCTTCGTGCAGTAGAGCGGCAGCTGCGTTGCCTTGAGCAGGAAGCCTGTTATCCCCGAGCAGCCGTCGCAGCACGCTTCCAAGGGGCAGAAGAGAACGTACCACCCGGCGAAGAAGAATCCCACGGGATACCCGATGAAGATCAGGATGACGAGCCACAGGATGGAGAACAGACACTTGCACATCTTTCACGCCTGCAATGGGAGTGTGAATTAATTGGTTGAATCTATGTCAGACTAGAGCTTCACAATGGGCTATTGGGTTTGGTATCTATCCCGAAGATCAACACTGTCTGGGTTTGGTTTGGTTAATTAACGTCGCACTAGAGCTGCACAGGGGGCTATTGGTGACGGTTCGGGGTCTATCTCGAAGGAAAGACCCGGGAGCACATTTACACCGGCACCTCGTTTATTTAGAACCATGGTCAGATGACGAGGAAACACCTGAACTGGCACCCAACGCCTTCAATAGACGTCGGGACTTTGGACCCCCGATCAGATGTATCAGTCCCGTATACACGCCGTAAATTTTTGCGGATGTTCTGGACGACTTTTCTAGTACTTTGTAGCGAAGCTGGCAACCCTCCGATTACAAGATCACTACTTTTTACTTTTCTTTGTCAAGTCCATGACCTGGCATCAAACCGGGAACATTCGTATTTCTAGCTGAAGCCTTTAACCGCTCGGCCACGGCAACACTGTCTGGGAATAATAAGGTCCGGTGAAGAGAACAACACGTAAGCTGGCATCCCACTCACCTGAAGTCCACCACAATACATTTAACGTGCAGTAGTCATTGGATGTTTTTGAAGTGAATATAAATTTAAGCTATATAAAATGTGGTGACTTTTCAAAGCTTCCCGGGGAATCATCCTATAAGAAGGATAATGATTTATCATTAGTGGGGGTAAATCATCGACCAGGCTGGTTATTAAACCACTCTCTCCTGTGACCTTTGGACCGTTAGGGGGAGGTGGGGAGTCAATTAAGCAAAGTTTAGCCTCTTCAACCGAGTGTAATTTTAATTATGATCGACGGATCGTGGCGACTCTTTGTTTAAATTAAAGAAAGCAACGAGTTCTAAAATTCTATTTGACATGTTAAACTATTTGTAAAAAATTGTATAGTGTAGAAAGTCACGATTTGTCGAAGATTTCAGTATGAAGCCAAAATATCATGCAAAAGATCAGAGATCAGTTGTGGCATAGAAAACTTAAACAGGTTGCAAGAGCAGTTTGAGTCGAACAAAATGATACCAATAAGTCAAAAATTATGACTCGTGCGGTGAGATCTAGAGCTTAACAAAGACACAAGAAGGCACGTGAACACAATATTCATGAACCAAATCTTAAAAGTACAATGGGAGCTGTACTTCCCAGAGATCTTTAGCAGTCGACAAGGAACGAAATTTACAACTCACCTGTTACGAGCTCGCTTCACTCCCAATGTTCCAAATTCGAACTCCCAACCCTTTGATTTCGAGTCCCTTACTCTAATCACTTAGCCGCCCGCCGCAGGTGCGAATTCGTTGGACATAAGGACATTTTAAAAAAATCAGGTGTGGTTCTATTGAAGCACTGCCAGAAAGGTTTTACATGGAATGTCATTTTAGCATATCAAATTATGGAAATAGAGATTGATTGCCAAAGGAAAACTTTTCCTTACCAAAGAAATATAAAAAAGTTATTCCGTCCGAATCCACTTCTTGCACCTGCTTTGCTTTATATCGAGATAAACATCGGCACCTAATTTTATATCGCATGAAATTTATTTAAATATTATTTGTCACGGAGTTATAGTGCCGGAACAACGCTCTTCTCAAAAAAGATAACCATCAAATTTCCATAACTTTCTACTGAATTTTTTTAATATATATATACACGTAAATAATTTTATGCTTAAATTAATGTATGTACTGTTATTTAAATGTACGCTAAACTTATTAATAAAATGTATTCTGGAAGTTTGTAGTTTTCTAATATTAATTAGATAACTACAAAATTCCAGAATACATTTTATTAATAAGTGTATAGCGTGTTATTATTCAACCTAGTCAAACAAAATAAAAAGTGTATTTTAGTCTCAATTTAAAACATTTCGTTACATTTGAAATAGAATAGAGTTCATTGCTTTGTCAATGTCACCAATACATGTGGAACAAAAGTGTTCGAATAATAAAAAAAAACGTCTGTTTCACCATATGCACTCTACCATTTCACTTTCATAGCCAGTTGCCTCCGCCCCGCAATGTATTATTATCTAACAATTTCCAATGCCACTCGTCAATCAACATTAGCACAATACCTTTGAAAACAACCCACGAGAAAAGCAACATGTGTGACATTTTGTTACGCGTACAAGTTTTGATTTAAAACGACTTTACAGGGGTGTCAGAATAGAAACATCGCGCTTTTATGGTGATCCATTTCGACACTGTAATCTTTGACAAATAGCTCGATTGGCATACACTCGGTTTCGTTCAATAGGAAATAAGACGTCGATGTGTGTAAAATTTAAAAATAAAGTTAAGCAGACATGGGATGTGGGTGCAGAAGACTGTGGCGTCAAACTCAATAGTTTATCTTCTTTCTGTTGGCAACCCATTCCTATTTCAATAATCTTGAAAAGTGGCGTTCCAAGTAAAACCCACTGATCTCTAACTGTAACTTCTGGATAGGGCAAGACATTTTGTTGACTTGAAGCCGATATGGAGGCCGCCATGATGTGTCCCACTTTTCTTGATACCGCAATATTTCGTATATTTTTCATGTTAAAATACGCCGACATATATTATTTTTGGGTAGGTATTTTTTATTTTATTTTTAAACCCATTTTAAATGTAATCTGCTATTAAAATAGGAAGTCATTTGCAAGTCAAAGTAGAAGTAGTTAAAAAGCAAGAGCAAAAACTATCTGTTTGGCAATATAAAAATTAATTCTATAAGAAGAAAATATAATATTTATATATATTTAATACTTCTACAATGCTTTGGTAATAAAAAACACCACTAAATCATTTTTAAAAAAATGTTGGGGCACAGTATGGCAGCTTTCAATTGGTTTCAACGCGCCCGTAGAGGAAACAAAGTTTGATCCTTCCAGCAGTTACAGTTAGAGTTCAGTGGTAAAACCCTCCTGACCATCTGCATCACCTGATTTTATTTCATTCGTATTATTTTCTCTAAATATGCAAAAACATATGAATGCACTTCATGAATGCATCTAAAGTCGTCCAGAACAACCGCAAAAAATTAACGGCGTGTATACGAGACTGGTGCACGATACATCTGATCGGGGTCCAAAGTCCCGACGTCTACTGAAGGTGTTGGGTGCCAGTTCAGGTGTTTCCTCGTCATCTGACCATGGTTCTAAAATAACGAGGTGCATGTATGGATGTGTATGTGATCCCGGGTTTTTCCTTCGAGATAGATCCCGAACCGTCGCCAATAGCTCACTGTGCGGCTCTAGTACGACGTTAATTAACCACACCAAACTATTAATAAATCTTCATGAATGCACCAATTACCGATCATTTGGAAAAATAAGAGCATATCATATTATGTTTTTTAAAAGTCCCTTCAATCAATGTTACACAAAGGCTTTTAAATTGAGGTAAATTTCATTTTATAGTCTAATGCGAGTTCAGTAGTCACAGAAAATTGGTATATTCACCCTAAATATCAATAGAAGTCGTTCTGACTTTTTTTGAGCTACTTTCTCATAGTTGAAGAGGATGGTTGTTGTTGTTCTGTTATCACAAAAATGAAAGTTTTATTGGCTTATGATTTTGATAAAGGATACTAGAAAGGTGGGTCGTCACAATTACCCTTAGAGTGAGATTATACTTAGAGGAAAAGAGCATTTCTTCAGTCTGCTTTAAATTTACACATTTACAACGAAACAGGTGAGGCAGGAAACGTTTTCTTTTCACCCATTCTTCTTCCACTTTGAGACTAAAATAGAATGGGGACTCGTGATTCACCTAACAACTCTTCACGACATCGGTTAAACTTCTTTTTGACGCGAATCTCTTTAAAATCAACTACATGGGGGTATTCGTTTGGAAATATCTGAATTTTAACCCTTTGCACTCCAAGAACTCTTTGCGTTTTCCGTTCTTTCTACGGAACAGTTATTCATCCTTATGTTCTTTTCCCTAGAATTTGTTATGCTTATAGAAAAAAGGAACATAATCTGTTTTGGATCTGCAAAAGAACGAGTTTAAAGAAATATCGATGTTTTTTAAACACAAGATGTTTCGGAAAGTTCCAATTGCGGCCCATGACAACCTTTTGTCTGGACGATAAACAATTGTTTTCTTCTTTGAGAATATGGTAAACCCGGCCCCCTTCGGCCGCAATTGGGCTACTGCCTGCTGTTCTCGTTTATTATAAAGAACAGGGAACCAGAAGAACGAGTCGTTATGTTGTCGCCTGAGCGGCGTCAAAGGAGTGCAAAGGGTTAACTAGATCTATTCCAACACATTACGTGGCAAACAGCACGATTGATACAATTTTGGTCTCATTCGATTGAAAATCAGGTGCCGATGCTTGTAAAATCTTATTATAAAGCAAAGGATGTACGGGGTTTGAATATAGTTACACTTAACAGCTTGTGTATCTTCCTTCTGTTGGCGACCGATTCTTATTTTTATAATATGCCGAAATAGAGTTTATAGTAAAATTCCATTGGCCATACTCCGACCAGATTTTGTCCCTTAGACAATTAACCAACAAGATAGTGTGGTTAATGACTGTCTTTGATAAATCTACCAATAACTACTATGCACAACCAACATTGGGGGAATGACACATTAGGAATATGTATTTACATGGATTTTTTTTATATATATATGTTGCGGATATCGATAGTTTATATAAGCCTCTAAAATCTTTCGAAGGCTTCCGTGTCCGAGCGGTTAAGGCGTTCAGCTACTAATCCGAGGATTGGTGATTCGAACCCCTGCGATGGACTTGACAAAGAAAAGTAAAAAAGTAGTGATATTGTGATCGGAGGGTTGCCAGCTTCGCTACAAAAATACTAGAAAAGTCGTCCAGAACATCCGCAAAAATTAACAGCGTGTATACGGGACTGGTGCACGATAAATCTGATCGGGGTCCAAAGTCCCGACGTCTATTGAAGGCGTTGGGTACCAGTTCAGGTGTTTCCTCGTCATCTGACCATGGTTCTAAAATAACGAGGTGCATGTATGAATATGTATGTGTTCCCGGGTCTTTCCTTCTAGATAGGTCCCGAACCGTCGCCAATAGCCCACTGTGCAGCTCTAGTGCGACTTTTATTAACCAAACCAAACTCTTTCGAGGAAATTAAACTAGATTTCCGGAACAAGTTTTCGGCACTCAAAAGACAGCTCGTTTGTTGTGCCCCGGGAATACCACAGCATTCGAGACCGCTCGTTGATGTCCCAATTCACCGCATTGGCACAATCGAAATCCAAAAAAGCGACCTGCAGATACGAGAGAGTCATTCGGGTCATTTGCAACCAAACAAGAAAATGAGGGTATAAAAGAGATGAATTGTTATTTAATTGGAGATCGTTATATAAAGTCAAAGGGCCCATTTCGAGTCAGTGAATTGTTATTTAATTGGAGAATGAATGAGAGCGAGGTTCAAACGCATGTCGATATACAACGTTTAATGATGCGAATTCGAAATTTTGCTCTGTTAAGGTTTCACTCTTTAAAAATTTTGTATATATTGAATCTCATTTTTTCAACTATACTTGTCTTTTCCAAGGTACATACATAACATTTGGAACATTCAAATTAATATACAATATCATTTAATTGTTTATGACGTTCTTCATCGAAGTCCACGCTCGTGAAAGTCAAGATCATGCCATTGTGCATGAAATACTGCGCGGTTATCTCTAAAACCTCTAGTCCAGTGGTTCGCAACCTATGGTCCGGGGAATTTTTGGTTTTTTTGTACTTTTTTTAAAGGTGTTATTTGATGTTTATTATTTTTATACAAAGAAATCTATATACGTTGTTAAAAATGGTTTCGTCAATTTTGCTCCGATTAAATCTGACAAAACATTTTGTTAGTTTTTCCCAAACAACGAAATAATTTGTTATTTTTTGACGAATACACTTCTCATTTTTAAAGAAAAAATTTAATCGGAGCACATTGAACGAAGCTTTCGTCGTATTTGAGAAAACGTTATTAACATGTTAATCAAAATTAAATAACAGTGTAATCAAAATTTATTTGTTTACCATAGGTAATGAAGAATTTTATGGCAACTTGGTCGGTTTGATTATGTATTCTGTAAGTTTAACGTGTTTTTGGATAATCCATAAATAGTAAGTTTAGTCTTCGGTTAATAGCTTTGAAAAGGTGTTACTTTCATTAACGTCCTTCTTTTGTATACTTGATGTCTTCCAAAACAAATATTGTTGAGGAAATAAATACAAGCTCAAATACCACCTTTACCACTTGAGGAATATACCACTCAAATACCACTTGAGGAATAAAGAATAATTTCACTGCAATTTATTAATACGTTAAGTAATTAAACTAATTTAAGTTAAATACAATTGAATTTTTAGTAATAAATTTGCAAGAATACGATATTTAATAGCGGAATTATATTTAGTGTCAAAATAATATTGGACACCTAAATTTTATTTGGTACTATTAAAAAGTAGTGTTCATCGCTTTGTGTTAATTTGGCGGTCCTTAACCATATACAGGTTGAGAACTATTGCTCTCATAAATTTCATTTAAATTTAGAAAATATTTGTGGGAGGAGATATGGGGTAGTAAGAGAGTCGAATTCCCTAAAAAGTAGTTGGCATAAAAATGTGTTTATTTCAACTTTTGACCCCTATTGGAAAATATCCATTCACTAACCTCAAACGTTAGAGTAATGGTTCCCAACCCTTAGATGGCCAAGGACCATTCAGTTAAAGGTTAGGCCGATAACCCCTCGCCCCATTCTAGTAACACTCAATTAAATTTGAGCTCTAAATATTGTTTAGACACTAAATATAGTTCGAAATACAAATAATGTATTTTGAAAAACGAAATAATAATAATAAAGGCATTCAACCGCACTTCACTTAAATGTAGCAATTCAGATTAATGAAATAATGTACATCAGTTTTACTTCATAAAATCAGTTATGTGTGTAGGTTGCATTTGTGTCAACAACGTCGATATTCCAATCAGTAAATAGTACATTTAAAAACGAAGGTAAGGAATCTTGCAATAATACAAGTGAAAGTGTAACATTTTCTTTTCTAGGAAATAAATTGGATTTCCTTAGGTTAAAATAGATTTATCTTTTACATCGCCTGATTGGTCTTCGAAGAAAAAATTACTGCCGATTTTACAATACCTCTACTGCCCACTTTAGACCCTCTAGCGTACGACCAGTGGTCCTCGGATTACAGGTGTTGGGAACCACTGCTTTAAATCATCTGAAATATGTTTTCCATGTCGTTTTAGACTGTCGTTTCCGAACAGTGTCTAAAATCCCAAAAGTAAACAACGGAAACTCCATTTACCAATGCCTAATTTTGACACCACCCTTTCAGTAATGTCTCTCGGACAATGGTTACTTATACAGTAATGTAAATGTGTTGTTCGAAGCATTAGGACATTTGATTTGTACAAGCTCAAGGCTTATGCAAGTGTAACCTCTTCCGGTAGACACGGCAGCATCCTACAGTTGTTTTCAAATTCTAAAGTTAGGTTTTCTTATGATAGATCTTATTGGCACCTATGAGTGAATGAGTGTCAATATATCTGTGGCTTGGTACAAGATGAACCAATGCGAATTTTATAAATTAACAAACTAATAGAATAGAACAAATAGAGACCTATGGTACAGACAATTAGAATTAGGATACCATATATATGAAAGGCATTTTTTTTTATTCTTGAAGAAAAATGTAAAGGAAATTCGAAGAAAAAACGAATAAAAAAATCTGAATATCTATTAGTATATTTAAATTTGGAGATCTACATCCTTCATCGCAAAAATAGTCAAGGCAAAGCAGCTAGTCTTGTGGGGAAAAAAATCATGCATATTTGAAATTAAGCTAAGACTTTGACCATGGAGTTGGATGTTTTTCCATCAGCCACGTTTTCTCCCTTCAAAATATGCGAGTAGAAGTTCACGGAGAAGCCATTACGGGGGCCCTGAAAGGGTTAATTCACCGCCTACCACTTGCGGCTCTCGGTGTCTTGTAATTTCCAATTCGTGACCCACCCTTAACAATGGCCTCTTTGTTTTCCTCTAAAGAAGTCATTTCGCAGGGGTCAACGGTATATTTTGAAACCTGAAGGGAATTTTGTCCTGATCTTCAGGTTAAATGTCAATGCGTACGTTGTGTGGAGCGCCGTTTGTGAAAAAAGTGTTCAAGAACGTTTAACAAATTATAACGTAAAGGAAATTAAACTAATATATATCTTTAACCCTTAATGGAATAGTGTAACTCAAGAGTGAGTTAAATACTTTCTATTAATACATTTACTACTACATTTTGCATTACATTTACTACTACATTTTGTACTTTCTATTAATTAGTATTTAGAAATTTTCGTTGTGTAGAACGTCATTTGTGAAAAAAAGTGTTCGAGAACATTTAGCAGATTATAACGTAAAGGAAATTGAAGTAATCTAAATCTTTAACCCTTCATGGAATAGTGTAACTCAAAAATGAGTTAAATGAGAGAGCTACATTGCATTTTGTACTTTCTATTAATTAGTATTTAATTAATAAATAGCGTCAATGTTAATGTGTATAGAAGTGTACGTAGTGCAGAATGCCATTTGTGAAAAAAGCGCCAAAGAAGTCCGTTCGCCACGCCACTGCGAATTTTTCGGACGTTTATAAGAAAAAGGCGCGGTTCCTCGTTGTGGTACGTTGTGTATACGTTCGTTCGCAAGTACCCTCTCAAGCAGAGCAGCAGTCGCGAACTTCAAACTGATTATCGATTCAATTTAATTACGTTTTATGTTGGAAGTTAACTACGAATTGTAGTGTTACTAGTTTTTATTCATGATTTGTTGACAAAAATACAAAGAATTATTAAACTCGTATGGTCCGTGCTGTAGAACATAGATATAACGCTGACTGACCCGATTATGACATTGAAGCACCATTAAATTGTGGCCCCATTGCTCTCAAATAGATCCTGGAACATCAAATCAAACTTTTACTTGCACTCAAATCCTTGCCCCTGAATGTCATGAAAATTAAACATAGCATAAATAATATAACAAAATATATTAATAAGTAATGAGTCTTCCTAATTTTCCGTATGTTTAATTTTTTTTTTCAATATTCGAATAAATTTAACATAAGTGGCAACTTTTTTTTTTACTAAAGTTTGAAATGCAATATTTTTAAGGTAAATTTAGTAGCAAACTATGTTAGGGGTGTTAAATGTTTATATAAAATGCGTGATTTGGGGGCCCCTTAAAAATGTAAAGTGTAAACCTGGGCTTCACGGGCCTATTCGGTAATCAGTTCTTGTTGACTGAACTTGGGTAAATTCAATTCTTTACATGAATTGTTATACTGTAGCAGTTGTAATAACCATCATGAACGACATTTTTTTTTCTTAATCCTAGTGCTTCGTTGATCGAACCAGTAAATATAAAGTTAAACAGGAAATAAAAAGATTTTTTTTCAAGTGTTCGTGTCTTACTAATATGAAAGAATCTTGCGGTTTAAATGTCAATAAATGATATATCTGGTTCAGATATTACCAAGAAAAAAAATGCCGTGAGTAATGTTTCCGAAACAGAAACGATAAGAAATAATGTAGGCAGTAGGAGTCTACCTTTTAGATAAAAAAAATCTCTCAAGCACGTGTATTCTGAAAACTCGTTCTGATAAAGAAGCATTAATCGTTGTAATTCAAGATAAAGATGGTCATTTTACTTTCACCGAAGAGTTTTATATTCTGGTTGTCATGGCAACAAACTCTTCGGAATCGAAGAGTCCCAGGTTCAATCCCAGTGCCCAACCGAAAACTCACGGTGCATGTTAACCCTTTGCATTCCACTGTCTCCTCTCAGGAACGACCCGTTCTTTTGGTTCCCTGTTCTTTGAAATAAATAAGAACAGCATTATATTGCGTTTAAAAAACATCGGACTTTTTCCAATTTGTTCTTTGGCAGATCCAAAACCGATTACGATTCCCCCCCCCCCCCCCCCCCCTCTATGAGCTTAAAAAATTTCCGGGGAAATTAACGGAAAGAGGAGTAACTGTTCCGAAGAAAGAGCGCAAATGTCAAAGATGGGTGCAAAGGGATAAATATGTCGGTAGTCGAATGTTCTCACGTTGGTTGTGATGTGAAAGTTTGTAGAGTGGGGTGATCGATATCTGAACGTGATTCAAAATTACTAGACAATGTTTTCAGGTCTATCCTAATGAATATATTCCCATACAACATCGACGAGAGCCTTTCTCCCCACCCCCCCCTCCTTACAACCGGAAAGTTCCAATTGCGGCCCATTGTAACCTTTTGTCTGGGCGATAAACAAACGTTTTCTTCTTTGAGAATATGGTACACCCGGCTCCCTTCGGCTGCAATTGGGCTATTGCCCTTATAACTTCTGTTTATAAGTTTAACATTTTCAATATAAAATTTTCGAATTGGCAGATATGTAATTATATCTAATGATTATAATTTTAAAAAATCAGTTTAATTTAAATAAAAGTTAATACATACTTGAATTTTTTAAAAATGGCATCTAAAATAGTATAAATTTTCAAAAATCATAAGGTTTATAATAGCAGACTAAATAACGGATTAGATTAAATTTCAAGAAGTTACAATTGAATAATAAAACTCGCGCTGGAAAAAATAGTTACAATTACTGAGATTTAAAAAATATATAGTTTTAAATAATATACCAAAAAGTTCAAAATGGATGAGATTGTAATAGAATTTCAATTCTAATGAGATTTAGGGTGCATTATTTTTATTTAAAATTTAAGTACTACAACAAGTAAATTTTTGTTGAATTAAATTTTGTCATGAATTTTTTTAAATGGCTTCTAAAATAGTATAAATTTTCAAAAATCATAAGGTTTATAATAGCAGACTAAATAACGGATTAGATTAAATTTAAAGAAGTTAAAATAGAAGAATAAAACTCGCGCTTGAAAAAATAGTTACAATTACTGAGATTAAAAAAAATAGTTTTAAATAATAAACCAAAAAGTTCAAAATTGATGAGATTGTAATAGAATTTCCATTCTAATAAGATTTAGTGTGCATTATTTTTATTTAAAATTTAAGTAACTACAACAAGTAAATTTTTGTTGAATTAACTTTTGTCATGGTGATTACTTTTTATTACCAATAAAAGCAATAGAATAACATATTTAACTGACATTTCTAAAAAATATTATTTATAACTTAGATAAATTCCAATAAAGAAATGTAAACAAAAGCTCCCCAAGAGTTGAGAAACACAAATTAAAATATTTCATAGACTACAGAGTTTGAAACTTCAATTTAAAATATACCAAATAAAAATATAGAACAAATGATGAATATAATATAGAAATTTTAAGAGCTTACCTTATAGAAACAAAATTACTCGACAAGAGTTATCAACTTTTATCACTGTAACTGGGATGGATACACCCGCGAAACAATCCGACTGTCAGCATCCACCACACCTCAGCATGACATCAGGGTCACGTGCGTTCCAGAAACTTTTTGATTGGCAGAGACCGCCCTCAGTAAGTTGCGTGGGACGTAGAAACAGGAAGAGTTTCGAAACTCCTCATTTTTGCCTCTTAAACTCCCGCTGAGTTATTTTCTTCTTCTTTTCTTTCTGAGTCGTTTTGTATTCCCGCTCCGCTTTCATTCCAGTCTTAATGAATTGTATGCTCTTTTTCGAGAACAGTTGCTCACGGTTCCTGTTATTTTTTTTAAAGAACTGCTCGTTAATCTGTTGTTTTCGATAAAACTGTTCTTTAAAAAAAAGTTTTTATTTATTTTAAAGCCAAAAAATAGACAAAAATTAACAAACATCGCATTGACATATTCTTTTATTTTATACCCCTTATTAATTAAAGAAGTTTCACAAACGCACTTATTGAACAACTCATTTTTTTAATAAAATAATTAAATTGGAGATTAATGCATTGAAATATAACTTAAAAATAAAAATGAGGTTTAAAAATGAGTATATTTTTATAACTGGTGACCAGAGTTTTTGACCGCACAAATCCGCCATATTTAGTGCTCCAAATTATTTCAAATGTGCTATTTTTGACACAGTCAATGACAACATATTTGTTATGATAATTACACTTTAATTAGTTTTACAAATCATTTTAGTAATAGTCTTTTACACCAAACATAGATTGTTAAAATTGCAACTTGATGACGTTTGGTTTGGTGAACTTTTCAGAATAAGTAAACAATTTAACTCACATAAAACTTTTACAATATGCAAATGAACACTTTATTTAAACATTAAACGAAAAATTTTTACTCATTATATTTTTAAAAATTATATTTGAAAAAGTATATATTTTGCATTTATATGTTTTGAAATTTAAATATCTCATAAAATATTTTTCATAACTTACGAAATATTTTAGATTTACTTGACAGAACTTAACTTGTCTTATTATCCTATTAAAAAATACATAACAGTCGAATTGATAACCTCTCTCCTTGGCGCACGTTGGCGATTTTAATTTAAAGTTTTTGGCGTTTTTTTTTGTATTTTTTTAAGTTATAGTTGGCGCGCTAGGCAGTCGGTTAAAAATTTGATGGAAAGAATTTGAGACAAGTGCACAAATGTAATGAAAATATATCGTAACTGATATTCTCAAGTAAATGCCTAAAATTATTTATAAAAAAAATAAACTTTGAACTTAAGAATAACATATGTTGTTATTTACTGTGTTAAAAAAACTGATAGAATATTAAACTTATAAAAATTTGGAGAGCACTTTTAAATTGTTACGGATGATATTTGTTGCTCAGGACTATTGTTTCCCTTTAAGGAAAACGAGTATTCGCTATTAAAAACTAAATTTTTGTGAAATACCGAAACACTGACAAAAAACGTAAAACTTTCAAAGTTTAGCCACATGTTAAGGTTTTCCGAGACTTCCAAGTTAAGAAATAATAGCCCTGAAAAGAACAGATTATCAAAAGAAAATAGTTTTCTGAAGTTCAAGAACAGATTGTTTCTGTTCATTTTAAAGAACAGGTGAAAAAGAACAAGTTATTCCTTCTTTTCATGCCGCTAATGAATTGAAGAGTCGTTGGTCTCAAAATGATAAGATAAGTGAGTTCGGAGAATAGAAGCGAGCGAGAGTTGATTAACGGTGGAACGGTTACGGCTTTGTGTTATCTAAATACGTTTGACTCAAAATGGATACTTATTATCGTTACAAGAAAAGACTTTGAATTGTTCGTTAATCATAATTTTATAATACTTCGAAATAACTTGTTAATTGAATTGAATTAACGTCTTTATATGCGTTTATTATAGAGCTCAAACGGGAAATATATACAACTTAACCATTTGCTCTCGAGGAACATGTTTATTTACGTTATTTTTATGGAACAGTTCCACCACGTTCCTGTTCTTTTCAAATAAATATTATTTGGCGTGTTCTTTTTACGTTTAGGGCGGATAATTATAAAAATTAAAAGGATTCTATGATGCTGAATTTTATTCTCAAAGTTTATGACATTTTTCAAATGTTTAAAAAACAGGTGATGGGAGGAATTTCAATTTGAAGACTGTTTTAGATCACCAACATACTTGGTGCTTCTAACGTTAAGATGCCCAACGACCACTAATTCGAAAATTCAAAAAGTCGTGGACCACCACCTTCTAATAATATTATAAATATACCTAGGTACTTGATATATCTCATTTTTTGAAAACGTACTTATTTTATAAATAAATTTATTAATTAAAAAAAAGTCTATTTTTTTTTAACGCTAAATGTCTTATTCAGGTAACAATATCTAACTCATTTCTGGTTAACTGCTACTATAATAATCAAAGAAAGACTATGAAAGAGTTTAAATAAAGATAATATTTGTTTTTTGTGCATTTTCCAAAACGTATTGCTATAAAAGCACATACAGTCTGATTTTCCATTTGGACGTTTTTAGTTTTAAAAAGAATACATCCCAGGCAACACCCGTTTTTGAAAAAGTACAAGGAAAACATCTATGGAGTTGAACAATGCTCTACGGACCACTTAGAACCCACTTTACGGACTACCAGTGGTCCTTGGGTGGCGGTGTGGGAACTACTGTTCTAGAGAGGTAAAATAATCATTGCCATTGGACATCCAAACATCGCAATGCCATGGAAGCCACTCCAATGCAAAAGCGAAGAATAATTTACTAATTTTTATGGCAAATGTGTTGTAGATCAAGAATGAGTGCAGCATTTTCGCAATGCGGAGAGAATCGGCAGTGTTGTTGAAGAAAGGAACATACAATTTTTAGTAGAAATGTTCAGAGTTGGTGGTGCCATGTCGCATATTCCAATGAGCGCTAAAATAGAAGTTACAAAAAAGTTATTAAATTCGGCCAAATATGGTTGCTGACCCGGGTCAACATGACTTATTACCGCTTCACTACCAGATGTTATTCATATGAAAATTTATTAATTTTGTAGCATATCGTTATAAGAAGTTATTTGTAAGAGAATTCTAATTTATTTAGTTAAAAGGGAAAGGTTAGATAAAATCTCGAGTCTAAACTTAGTTGCATCAATTTCCTGTAGATGTCAGCACCATAGTCCGGGAGGCATCGACATTTTAGGATGATTATTTTACACCGGCTGAATTTCTTACCAGTAATTGGGTCTTGGTTAGATAATCTATAAAACGTAATTCAGCTGGTCCAGTTCGGGTGGGTGTAGGCGTGGGGGCGTTCGGAACATGCAAAAAAAGTTGAAAAATAAAAATATTTTACACCGGCTGAAAATTTATTTACGGGTTATTTGGACTATTTTATGGTGTTTTTGGGTATTCAGCCGGTATTCTGAGGGTGGGTTATACTTCAGCTTCTCGTTTGTTTATGTAAAAAAACACGTTTTTTCAAAATATTTTACACCGTATGAAAATTTAACAGGATATACTAATTTAGGTATTAATCAAGAAGATAATGTTCAGCTGGCTCGGTAGTGGTGGAAAGACCTTCAACTTTGGCTATGAAGTGGTTGCGCACTAAATTATATTCGAGCGCCGCGCAGTACCTTCCAACATCCAGCTGAAAGTCATTCCACCACTGCCGAGCCAGCTGAATGGGATTTTTTTAAACCTTACCTTACATACTAATAACATACTCGAGTTTCGTGTGGTGTAAAATTGATTTGATTGGGAAATCATTAGCAAACATCGAGAAAGCATTCAAAATTTGACTAGGTTTTATTTTGTTTCGTTTCGTTATATCTAGGGCTACCAGAAGTTCGAAAAGCCAACCCGACCTATTTAATTATTTGCTGAATAAAGATGGATAGAACTGCTAATAATAGATAATTAACTTTATTACGCTAATTTCCCTTTATCATTTGTTACACGTTATTATATTTTTCTGATAAAACAACTTTTTTCAATTTTTTTTTAATTTTTAATTCTATCGAATAAATCACTACACGATAGAATGGAGTTCATTTTAATTTTTAAAAATTTACCTCTGAATAAACCGCTTGACGAGAGTGGTTCTAGCAATGCTACAAAAAATACCGAGGGGATCTGGGAGAGTCAATCTTACCAGCGATAAATAGGGATATTTTTTACACCGGCAATGGGGATTTAAAAAAAATACTATAATTTAGGGCGTATGTCAACGGTGCTCATATGTACGAATGATGGGAAATCCCTGGACTTGAGTCTGCCCGAGAACCTCCCAGGACCATTATTGACGGCCCGTGGTCGAAAATGGCTGCACTAACATCGAAAATGTTAGTGCAGCCGAAATCATGTGAATTTCCCCCACCCCTCCCCCCTATTTTCTACAACCATACATGAACGGAAATTCTTTATTATTTACTACTCATATCAAAGTTTCCTTTCAATTTTTACGAAATGATAACATGCGAAAAAATTAGAATACATATACTTATTTTTTGAAAATTACAGCAATCCCCGTTTCTTTTAAATGTGCGAACCGGTCAATAACAATATTGACTTAAATAACGAAACAACAGCACACAGTAACTTTGTCACGAAAACTATTTCCGTTTGGAGATATTCCTTTAAATTGTCGGTTCTCCTACCCATTCCCGCGATTCACGCACGAGCCAATCAGTTTATCGAATACCAAGTGCAGCCCAAATCAGAAAATTCATTTCGGCCTGTAGCTCGCCACACATGCAGTGCATTAGCAGGGGGAGAAATCTCCATACTACGTAGAGGTTGCCATGGCAACGATGCAGACCATTTTGCTTTTCGGCTGCAGTTTTGATTGAATTGAAATTTTTTCCCTCTTAAATTGTGCATCACGGCAATAGGCTTGCTATTTAGCGGAGATTTTGTTTACTTACCGTAGAAGTTTCATGTTCTAATTCTAATCTTCATTTAAGAAAATTAGTAAAATTACTCTTGTCGTAGATTTCATTATGGAGTCAAAATATTACACTAAAGTGCAACTGTGGCATAGGTTAAACTAATTGAAAGGGCAGTTCTATACAAAAAAAATTTACGGAGAAGTCTAAACTTATGATGACAAGCGTGGAAGATATCTAAAGCTTACCGAAGACGCAAGGAGGAGGAGGCCGAGCAGGCGTGCGTACAAAGTATTCTCGAACCTAACCTTAAAGGACAGTGCCTACCTGATTTTTTAATTCTTTAATGTGGGAAGACGGCAAGGTTGACATAAATTTGGTTTCGTTCATTTCGTGACATAAAACAGTGTGTAAAATATTGAAATAAAGCAAAGCACGTAATGGACTTCGATTGGAGCATATTTATCTTTTTTCAGTTAGCAAAGGTTTCTTTGGCGACCAATTCTTATTTCTATAATCTGTCCGATTTCTCCTAATCATATTTCTATAATTTGTTGAAGTGATATTTCACCCTTCGTGTCTTGTCCGACACAGCCACACCCGATATTTTGCGTTCTGGGAGTTTACATATCTTTTCGTGAACACGCAGGTAAAAACACGATAAAGGGTAACTAATGAAGTAAATTTGGTATAATCATACTTAAAAGTAATTATAACCATGATGTTTTAACTATATATTAGATATTTACATACAGTGCCGTTACACAAAAAATATTTTTTTTTTTGGGGGGGGGGGGGGGGGGGGGGGTTAAACAACAAATTTCCCAACTTAACGATTCAAAATTCTCAATTCAACTATTCGAAATTCCCAACTCAACAGTGCTGAAAATCCCCAGTTCCAACTTATCGACATTTTTCATCTTTTTTTTTTATATATATTTTAGGTAATATTAAGCAGTTCTCTCACCAGCATTGATTTGTTGCACCCATATGCCAATGCAGTGTCCGTTCTGAGGTCTAATTTAAATGTAATCTTACAAATTGGACGATTTCTAATCTTCCCTAGGTTTCATTTGTTAATAATATTAATTTTCTCAGGCATAAATTTTCCCAACTCGGGGTTGTTAGAATTTGAAATTCCCAACAAATGCATACAATAAAGAAAATTTTAAAATTGGGGCGCCAAATTCATGTTTACTTGTGTCACAAAATTTCCCTGAACCGTCCATGAGTACAAAAGTCGTATGTTAATCATTCGAAAAATATTACAAGTCCACAATTTTGGATACTTTGTTAAATTAACCTACATTTTATTCGATTTCAAATACATCTATAGCCATTTGATTATCAGATATGCTAATTTTGCCAAAATATAACACTTTTGTAATTTAACAACTTTGATAATTTTTAGAGGACTGCTGCTTTTTATTTGTAGAAATGAGTAGCCCAAATACCAAAGCAGTTATACCTAAAAATTCAAAAAATGAGATTTTGGTATCAATAGGCTGCGGGGGCCGTATTTTGGTTGTACGACCACGCTATTGTTGACTCCATTTATGATTCAGAAGGCTTAATTAAGTAGTAATAAATAATTTGATGAACACCATAGTATTTAGGGAACAAATAATATTTAATGATGCAAGTTTAACAATTAAGGATTTACATTTAAATATTAAATATATGGCATTACAATTAGATTGAGTAGCACTCTGAAACAGCGTGTATAGCGTTGGATGGAATGAGTTCCTTTTTGTCAGTGTTGTTCACAGGATTTGGCCGCCCCGTGCGTGGGCCTCATGTGCTGGAGCTATGTGATTGGCTCTTGGTGTAAACACTGAAGTGCAAACTCTTTCCTGGAATTGCTTGGTAGAGAAAGAAAGGTGGATGAACTCCATGTCGCTGCAAGGCATTTCATAACTTTGGCTTCAATTTTAAAATACAATGAAGAAGATAAATCTGTTATTTAATAATAAAAATTCAAAACAGGCGTAAATCAGACACAAAAGTAGGTATATCCAAGCTCATCAATATATACAAAAACATATAAACAGGCGCAAAAACAATTATATCCAGCAAATCCTGATTGGTTGTAATGTGAATATAGCTTATTTTGCTTCTTGAATTCAAACAAGATGGCGGCGCATACATTTCTGAAACCAGTTAAATTCTTATTCCAGCTGTGAAACAAGTTATGCGAATTAAAATTGTAAATTATTCAGTAGTTTGAGAATTTACACATATTAGTGAAAAACTATTGTACTCTTTCTTCATTTATATTTACAAAAAAAAAATTGTGTTAACTAGCTAAGTTTTGGTAGTTTTTTGCGATTTACACAAAAAAAAAACTTTTCGGGAATATAGCTGCGTATACAATTGGACTACACAAACGAACATTATCTAAAAGCAAACAATTAGAATTAAAATTGTTTTTCAATGTATGTTTTTTAAATGAGATATTTTCATTACACATACACAATATCGCTATTTTTATCTGGAACACATACAAATATGGCTTATTTCTAGTCAATTTGCAACTTCCGAGATCACCTGTAACTTAAATTCTTCAAAGAAGCAGTATAAATTTTGAACAGTTGAAATTTTATTGAAAACTTCAAGTTCTGAAAAGAACACAGCCAATCAAAAAAGAGACACATGCTAAATTGTTCGTTAATTTCCTGTTTTTGCAGCAATACACACACATAAATTTTAAATTAATAAAAATACTTTATGTTAAAATATTTAAATCTAAAATGTTAGAAATAGTTTTCAAACAAATATCCCAAAATAAAAGGTCAATTTTTTAAAAATTTATATTAAACTATATTAAAGTGAAAACCACTCTACAACTTCAATATTTCCTCTCTTCTCAATAAAATTATAAAGATAGTTAAATAGTTAGTATTAAAGAATTTTTTAAATACTATAACTATTTTTTACTTTTAATTGAAACACAAATATGACGACAGATTTTTTTTACAACAAAACGTTTTTATTTAGAATGTTTATTGATACAAGCAATAAAATAAAGTCTATCTCTTAAATGATGCTGTTCAGCGCTCAACTTTTTGAATTTGAGCTGAATGTCCGATGTTTACTCTGATAGTTTTTCCAGTGTAGTCTTTTGATTTCTGAAACATGAAAAAATATTGATTTTTTATATTTTAAAGATACTGCAGTTCCTTGCAGGAAATATTTTAACTTTAACAACATCAAAACATTTGATGTTTTCCCCTAGAATACAAAGAAACAGCCTTTGCCAAAAAAAAAAAAAAAATCCGAACTCTGGTAATATATGTTACACGCCTATAGGGAAGGAAGGGGTCTGTCCTACATGAAATGTCAAAATTTTGAATCACTTTACATTGCGTACAAAGAAAGTAGGGGAAGCCAATTTAGGAGGTTAAAAGTCAATAAATGAAGGTTTCCTCAGTTCATGCAACTTTCATACTGTAAAACGTAAATATAGAATGTTTAATGGGTCAAAAGCACGATCTATCCATCTATGAACCTACAACTTAACATGAATTTATGTTGTGAATAGGCCTTGCCATAACTATATTTTAAGCTACAACTCAACTAAAATAAGGAGAGAAAAAATACTTTTCAATATTAATATTGTTTTACTATTGATTGCAAATTGTATACAAGTACAGTACTATCTTTATATATAATTCTCTTATGCGGTGATTGAAAAACGCTATTTTTCTCGACGCGGAATGGCAACAGTTAGTTTGTTTACAAAATTCTGCGTTTGCGCCCGCATTTCTTTTTTGCCATTATGTAAGCCATTTTGACGATTCCCTTCAATTCATTGGTAAATAATTATTTTGATGATGTCAGCCCAAATTAGTAAGAATACAACCCTTATTAAATTAAAAAATAGAAGTTTTGAAAAACGCTTTTCTAAACTTTAAATGACCAGAAAATTGAGGTGGTGCCATCGGTTGGCATTTTTCAAAACTAGTCTTATTAATTGCAATAACAATTTATATAAAAAAACACTGTAGATACATTTTGTGTATAAAACAGTATGTGACATAACATGGGAGAGGAAGGGTCAAAATAGTGTGGCATAATAAATGAATGCTTTCTAAAGAGAGGTACCGGAACACTGATCAGGGGCGTTCCGCCTCAAATCGAGCCATAAATATATATATCCACCTCATTTTGATAATTATAAATTCTATCACTTCATTCGAATGCTAGTAAAGATTTTATTGAACCAAAATAAGTGGGCTTACCTCTTTTTACTGGTGTTTTATCATTGGAGGTACTTGGCTTGTCGGCATATGCTTTACTATGTTGTTCTGCGATTCTTTTTTTTTCTTCTTCCTATACAGAAAATTTTAAATATTAGAAGAATATCAATAAAAGTAATCGAATGCCTTATGAAAAGTTCAGAAAAATACAATATATTAGGATGGTAGGGTTTTTAAGTGTGTGTGGGGGGGGGGGGAAGGGCCGACAGCTTGAGCAATTTGAAGGACTTAGCTGTTAAACATTCTGTGATAAATGGACAATCTACAGATTGTGAACTAAAATAAAATTATTATGATTTCGACAACGGAAAATAAGTATTTTTTAAATTTAAATATATATATATATATATATATATATATATATAATTTATAAAAATGTTCGATTTGGCAATATTTTTCAAGTCAAATGCAAGTTATTTTTCAAGTCAAATACAGAGGTATAAATGAAAAGCCACAGCTAAAGTGATTACAATTTTAAATAATAAAAAAAAACGTATTGAGAGCAGGCAACATATGCTAGAGTGGCCATGACGTCACTGCTAGCTAATGTTTTGAGTTAGAAAAAAAAAATCAACCGCCATACTTCTTAGCTTGTGCCGAATGAAAATTTCGAGTGAAATCAATTAATTTTTTTTAATATTTAAATTTTTTATCTTTTATTCCCTACTCAAGTGATGTGACTCAAGTGGGTTAAAGTTAAACAAAAGACCAGGATTTAATTTTGTATTTTTTTATGTATAAAATAAATTATTTCATGTGGTGTTTTGTTTGTTGTGATGAAGGGCAACAACTGTAGTTGTTTATTGTAGAAGTTCATTTAGAATACTAAAAATCAATGTAGAGAATTTCAGTATCATGCTTTTTAACAAAGATTTTTATATTAAGATGAAGTCAAATTATAAAGTTAACTTGAAAAGAATAACTGATTCTTCTGTCTGATCGAGTCTTGCATGATTTGTGGTAACAGGCGAACACACTATTAAACATATTTAACTTGTCAATTTATTAAAAAAATATTTAATAAGATATTTTATATTCCATACTTTTCTTAACGTTAAAATTGACATTTGTATTGCCTACTAAACGTCCCCTTTGTTGCGATTCTGTAATAAAACTACTACGTTCTATGCTGTTGCTAGGAAATGTGCAAAATATTTTTTTAATTTTCAAAGCTTAAAAATTCCGCTAGTCACATGCGAATACTCACATAGGCGTCTTTCATGTTGAAACAGCAAAAGACATGTGCTGGACATTCCAAACACGAGATTGTATAGCATCCTATACCAATCTCAGTGGATGGAAATGTAAATCAAATTCTTTTAAAGTGAAATTAATTTTACAATTTATAAGAATAAACATGTTTTTTCTATTCATTTCAGAATAGTGTGCAATATGAGACAATGGATTGTGAGGGGACATACAGCAGCAGCTTGTTTTACAAAAGAATGTGGCAGTGCTAAATATTAACCCTTTGAAACTCAAGGAACATGTCTGATATTTAGGTTCTTTTTATGCAACAGTTACATCCTGTTCTGTTCCTTTCAGTGGCGGCTCGCCCACTACAGCAAGTACAGCCGGGCTGCACCTAAATTCAGTATTTTAAAACTAAAATCAGATATTTTACTAATTTTCTTAAATGAAGATTAGAATTGAAAATGAAATTTCTATGGTGAGTAAACAAAATCTCTGATAAATAGCAATGCTGTTGCCGTAATGTACATTGTACAATTCAGGAGGGGAAAAAACTTCATTCAATCAAAACTGCAGCCAAAAAGCGAAATTCGAAATCGGCTGCATCGTTGCCATGATTGTATGGAGATTCCTCCCCATGCTAATGCACTGCATTTGCGAGAAGATACAGCCGAAATGAATTTTCTTGTTTTAGCTGCACTTGAGATTCGATATGTTGATTGGCTCGTCCGTGAAACGCTGCGATGGGTGGGTGAAACGATAACTTACGAGAATATCTCAAACGGAAATGATTTTCGTGATACATTTACTGTGTGCTGTTGTTTCAGGATGTGGTCCTGCTGTTGTTTTGTTATTTAAGTTAATATTAAAATTGTCCTATTCGCATGTTTGAAAGAAAGGAGGATTACTTTAATTTAAAAAAAAATAAGTAAGTGTTTTCTATTTTTTTTTGCATGTTATCATTTCGTAAAAATTGAAAGGAAACTTTGATTTGAGTAGTAAATAATAAAGAATTTGTGGGTTGTGGAAAATAAGGGGGGGGGGGGGGGGGGGATTCACATGATTTCGGCTGCACTAACATTTTCGACCACGTGCCGCTACTGGTTCCTTTCCCCTATTCAATGCCCTAATGATGACATACTCTTAAATGTAGTTAGATAAAGAACAAGCTAATGAAACAAGTTCTTGTTCAAGAACATGCAGTTCTCGTTCAAAAACATGCAGTTCTCGTTCAAGAACATGCAGTTCTTGTTCAAGAACATGCAGTTCTCGTTCAAAAACATGCAGTTCTCGTTCAAGAATATGCAGTTCTCGTTCAAAAACATGCAAATATCATTCAATTTGAAGAACGAGAAACCAAAAAACAAGTTGTTAATTTATGATTGAGAGTTACATCTCGAGTGCAAAGGGTTAATGAAATGTAGATTTAAATCCATTTTTAAAAAAATTCTGAGCATCTCTAGGATTTCCCGTTTCGCCTCTACCCGAAAAAAGAACATTTCACAGAAAGAAGATCTGTTTAAAAGTTTGGTTTGGGTTTTAACTAGTCGCACTATAGCTGCACATTGGGGCGATGGTTTGGAGCCTATCCCGAAGGAAAGACCTGGGAACACTGACACATAATTTTTGAACTATTGTCAGATGACGAGGACAACATCTGAGCTGTCATCCAACGTACCTTACAAAGGTGTCAGGACTTTCAACCAAGACAGGGATAACTGCCTTGTAATTTTAAACCATGCCCTGGTTGATTAGTCGGTTTGGTTAATTAACGACGCACTAGAGGGCAATTGGCGAAGGTTTGGGGTATTTTTCAAACATGGTCAGATGACGAAGGCAACACCTGAGCTGGCACCTGACGCAACCTCAAAAGGCGTCAGGACATTGGACCCCAATCAGATTTATCGTGCACCAGTCCCGTATACACGCCAGTATAATTTCTTGGTTATTTTTAGACGACATCCTTGTATTTTACTAGCGCAGCTGGCAACCCTGAGAATAGCAAGATCACTCACTACATTGTTACTTTTCTTTGTCTATTCCATCAGTCGAGCACAAACTCGCAATCCTCTGATTACTAGCCGAACGTCTTTATTCACTGGGGAACTGGGGACACTCAGTTTAAAAGAAAACTAGACATAGAATCAACTATTTTTTATAAAAAGAACAAAAATATTGTACAATTTGACCTCGGATCTGCAGACTGTGCTGATGGAATGGCAGATAAGATCACTTCCCTGAATGACTAAAGTTCTATTTTTAAATCATTCCGAGTTCTCCTTTTAATTATTCTGAGACTGCGAAACAAAGGTAGTCACCAATAAGTATAAATTTTTGTATCAGAAATTAACTTTGTGTTAAGTAAAACTATACATGGAAATAAAGAATTCACCTTCTTTTCCTTAAAAGCTTGAGAAGATTCTTTTCCGTACATTCGTAGGAAGAAGCCCCATGAGCTGGCGTGAGGATGCAATTTCTGGAAAAAATACCATAATGAGTTAATACCTCAATAAAATCATTGAACATTTTTATTTTTTAAAAATGTGTTTCAGATACATACAATAATTACAGACTAATGAAATGACTACACTATTAAAAATTTCAGTTCAACGTTGCACCATATCTTGGTGCTCTGCAGCAACTGACGCCATATATGGTGCCATCTAGGTGGAACCAAAATTCCTTGATCGACGTGGTGGTCTTTCCAAAAAGTGGTTGATCTTTTACCAAAAAATGGTGCAATCTCCTAAACTGCAACCGAAACCTTAGCTGAATCTACAAACCGGGGAATCAATTTAATCCTCTTGCATTACAGGCCCAGTTGTCTAGTGGATAAAGGCGTTCAGCTGGTAATCAGAGGATTGCCAGTTCGAACCCATGCGGTGGACTTGACAAAAAAAATTAGTGAATTTACGATCGGAGGGATGTTTTGGTTCGATGTTTCACTGTAAAATAGTGAAGCGAAAATATGAGTTTTGGTGCAACGTCACACCATAAAATGGGGAAACTATATACCAAATGCTGGTTGCAGCTAAATGAGTACCAAATTTTGGTGCAAGATCGTAATAATTTTTGTATGTAATGTAATGTAACTTTTTCAGATGACCCGAAGTTTCTATTTTGTCTATTGTTGCGATACTCTACTGGAAAAATTCTTCTGTTGTTCTTTACTAAATTTGAAATAATCTTACTTCAATTGTGTACTAAAACACATCTTTATTAACCAGTATGAAAATATTCAATTTCTAGAACTCTCATTTTACGACCATAAACAATTAAAAAAAAATTCAAAAACGCCAAACGATACAATTATTGATGTATTTTAAACCAAAACCAAAATAAATTATAATATTTCCAAGAATAAAATAAAAATTATGGGACCAAAATTTTCTATAACTTTTAACATCTATTGCTTATTTCATGAAAACGTTTAAATTTTAAATAATGGTTACCTGTAGAATGGCTTGGGAACCCATGTTCTTTCCGTGTTTCTTATTCCAGCATTCTCCCTAAATGTATGCAAACTCTAGATAAATATTTTTGAAAAAGATTACACATAAATTTAGAAGAAAATATGTGTAAAAACCAAAGTTACTTACAGAAACAACATGCTTTCCAAATTTCATATAAAATTCCTTTTTTTCATTATTTATTTCGGTCATGCGATACTCGACTTTCGTACAGTCCATACCATAGTTTCTGTAAAGCATCATAAAAACATTTATAAACAGGTATGCTCATTAGTACATTTATGCTGTACAGTAAAATTGTACTTCTAAGGGTGGTTTGGTGCAAGAGTCTTGTAAGACTCAGCTGCACTAAACACGTGGTTTTATCGTTCAACATTACATCAGAGGGGTGAGATAACTACAGTAGAATCTCGATAACTCGAATTTTTCGATATTTCGAAAAAAATCGATTTCCCTGCACATTTATTACTTATTTAATGTAATTTTATCTCGTTAATTCGAAGTTTTTCTACCTTATTTTCGATAACTCGAAGTTTCCACAAAACTCAAAATTTGGTTTTCTTCTCAAAACTACGGATTTTGAAGAAACTTTATCAAATATGCAATTGTCGTGGTGTTGATTTGTCGCTGCGAATAATGGCGACAAAACAAATATGTAATACACTCTCTATAGCAGCTTTTGATGAGAGATCGCTCTCGGGAAAAAAAGAAAAAGAATACGAACCTCTTCTAAAGATAACTTTGAAAGAGGCTCTATCTTCCATAAAAACTATGCGTGCATTCAGTGAATCGTGGCCGGAAATAAAAACAGCGACATTTCAAGCAATCATGCATTTGGAAAATATAATTGATTCCGAAATAAATAGAAATAGTCACCAAAAAATTTTGGATAGATATTTTAAATAAAGTAGGGTAAGTATACTTGTATTTATTTTTACAAAAACAGCTTTTTTATAGGATTTTCGATAACTCGAATTTTCGATATCTCGAATTTTTATACACTTCCCTTCGAGTTCGAGATAGCGAGAGTTGCCTGTATTTAGGAATTTGGGGAGCGAGTGAAAAAAAAAATTATATCGAATTACGACCTGTCAATTTCTATTGCAACGGGTGAACACAGAAGTTGGCTCAGGATTAGTAACTGCTTCGTGTACTTTATTAAAATCTTTACACTCACTTAACAAAAGCATTTATTTGAGCTAAAGATTTATTTTTTCTATTCTAGTTCTAATTATATGTTTTCTAATGGACAAAAAGTGGAAAAGAAGTCTTCTATCGCTTTTTTGCAGAAAAATAACAAAAGCAGACATTTGTATGATTGTATCCAAGTTACAGCAAATCGATCCTATCAGCGATTCAGATATACATTCTGTAGTGAGCCTTTTTACATTCTAATCTATTCCAGTGACAAACTGATGCACGTTGGTCACAACAACGTGCACTAGAATCTATTCCAGTGACAAACTGATGCACGTTGGTCACAACAACGTGCACTGTGTACTAGAATCTATTCCACTGACAAACTGATGCACGTTGGTCACAACAACGTGCACTGTGTACTAGAATCTATTCCACTGACAAACTGATGCACGTTGGTCACAACAACGTGCACTGTGTACTAGAATCTATTCCAGTGACAAACTGATGCACATTGGTCACAACAACGTGCACTGTGTACTAGAATCTAGTTCCTTCGCATTGTCTTAAAAGGTGTGTTGCATATGAATTATGTATGATAAAAAAATATTTATATTGAACTTGTTTCGTGTAATTGAAGAACTTTATATTATTTGCTTTAACAAAACTTACAAATATGTACAAAACTTTACAAAAAAACATTCTTTTATTGAAATGAAATAACACTCCTTAAATCATTTCTTAATTCTAATTTGTAATTTTTTCTTTTGCTTTGGTAGTTTGATTGGGGTTTTATTAATCAAAACACTGTTTTTAAAATTGAGCTAGCAAGTTAACTCTTTTTAACTGATATTATGGTTTTAGAAATAAAATACATTTTATTCAATTCTGAGTGTATGCTATACATTTTGTTTTTTAAATAGTAATTAAATATAAAAATAATTTTCTCTAGCATTGGGTTTCTCTCCAATATTTTAGATAAATAATAACTTATTGATCATTGACATAATTGAAACAATAATTTTTTTTCTCTTTCATATGAAATGTTGTTTTGTTTCTTTGCAATTTATTGAAGGTATTTTTTTAAAAATTTAATTAATTTTTAAAAATTTAATTAAATAAATAAAGTTTAATTGTTACTTTTGAAAAGAGTAACTTTAAGTTTACAATAAGGAAGTACTTTAAAATATTAAATTAAATATTTTTAAATTAACAACTATTGAAATTTATGTAATTATCACATCTTGAAACTCCCCTCAATATTTACCAACCACCCCTTCCTGAATAATTTTGAAATATGCCCCTGATTGTAACCATGCATCAAGGTATTCAATTAAGATATAGATTTAACTTTTTAAAGAAACTGGCAGCTTCCCTTCAAGCTATAACACACTGTCTTCTTCTGAATAAATGACCATGGCATTACATACAATTCTTATGGGCAGTGGCGGCGATTGGGTGGTAAAAGTGGGGGGGCAAGAGCAAGACGAAACAGGGGGGGGGGGTATAAAAATGTTGACCGCCAAAACAATAAGTATTGCATATTTATATATTTACTCTATGTTGAGTTATTTGAAGGAAAGGATACTAACTTAAAATAAGTGCGAGACGCCCAGGTCGATTATTAACCCATTAAAGATTATTTCCATATTTTTTTTGGAAGGATACGGACTGGTGCAAGTATCTAATTAACATATTTATTGACCGACTTCCAAAGGGATAGGTATCTTTTCCCATTTGTATCAGTATTGAAAAAGAAATGGAGGAAATTTTCCCTCCTCACCCTTTCAATTCCTAGGCATCTGGCATCTATCCCCCCTCACCTAGAGGGGGAATCCTTAACCCCACAAAAATCAACAAACATCTCTCCCAACCCACCACCACTTTTTTTCTTAAAAAATCATTAATTTTCGTTCAAGTAAACAGGAATACGTTGGCAGATAAACAACATCATCAGTTATCATTGTCATTAATTATATTTAACAATTGTCAATAACTATTTTTAAAATTAATAAATCACTCCCTAATTATGAAATAAATTTAAAGAACAAATTTAAAGTTTGAGATTCCTTGTAATATCTGTTTGGTAACGATTAAGAAATTTCCCAACTTAACGATTCAAAATTTGCGGCTTAACGCCGCCGGATGCCCAGCTCAGGTGTTGTTCTCATTATCTGACCATTGTTCAAAAATATGAAGCATTGTTCCCGGGTTTTTCCTTCGAGATGGGCCCCTAACCCGAATCGTCGGCAAAGCCCAATATGCAGCTCTAGTGCGACGTTATTTAACCAAATCAAACTTAACGATCGAAATTCCCAACTCAACAGCGCTAAAAATTCCCAGTTCCAGCTTATCGACATTTTTTCAACTTTTTTATAAATTAGGTAATATTAAACAGTTCTCTCAAAAGTATTGGTTTATTGCCCGCATGTTACAATGCAGTGTTCGTTCAGAGGTCTGATATAAATTTAATCTTACAAGTTGGACAATTTATAATCTTCCCTATCATTTGCTAATAATATAAATTTTCTTTGGGTATAAATTTTTCCAACTCGGGTTTGTAAAAATCTAAACCAAAATAATAATAGCAAAATCATATAACAAGATCTCATTGTCGAATTATTATTATTCTTCTTTTTAAATGGATATTTTGGGAAAAGCAAAAAAATCTCATCCGTGTAGGAATAAATCAATCTTTAAACAAAAGTTTTTTAAATATATCTATTCACGGTTAAATTAAACTGTACCCTCGTTACGCATTTGATGAAGTGGAATAATAGTCGAAATTTACGAATATCAATGATTACTGAAATTCGAATTAATTTTCCAACAATAATTTGAAATTAAATTATAAATTGAACAATTATGCTAAATTAAATTGAAGTACAATCGCATAATATGAATGATGTAAAAGATTTCGAAATATGATATATAAATGTTACAAATCAAGATAATGGTATCTTTAAACGTATACTTGCGCGATTTTGAAAATTCCGTGGCGTAGATTGCAAACAGACAAGCTTTCTTGAATGGAAACGGTAGTGCTTGTGTTACTGCTGCTTAGGGATGTGAAAAAAAAGAACACCCTGTTCTTTTTCACCTGTTCTTTAAAAAGAACAGGAACAGCCTGTTCTTTAATTTAAAGAAACCCTGTTCTTTTTTCTGATCTGTTTTTTTCGGATGTATTCTATCTTAACTTGATGTATCGCTAATCCTAAACATGTCTTGTCTAAAGATTTATATTTTTAAGCACTTCAAATGACAAACGGTGCTTTTGGTGTTTTGCAATACTTTAGTTTTAAAAGAAGGCACTTATTTTTTAATAAAAATGTATTAAGTTTTATAAAACTTTTAACATTTCATAAAACTTGTGTTTATTACGCGGTTTCATTGATTCTTATCGTTTATGAAATATATGTAATGAAAGGGGTATAAAATCCGTCAAAGAATATTTTAATGCGACAATACTTTAAGAAAATCAACATTAAACAAAAGCTTAAATAATTCCTGAAAATAGTTAGTTTCACTATAATATGTATATTTTGGTGTGAAAAGTTAGATTTTGGATATGTCATTGATATAGAGAATATTTATTTACATATCATGGTAGAAATTTCAGTGTTCAAATTATGTTTCAGAAATATTAATTATGATAATGAAATTTTCTATTAGCGGGGATTTTTAATGTCATGTAAAACCAATTTTTAAAACAAATTATTAAAAAACGTTCTAAAACTAATTATTTGTATGAAGTAATACAAAGAATATTTCTGAACTTTTTATGAAAGAAAATAATTTATATTAATAAGAGGGCCTAAAATTTATTATAATTTAAAACTATTTTTTTATCACAAAATAATGTAATATTATCTGTTCAGAATATATTTTAAATTGTATTAAATGACATTTCTTTGACAAAAAAGATATTTTTAGAGTAAATAAAGCCTTGAATTATTTGTTATAAATCGAAACGAAAACGTAATTAAAATTTAAATATTTCAGCTCTTATGAATATACCTTTCACTTTTTAAAATTTTTAAGTAAAGCAATAATTCATATCAGTGTTTAAGATATAAAAACATCTGTATTGCGACTTTCCACTCCAGAGTACTCCATAATGCAAATACAATTTTAAAAATAGAAATTCATTTCCATTCTTACTATTTACTTTTATATTTTTTTTTCTAGTCGCTGGGCCGCTTTAACAGAGGGCCCTGTGCGATGTCACACGTCGCACACCCCTAAGAGCCACCGTGCCCAGCGCTTTCGCAATGTGCTGCAAGAATATTTCACTCTGATATGCTTTCTGCTCAGAATGCAGCTAAAAGAACGCCCCTGTTCTTCTAAAAAGCAGGGTGTTCCAAAGAGCAACCTGTTCTTAAGAGCAACCTGTTCTAAAGAACAACCCTGTTCTAAAGAACAACCCTGTTCTAAAGAACAACCCTGTTCTAAAGAACAACCCTGTTCTAAAGAACAACCCTGTTCTAAAGAACAACCCTGTTCTAAAGAACAACCCTGTTCTAAAGAACAACCCTGTTCTAAAGAGCAGGGTGTTCTTTTTTGGAACGGGTGTTCTTTTTTGGAACGGGTGTTCTTTTTTGGAACGGGTGTTCTTTCTTGAAACGTGTGTTCTATTTTAGAACGGGTGTTCTTTTTCGGAGTAGGGCTGTTCTTTTTAGGGGCCAGGGCTAATTAGTTTTTGAAGCTGTTTTTAGTAGATATGCGTACTTTGCTCTCTATAATATGATAATTGGCTACTGAACTGCTTGTGTCATTTATTTTGAGGTGATTTGTTATGACTTTTAGGGAAGGTAGTCAAATTATCTAAAGATATTTTACATTTTACATAATTTCATTACTAAGGAAATTTTGAATAAATAGTTGTGAAATTTCTTTATATTAATTGTTAGTCTTAGATGATAAATATTACATAACGGAAAAAAATTGAAATGGCCGATTCAATATTACAGGTAGGATGTTTTGTATAAAAATTATACATTCTTCGAGTTGTTTTAAAATTATTTCAAAATTTGAATATTTCGTGTTGTGTTTGTTAGTTGTTTGTGTTCTAAAAAAATTATGCAAATGATTTTGATCCGAATTTCTTATGTTAAATGTGTATACAAAAAAACAAAATTTAGTAAAAAATGATAAATTTATATAAATTTAAAAAATATATATTATCTACCCTGAAAGAATGTTCTATTTATATCTTTATGTTGTAATTTATATTTTTAACATGCACTAAATTAAAAAGCTAAAATAAAGGATTTGCAAATTTATATTAAGAATATATTAAAAACTTAGACTAGATACTTGATCATGTAGTTATAAGTAAGTCGTGTTTCAAAACTTTATAACTTAATATAATCCTTTAAATTTATTAGTTGTTTTTTTTAAATAAATTTTCAGGTGGACATTTTTCGGCTTTTGGTGGTATTTTTTTGTTAATTTCTACGAATAGTTACAGAATTTGATACAAAGAAAGATGCGTGTTTTTTTTCCGTTACGGAACTTCAAAAGACTTTAACTGACATCTTAGTAAAGATGTCGGGATATAGGATAAGATTAACTAGAAACGGGAAGGGGAGGGAGTGATTTCTATTACTAAAAGGGAGGTGGGGGTGAGGGGTGTTGATGCGATTACGTAAATAACACTCTTGTCGGTGTTTTTTGTGAGGGTTTCGGTCTCGGTCTCGGTTCTTTGTCTCACTGGTGTGGGTGAATTTAGAAAAGGAATGCGATCTGTTGGGATTTAGAGAGTCGGTGGCAATTCATTTTCAGCTGACTTGTATATAAGACGCATTTTCTCTGTTCCTTACTTGCTGATCTGTAGACTATGCGATATGAACATTCAAAAGTAGTTACTATTTATTTTAAAATTAAATAGGATTATCATGTTAATTTTTAAACTCCGATTTCAATATAATCTTGAAAAGGTCTTCACCTGTATGTAACTATTTTAATGTAACCGATTCCTCTAAATCTATAGCAGTATGTATTATATGCGTGTAATCGTTCTTGTAAAAAATGTATATATTAATGGTTCGGATATTTGGGTGAAACAGCTAATTATTTTCTGTTGTTTTGTATATTTGTACTTTAATGGTGTATAGAAATATTAGTGTATTACGTTATTTACCGTACTTGAAAGCGATGAATGTAACTTTTTATTACTATAACTTTTATCATATCGTGAACATTGGAGACACTCAGAAGTTCTTGAAATGAGTTTTCCTTTCGGATTTCATTTTTGAAATCTTAACAAATGAATAGCTATTAAAATATTATTTTAATTTGACCTTCATTTCCTTTCAATCTACACACTAGCAAGCAAATTATTACAAATTTGCAATGTTTATTAATTTAGGAATAAAATGTATTATAATAACATATAAATATATGAAAAATGCTTGCGTCCTAGAGATCCCTTCAAGGAACTTATAATTTTCTTTATAATTCATATATATTACTGCTCTAAATTATTAGAATTGTGCGTTATTGAAACTAGGAATTCGCTATATTAAAACTTTTATCACCATTACATCTGATTTTGAAAGCCAGCATTAAAATTTTTCATTTTTCTGTTTTTTCTGTAAAAATTTTTGTAATGTATTATTTTCTGAAATGTCGATATGAATTTAAACTAATTATTAATAGTTTTCTTATTTTGAAAATTATAGATCCTTTGTTTATTTTTAATTATTTACTATATAAAATAAAATTAATCAGCATTTGTAATTTTTATGTGTTTAAGTTTAAAAATACTACACACAAAATATTCTAAAAAAAAAAGAACAGTTTTCTGAAAAGAACAGGTTAAAGAACAGTTCTTTTAAAAAGAACAGGAACAGGGAACACCTGTTCTTTAAAAAGAACATACATTTCACATCCCTACTGCTGCTGTCATGTTCAACTTCACATTTGTTCTTTTTATTAAAGTAATTTAAAACTGAATTTTGCACAATTCGCTTCATTTCGCTAAAAAGCAGAGCAGACCAAGATCAAAACTAAGACATTAATGGCGAACTCATGACAACCCCTACCCACCTATCTACAGGCCTATAGATTACGCAATTGTTCGGCGCCAATATTACACAATAAACATCTCATTTAACGCATTTTATTAAGACCGAATACTATTTTAATGTATCAGATAGACATAAATAAAAGCAGGGGATTTGATTTATTTTTTGAATTGAAGGTCAAACAGTTGCATTTTCTATGTAAAGATATGCTATTTCTTTTTCCGAAAAAAACCCAGAATGAGTAAATGTGAGGCGACAATCAATGAATTATTGGAATACTGTCTGGAAATCTGAAACGACGCTGCTCAATTTAGATAAAGAATTTATTATAGTTTTAAAATGAGGAATTATTTTTAAAGTATAACGATACCACATTCGTTCAAAATTTTTTTTTCACTTGACTTTCAATGAAAGGGGTTTGAAACTCCTGCCCCCCCCCCCTCCTCCTCCTTAATGCCTGTGGTGGTGGGAGGCTTCAAAAAATTGGCTTTAAAATTTTTCCTTGGTTAGGCAATGCCGTAAAACAGTTGACTTGTTATTTAGTTTTAAAATGTGCAATATTAAAAAAGTGCGGGGGCAACATCCGAAAAAAGTGCGGGGGCAACCGCCCCCCCTTGCCCCCCCGAATCGCTGCCACTGCTTATGGGATCCAATTTAGTGCTACCTATTGAATTATGGTAATAACATTGTGTGCAAAAACAGAAACTTATAAACCATATTAGTAATAAGTGAAATAAAAAACCGTCACTGTTCAGTTTTTTACTTTCAACATAATTTTGTAATGTGTCCAATAATTCTTGGACTCCCTGTACAGTCTTAATAAATCATTATTTAAAAAAAAACTGATAATAAGACAAAAAAAAATTGAGTGAGAAGCAAAATATAATTGTTTTAAAACAATATTTATAAATTGAAAAAAAAAAAAACATTATTGCTGCATATGTAAAATGTGTATCTTGAAAATGTAATACAAAACATTCATTTACATAGAAGTTACACAATAAATTGAATATGTAACTATAACAATAAATATAGTAGCAATAATATGTAGCAATAAATTGTACATATATCAAAACTAATAATAAAAATTATGTAAACAAGTTCACTAAAAATTTACAATAATTACCTGTGCAAACATTTCAGTAAAATCTGAAATGGAAATGGTTGTCCGGATTTCTGCGACAGATCGCTAATTGTAGGGTCGTCTACTTTGATTTGGTCAAAAAACTGAAGAAAAATTTATAAGGAAAATAATTATTAAAATATAAAAGGGTAAAATCTGGAAATAAATTAGAACTTGTGCCAAGTATTTCTCTATTCTAGAACAGCTATCTGTAGACCAATTTCTCAAAAGTAATTTGTGGAGCTAGTAAAAATATATATCCATATTCATCAATGTATATGTATCAGAATTAAGCCTGCTTAACTGTTTATTTTTCCACAAAGTTAAGTCAAACAAAACGTAAGCTTATTTAGATACATATAACACTTTGCGGCGGCCAGGCACGTAGGTAAGGGAATGGTTCAGGGGGTTCAAACCCCTCCCATTGAAAGTCAAGAAGAAAAAATTAAAAATCGAATTATTGTAAAAATCATAAAGATACTTTAAAAAACTAGAAAAATTTCAATTTCTAGTATAATACTTCTTGTTGAGTTGCATGAGTGAAAATCTGGTATATGATTTGAGGGCATTTTTACATCAAACTAAGCGTAACATGACGTCATCGTGTTTCATTATATAGCATTTGAATTTCGGTGACAAAGGGAAAAGATCGCGAAACGGTGCCATATGAAAAAGTTGTAATCAAAGTAATATATTATTCTAAACAAGGAATCTTAAAATTTAAATTTGTTTTCAAAATTTATTTTGTAAATAGGGAGTGATATTTACTGATTTTAAAAATATTTAATGATTGATATTGGTAACGATTTCATGAAAAATAAATGATAACTTTGGCTGTTTCGATATTTATATGCCAACGTATTTCTGTTTACTTGTTTAAAAATGCATAAGTTTTAAAAAAAAAGGGGGGGGGGAGGAAGAGTTTGTTATTTTGGGAGAGGGGGGGGGGGGATAAGTTACCTAAAGAAATCCGTTGCTCAGTTACTGAACCACCCCCATAAAAAATCTATACCTACGTGCCTGGTGGCAACCTTTGTTTGCTTGTACGGGTCACCAGTGAGGGGGCCGTAGTTGTTTGCGTTGTTGGCCACGCCGTTGTAGACTCCATTTCAGAAGGTTAAATTAAAGTGATTATGAATAATTCTGTTGAATGCCATAGTATTGTAGAGCACAAATAATATTTAATGATTCAAATATAAAAGTTAAGAATTTACATTTAATGGTTATTTCTATGGCATTATAGTTAGGTGAAGAGCACGCTGAAATGTGCTTGTTGAGAGTTAGATGGAGTGAGTTCCTTTCAGTCTGTGTTATTCACATGATTTTGGCCGCCCCCTACGTGGGCCTCATGTGCTAGAGCTATGTGATTGGCTCTTGGTGTAAACACCAAAGTGGAAACTCTTTTCTGGAATTGCTTGGCAAATAAAGAAAGGTTGATGAACTCGAGGATGCTGCAACTTAATTTGTTACCAGAACCCCCAACCAATGTGAATGTTTAATTTATTGCTATTTTTTTTACTTATTTAGTTATTCTACACAACCAATGGTCAGTGGATCAAGGTGTTCAGCTACTAATCAGAGGATTGGTGGTTCGAATCCGTGCGATGGACTTGACAAAGAAAAGTAAAAAAGCAGTGATCTAGCGATCGGAGGGTTGCCAGCTTTGCTACAAAAATACTAGAAAGTCGTCCAGAACATCCAACAAATTATACTGGCGTGTATACAGGACTGGTGCACGATAAATCTGATCGGGGTCCAATGTCCTGACGCCTATTGAATTTGCGTCGGGTGCCAGCTCTGTTGTTGTCCTCGTCATCTGACCATGGTTCAAAAATACGAGGCATCGTTCCCGGGTCTTTCCTTCGTGATAGGCCCTGAACATTCGACAATAGCCCACTGTGCAGGTCTAGTGCGACGTTAATTAAACCAAACAAACTAATCTACACAACCAAACACATTCATTTTTAAGCAACTGTCCGTCATAAAACAACCACCTTTTAAAACCTGTTAGTTTTTTTGGACACCTCTCTAAGGTTTCTTTTCACTAATTTGAACCTTCTTGTGGTATTTCTATTGTGACCCTCACACCAAATAGTGAAAGAAAAGACTAACTGTTATTTATCTCTACCTCAGGGCCAGTTGCTCCTAATTCACAATTGGGCAACTTTACAGGGGATTGATATTAGAAAATCTTGCGTTTACATTCTAACTTGCCGAATTATGGTGGAAAGCTGTTGTGTTGGCAGCTCCTTATTGTAGGGAATTATCTTTTGTTAATAAATGTTATACTTGTTGAAATGAGCTTTCATTTAGTACTTGAACCTTAAAATCAGGGTGGTAAAAAAAAGTCATGAGTTTTTTGTAAAAAAAAATCGGATTTGATTGAAATCCGATTTTTTTTCGGAATTTTTTTTTATTTTAAATCAGATTTTCTCTTAAAATGTTTAATTGCTCTACAGATGTTCAAACAAAATTAACAGAAAGGGCATGACTTATCATTGGTTTTTAAAAAGATTATTGAGGCAATATATGTTTCTGGAATACTTTAATAAAAAAATTAATACCACAATAAAATTTATGAAAAAACATTTAAGATAAAATTTTTTTAAAAATAAACCATACATGAAATACAACGTAGAGTCAATATTCAAAACCAAGACTTTAGTAGATATTTAAAAAAATATATATAGAATTTTTCTTGATAATTCAATTTTCCCGGGTAATTCAAACTGGAAAATGTGTTAACTTAAAAAATTATTTTAAAAAAAATTATTTTTTAATTTATTAGTCAACATACCTCAATATTCTGTGTTTCTTCATTCCCTGGTGGAAGTTTTATACCTGGAAGGAGGATCTCAAGAGCTGACCTGGCTTCATATGAAATAAAAATAATGAATTTTACAAAAGGAGGAATTACAAAACAGTTACAGAAGAGTCCACAAAAATGGGGTTTATTTTTTTTATAAGTTGGAAAATGGTTAAAAGATGTAAACTGCAGAACAATAAAAATAATGAAAGACATCACACAACACTAGCATAAAAATTTATAATAACCAATTCTAAAAAAAATCTTCAAAATTATATTCTCAAGCAAACACCTCCCCCCAAAAAATTAAGCAGTCAGAAATAAGTAATATTTCAAAAAGTTATAATGCTTTATTTAAATTTAATAAAAATTATAACCCATAAAAAAGACTTACCACACCTCAAAGTCTATGTAAAGTATAAAATCTATTATTTCATAGAATACTTAGTTATTTCTAATCAGTAACCTTAATACCTATTAAATTTTAATCAGTAACCTCAAGTAAAGTATGCTGGGTAATTCAATCAAATGGTTTATTTTACACTTTAACTGTTTAACATTAGTTAATTTACAGAATAACTATTTAAGGATTGAATATATTAACTTATTACACACTTTAACTGACTTGATCAGTTATTTCATGAAATAACTAGGTATTCTAAGAAATAACAAATTTTATAATTTACATAGACTTTGAAGTGTGGTTAAAGTCTATTTTTTAGAAGAAGGAAGAAACATTTAAATTTACAATTTATTGCGAATTAATTATTATTCTTCACTTTACAGCATCATCATCCTATATAGTATTGATCCCTTTTACTGTTCTTCCACGCAATAAATCCTGACAAGTGTGGTCACAAAAGAAAGAGAATTTCCCAGACCAGTGATAAATTGTATTTTAAAAACTTTGACATCCCAGAAAGTTTCAAAAAATAGTTTTTTAATAGAATTGTATGGGTAAAAACCATTTATTGGCAAGAGCTTTAATCTTTAGGCACGTATCTTACACCGTATATCTTGGAACCTTCATTGTACATTTGAAAAGACATGAAATTGAACCACTCATTATTAAATGTTTAATGAACTGTATGCACATAATAACATCCTATGGATAATCGTCATTTTCGAGAAGGTACTTTTTAGAGATACCATGAAGCATTACTGACTTGGTGGTGAAATCCTCTATACTCATACTGGGCAAAAGAAACAATAGTTTTAAATAAACTAATTACAAAAAGTGTGCTGTATTTAAAAATTATTGACTTTTGTCAGTCTTAAAAATCAGAAATTAACTACAAAGTTGGTATTTATAGATTTTTATACAGGAAGCGGGTTTTCAGCAGAGATTTGTAAAGATTTTTTGCGTAAGTTATATGCAACTCGCACTACATTGTATTTTACATTGGGATTAACCCGCATAGCAGCCGTGTATCTGTATAGTGAGATATAAATAACAGACAACGGTATTCGTGATGCGAAGTGCATACACTTCATATAAATCATGTAATTCTTATGTAGCCACATTTTGTGGCCTCCTCGACAAAAAACTTATTTTCGTCAGGAATTTTCCTTGAAAGGTTATTTTTTGTATGGAGATTAGATTATTTTACTATTGGGCTGCCACAGCCATTCTGTAAATGTAATTTTTGAGAGGATATTTTTATGGTCGCTAAGAATTGGCAATGAAATCCCCTTACTAACAAAGGGCAAAAGTAACAATAGTTTTAATTGTATTAATGAACAGGTTCTATTTCTTTAAATTACTGACTTTCGGAATTTTTGCACATATTTTTATAAGTTTATACTTAGCAAACATTTTGCATGAAAAGAGTTTGCAAAAGTCCCATTGGAATTGTGAGTGACTAAAACGAAACGCATCATGACAAGTTTCCCCGGCCACTCACAGAGTGGCGCTGGTGTAGAAAAAGACGAAATCCCGGGGTTTTTTTTAAGGAAGGACCGGGACAACAGCCTAAAAGGAAAGGTGTTGCGTTGAGATATTGATTGAAAGATTGCACTGATCCTTCTATGAAGCAGTGGGAGTCATCAGGAATGAACATGCGATTATTGAAGTGAAGAGAATGTGAATTGTTTGTTTTTTACCTGTATAGTGTCTGGGGCAGGCACGTAGGTAAGGGGGGGGGGGTTTAGGGGGTTCAAACCCCTCAAATTGTAAGTAAAATAAAAAAAAATTAAAAACCGAATTACTGTAAAAATCATAAAAATAGAGATTTTAGTGGGGGGGGGGGGGGGGGAGTGGCGAGCTAGGGTTAAAAAACTCATGTGTGAGTGAGGAACTACAGGCACGTAGGTAAGGGGGGGGGGTTAGGGGGTTCAAACCCCTCCCATTGTAAGTAAAATAAAAAAAAACTATGTGCCTGCATGTAGCCTTTATAATTTATATTATTCTTTACTAGTTTTGGTCAACTAAAACTCTTATTAGATTTTTAAACTATCATAACTATAAATTATCTAACTAATCGTTACCACACATATATTATAAGGATTATCAAACTTTAAATTTGTTCTCTAAATTTATTTCATGAGTGATTTACTAATTTTAAAAGTACAGTTATTGACAACTGTTAAAAGTTGTTAATGACAGTGATAACTGTTGCTGCTTCGATATTCAAATGCCAACGTATTCCTTTTTACTAATAAAAATTTATAAATTTTTTTGAGAAAAAAAATTGGGGGGAAGGGGGGGGGATAGGAGTTTGTTGAGGTGTTTTTTTTTTGGGGGGGGGATGTTTTTTTTTGTTGGGGGGGTGTTTTTTTTTGGGGGGGAGGGGGTTTAGGGATTCCCCCTACCGATAGTGTGCTATGCTACCAGCATTGTTCTGTGTAAAACTTGTGTGCTTCTATAAATGTGTGTGAATAGCAAAGATCGTCCAGTTATCGAGTTATCAGCGAACCAAGCTTTGAGCTAAAGTGAAAGCCTCACAAGAATAAAAAGCATTACACATTAAAAAGTAATGCCAAAGAAACGGCACATATGAATCATTTGATTTTTAAAAGGAATTTTTGTTATGGATTTCTAATATAGAAGTTCAGTTTTAAAATCAAGCGATTCATATACAGCAACATATAATTTAAGAAACTTTATAACTTAATTGATTGTTCAGTAAACTCTCCCTTTTGAAGAAATTTCGAAATAATTCCTTTGATGTCAATAAACTATTGTGATTCAAAAGAAAATGGAGTACATATTTTGCCATTGAGGGGCATGATGATCTGAATGTACGCAAGCCTTTGGATATTATTCCTGAATGTTATTACTTTTCATATTAAGACTAGGTAAACCATTGTGAAATGAAATAATGCTAATGCTTCTTAAACCTGATGTTCTTTTAACAGATTTTCTAATGAGGAGAGAAGTTTCACCATTGATGCTCACTTCACAGAAGATGCAATATGACCTTCTGAAAGGGATGTTATTTCAAGGAAACGAATTATTTATGCTAGAATCCTCACACGAGCACGCTAGTCACAATTATTAAGACTTTATGTTTGCTTTCACTACCTGAGAGTTTAATTTATATTTCCAACACATTGCTTTTTTTTTTAATTATTTCAATATAGAATAATTTGAAAAGTCTTCCCAATAATTTAATTTTGAAAAATATTTCAAAATAAAGATTTTTTATGAACTTCTAAATTATGTGTACTCCTGGGGAAAACTGGTAATAAATGATACCATTAGATAATAATAATACAGGCGAATTTTTTTTAAAAAAATCAGTATTACGATATATATTTGCGATTTTCAAAAATTGAACAGTTTGAATGTCCGCTTGTAATTTCGTTTTTAGCATTATTACATTTCATAATGGTTTACCTAGTTTTAATATGAAAAGTTATAAGATGCAGGTATAAACCCAAAGGCTTGAGTACATTCAGATTACAACAGATTTAATGTGCACCAGTCTCTTCAACATGGCAAATAATTTTGCTGATGATGAGAAACGAAACTCACAACCCTCTGATTAAAAGTTCACTGAATTCTTGAGATGATATTTGAAAACCCAAAACCCTTCGATTACAAGTTCAATATTCTTCCATTCAAACCAAATTAAGATGAGTAAAATAAAGAAAATAAAAACAGGAATTTCATTTAATACCCGCCTCAATCTTGGCAAATTTCTTGCTTCTCCCACATCCACTGCCGTACTCAATGCCATCTATCGTCACCGAAGCTCCGAATAGCATATGCTCATTTTCTAAAATAAAAGTATTCAGATTATATGAGGCATAGTTAATTTTACAATACCACAATTGATTTTAAAACTATATATATATAATTAAATTTGGAATCTGACATTAATTCTTTTTTAAATACTAATGCTTTCCTACTTGGTTATAAATAAACAAAAAACTAACTGAATTAAGATTTTTATATAATTAGCATATTTTATATTAAAAAAAGATTAGATTTTGCATTTTGTTTCATATTTTTTAGAAATCGTTCTGAATTGCATGATGACAATATTTTCCAATACAGTATTAAAGATATGTATACCAACAATAAAATAATACATACCCACTCTTTTAAATTCATATTTGGGATGCACCTTAAACTTACATTGAGAATACTCGTGTAAGATACAAACAGAGGATTTTCCAGCAATGTCCAGAGTGAATTCTAAAATAAAAAATAATTCCTTCATTTAATATATATATACAGTGCTCGATTTCTAGAAATAGAGGTACCGGAACGGTAACTTTCCGAGGGGTGTGGGAGTGCAATACATCAGCCATGAAATCCATATATATATATACAGTCAAACCTCGGTATAACGAACCCGGGATATAACGATCCCTCGGTTGTAACGAACTTTTCAATTGGTCCCAACCGAACTCCTATGTCACTAATGTATTTTCAAATGCTTATAACGATCTTCAAAAGTAAGGAATTCGGATGTAGCGAACTAAAATTCACACTTTTCCAGTTTAGTTTCAGATTTTCCCCAAAAATTTTACTCGCCCCGACCACATTCCTTACCCTTTGTTCCTTTGACAGAAGCCAGGTTCCCCAAAGGTGACAATAGACTACCCTGCTCAGCTCCTCCCCTTCCCCCGTTCAACTGGTTTAGCATGCAATCTTTGCCTATTTCTTTCATTCTATTGCTGAAGATTATCGTTCAACTTGTGGACTTTGCGTAGGTTAAAAATCGCTCCAGTTTATTAATGCCTTTTCCATTGGGGATAAAGCGAAAATTATTAAGAGAATAGAAAACGGTGATTATCGTTTATCTACAGATATTGCATACGAAGGGGATGTTAGTTCAGGTCCTTCCATTTCTGATGCCAAGGGCCTAAGGCAGCTGCGAATATTTTGCATAATTTCTTTGCAACAGAAACTGTGGATAAGAATGTAATGGACTCTTTGGATGCTTTCAACAAAAAATCAAAACTTCTTTTCATACTTTAGATAAATAAAGTTAAGTAGTAGTAAAATTAATTTAATTGTTTTTTAAGAACAAATATTTCTTTTACTTTATTATTGCCCATTACTAACTGCAATTCAGTGTTCAGTGTAAGTAATTTGTTTCGCACAAAACGTGTTTAAGGACTTTAGGAAGTTTTTATATCGTCAATATTTGAAAATTCGGATATAGTGAACCCTCGGCTATAGCGAACTTCTGAACCAGTCTGTTGAGGGTTCGTTATAACGGGGTTTGACTGTATATATATATATCAAAACAGATGAATATAAATAAGCAAGCAAAAACATACAAATAGGACAACCACACAAAAAACTCAGATGGACTAATAAGGGCATTTTTTTAAATCACATAAAGGCACAAAAGAAATTAAGCTGCCTATATTAATATCATTAACACATTGTTATTTGTGAGGGTTGGTTGTCAAGTAATGCAAGTCCAAAACAAGAGTTTTCAGATAAGAGCATTTAAAGTTTGCTGGCTGTAATAATAAATAGAATTATATCATCTCATTATTGAGCAACCTATTGAACAAGTACCCACAACACTTGGCTAAATGGTGAGTTGGCTGCTCAGTACCAGACAATTAGCAGTGGTATATTTAAGAAGTGGCAAATGAACATTAGCCACCTGGATCATAAACACCAAATCATAAACACTAATGTTCTGGAATGTTTTTTTATTACAAGCAACAAATTTGGAAATGTAATGCAGGGAAGAGAATAATAAAAATACCATAAAATTTAGCTTACAATAACTTTAAAATAAAAATATGTGTTTTGTTGCAGGTCATCAAATAAGATTTTGACGTTGGCAGCAAACATTGCTGTGAGCTTTTATAAGCTCTCAGCAAAAACTATTGAACCGAATCTATGATATGTAATTTTCAGTTAATTTTTTATGAATTGAAAAGCAAGTGAACGAATAATGAAAAAAAAAACTTGACAAAAGTAATTTTTTAACTATATAATTTGTAAGAACCATAGAAATCTATGCTAGATATAAAAAATACTTAATTTTGAGTAGAAAAGATTTTAAAGAACAAAACACTTAAATGCATACAAGTAAATTACAGAATGCAGACACACATTATTTAAAAGCAAAGTCTGCGATTACATGCAGAGAATCATTTCTTAGCTGCTTGATTAGCTTTAAAATCGGAAAGTGAAGGATTACTTATTCTGATTAAGGCACATGGCATATGTTCATTTAAAGAAACCCTCCAGTCACTTTTTACACACTTCATGAAACTTCTGAACATCCTTTTTACAATAGATGTTGATGAACAGAGACTGATTTACAGCAGGGCATTCGGGGCACTTGCCCAGGGCCTCCATTTTAAGGGGGGCCCCCAAAAATGATTTAATGCTAAATATATGTCCAAAAGTTAAAAATAAATCTAGTAAAAAATTTTTAAAAAATCAATTAATTTTTGTTTATAAAATTGTTTTAAATCAATTGTTAATTATTTTTCAAACTTCTACTATTATTTCATCCAATTAAATCAATTGAACTTTTTCAGCACGTTCATGATGTATGCCGCCTTTTTCATTGCGCTTGTCAAAGAAATGCCCTTTGAATCAATTGCAAAATTCAATTCATGACCAAGACCATAAACAAACTGGTTTTACTAATTGCACATTTGGTACAGGAAAAAAGTAGCCATAGTCAATTATGGGTATGCTTTTTCCTATACCAAATTTTCTGATATTGTAACCATTAGGGATTTTCTAATTATAAAATGGGTAGAACGTACGAATCTGGCTCAACTAAAAAAAAGCTAAAAGGAACAGAAACGAATGAAGAAACTCTGTTGGAAGTACCGACCATTAACATTAAATCAAATTCTCAACAACAAAAAAATTAGCAATTTAAAAAAAATAAAAAAATTCGCAGTATTTAAATTTGCATTAAAGCTAATTGATTATGTCATTTCGCACTGTGCGCCTATACAGAAATTTAGCAGTTTTATTTTGAGTTACATAGAGGGGCCCCCTAACGTTCTTTTGCCCTGGGCCCCTAAGCTTGTAAGTCGGTCCCTGTTGATGAAGGAAGAACTAAAACTATATCTGAAAGGTGCAGAAAGTCTTTGAATCGCGCATTTTAGATCAGAAACAAGATATAATTCGGGGGGGAAGGGGGGTAATTCAAGCTTGCAGCATTGTTGTGGTTACCACAGGTAGTTTGGAAACCTGTTTTGTTTGGAAACCTGTGATCGTTCAATTCAATAAAAGCGATGCCAAGTTAAATTACTATATCTATAGTTCTCTTTATATATATTTTAAATATATACTTTATATAACTTAGTTTTTAATGCCATATTTTTTTTAGTTCCTTCACTTATATTTTCTTTGCTATATGGTAAACTAATTTATACCATGATGTTTGGCCCACTATTTTGTTTTACTGTATAAAACCCCGAACCAAACACAATTAAATAAAGCTTTTAATACTCAGAATAAAATGTGACCCTTAACCTGAATTTTTTTCATTAACTGGGTGTTAGTTAATTTTCAGATTTTTGTGACTTGCACAACTTTGCAGACAACCCGCCCATTTGTTGGTGAATAAGTTATCCAGACAAACCCAATGCGAAATGGGCAGCAGGAAAAAAGGAAGCGAAATAGGGATTTTATGTCAAAAGTTAAAGAAATCATGCTATAAAACTAGTGCAAGCCTAGTCTAGAGGATAAGACAAGTGATTTGGCACAGATCGCACACTACATTGCTAGTAACGATGATTCTAAAGATTGTATTTGTAGGCAATTTCCTTGCATGGATATTTTAGTCATCAATAACTATTGTATCACCTATTATAGCAGGAGAAACAGTTTTAAAAATTGTACTGCTAAATAACAAAATGTCACATATATTACTTTAAAAATTTGTTTAATAAAAAAATTATCATTTTGTCAATCTGATTTTTTTTCTTTAGTACATACCCTGATTATTAAAATTTGTGAATGAAATTGTAGGGTTTCCAGGTCCTCCATATTTTGGACCAGCGCTTAACTTTGTGTCATCACGCTGTAAGAAAATAAAAATATGTGAGAAAATATTGTCGGAATGCCCTAGTGCGGATACACACCACTAGAGGGAATTATTTTGTAATGTGTTCCAGCACCACCTGGGTGTCGCTGGCAACACTGATCAGTTGTAAAAGAGAGAGCTAGAGAAGTGTTGATGAAGGAAGGTGGATTTCTATCCACGGGAGCATGGAATAAAAGCGTTGTGGCGTAATAATATTGTACTGCCCCTTATTTCGTTCACCATCACCCATCTCTAACTCCACATGGGGGCTCGAGGCCGTGTGTGAATCACTGAGCAACAGAGGATTAGTGTTGCGGCAGAATCGGAAAACGGAAGGAACCGGAGGCTAAGCCTAACGCACCACGAGACAACTGCGGTCGTCGTCGAATAAAGAAGCGAAATCCGATTCGCAGCACAGCAGAATCCAAAAACATCGTCGTCAGTGAAGAGCGGATCAGCGACGTGCGAAAGCAATAGTGGAGTGTACAAAAGTGACTAACTTTTGCTCTCAAGATGTCGTACCTGGCAAAGACGCGTAAGGTAGATTTGATGGTGCTTTTAGACGAACTGGATCTGACTCCACCGGAAAACCCAAAGGTTATACAAATGTGCAAAATCATAACTGGACACACAGGGTATGATGAAGAAATTACCAAAAACCTGTTATACGCCATAGTAGCGGAAAGAGAAAAAAAGGAAGAAAAAGAAACTAATGAGAGAGAAGCTCTAGAAAAGGAAAAAATACAAGACTTCGAAATAGCGAAATTAAGAATAGATGCAGAAAACCGTCGAACAAACTCGTCGACAACAGAACAAACGAGTGTCTCCAATTGTAACGTGATAAAGCCCTTTGAAGGAGGCGACATTAGCATGTACCTGGCTTTATTCGAGAGACAAATAGTTCGACTGGGAGTGGACAAAAATACATGGGTAAATCACCTAATTGGTCTACTACCACTAGAGGTCGCAAATGTCATTACGAGAGAACCGGAAAATGTGACGAGCGACTACGAACAGATCAAGACCATCTTACTTAGGCAGTTTCGTCTGACAGCGGAACAGTTCCGACTAAATTTTAGTTTTGCCAGAAAAGAACCAAGTCAAACGTGGAGAGACTTTTCGTACGTTTTAAAGAACTACCTAACCGAGTGGCTAAACGGAATGGAAATAAACACATTCGAAGCGCTCAAAGAACTCATGTTAGTCGACCAAATCAAAAGAAAATTACCGAGAGAGATGCAGGAGCATTTCATAGATGAACTACAAAAAATCAAGGACGTAGCAACTCTAACGGACAAATTAGATGATTTTCAAGCTGCACGAATATTTGGAAAAAGCACTAAGCCATACGAAAACAGAACGCACGAAAGCCGTATGAAACAGAACGAAAGTCTTCGAAACCGAGACGGCGCCAGCGCGCAGACGGGAGGAGCTTACGCGAAGGAGCGGGAGCCTACCCAGCAAAATCGACAGGTGAATAGAAAACTAGGAATAATATGCTTTGCTTGCGGAAAAATCGGGCATAAATCGTTCGAGTGCAGGGAAAATAAAGACGACAGTGAAAATAAAGTCAATAGTACGAACGCACTTAGATGTGGATTGATACGTGTGATATCATCGCAAAACTTGCAAACACAGACGGCGCGTCAGCCTGAAAAAGACTGTGCACCAAAGAAAATAAGCGAAGTAGGTTTGAGAATCGCTTCGAAAAAAGAAAACTCAAAGATGTTCTCTCAAAACCAATTTGAACATTTCCGAAAAACAAAACGGAATCGGAAGAGTCAATCAAAATACAAATTCCCGAAGAGCAAAAGCTACAACCACAATTGGCGAATTAGCTCGCAAGTTGATCATCAATTTCCAACTAAATACAAAGCAACTGATGCAAAGAACGAGGTTGGCGACGGAATACAACATGCCAAGTCTGCAATTGGCGAGCAAGCCCAAATCATAGGAACGGCTTTAAGAGAAGCAAACCTACCATCCAACAATTTGGAAGCGAGTGGAGTTGGCGACAGAAGTCACGTCTTGGCGATCACCGATCCATAGTTGAGAGCTGCGGTCCAATCACGGATCAGGATCAACGAACACAACCACCTTGGCGACGATATGGCCCAAATACAGAAGCCAACTTGAGAATGCCAATGCGCCAAACAAGGAGTGAGCGGCCTTGGCGTTAACTATCTTCTTTTTTTCTGTGAAGCAACCCTTGCAGCCGTCAAGAAGTGAATCATTATTTTTTTTTTGTGCTACGAAAAAGTTGTATGCAGAATTGCGAAATGTGGAAGATTTGTGATTTGTTTATTTTTTTATTTGAGGTTGCGAAAGTTTTTTTTATTTTTATTTTAGGAAATCGAATAGCCGTTTGAATTTTTTTTTTATCAGTGGAAAGAATTTTTTCTGAGAGAAGGTTTTATTTTTTTATTTACAACAGCTGTGCAGTGATAAAGTGTTATGATGTTGTTGTGTATTGCATAATACCGGTAAAGAATGAAAGTGGTGTATCATTGAAAAATTTTGTGAATTAATTTTATTAGTGATGTCATTTAAAAAAAAAAAAAAAAAATTGGGATGTTTACATTTTTGAAAGTGATTTGAAAAGAATTTATTGGTGAAAAGTGAAGAACTTTTTAGTGTTAATTATTTTTTAGGTTTGAACATTTGAATTTCTTGAGTATTGAAAGACTTTAGAACATTTTAAACTTTGAAATTTTTGAATACTTAATTTTTTTTAGGACATATAGAACTCTAATGATAAAAAGGGATTTAGGTATTTAAATTTTTACAATAATAAATTTGATAATGTTTTGAAATTTTAAATTTGAAGTAAGATAATAATTGATTTTTGGATGTTATGAAAAATAATTTAAAGTTATAATAGGATAATGATTAAGGTGTGAAATATGGGATGATGAATGTAGGTGTAGATGTGTAATGTCATGTATTGTAATATAATGTATTGTATTGTAGTATATCATTGTAATTATGTGATTCCGAAGACGGAATAGTCGAATGGCCGAGTGTCGGAATGCCCTAGTGCGGATACACACCACTAGAGGGAATTATTTTGTAATGTGTTCCAGCGCCACCTGGGTGTCGCTGGCAACACTGATCAGTTGTAAAAGAGAGAGCTAGAGAAGTGTTGATGAAGGAAGGTGGATTTCTATCCACGGGAGCATGGAATAAAAGCGTTGTGGCGTAATAATATTGTACTGCCCCTTATTTCGTTCACCATCACCCATCTCTAACTCCACAATATTGCCAAGTAAACCATTTTAACCAAAGAACAATGCTTCAAAACAAAAAACAGTACTTGAAAAAGAGTGTTTTATCTCTACTACAGTTTTTGAAAAAGTTTTGGTACAAAACTATACATATTTAAACAAAAATAAATAACGGAAATTTTATCATTAGCCTGTTCCAATCAAACTAGGAATAATACTAGAAATTTTTACGAATGTGTCTTACCAAAGAGAGTGTTCCTTCCAGCTTCATTCTCTTTAGTTGTTTTTTCCCAGGCCATAAGCTATACAGATACAAGAAATAACAAGTAAATAAATGCTCTCGCCAATACAGCTGGACACACCACCATAGACTCGGTAGTGTTCCAGCTATTTACAGTTATAACAACAAGTTTTTTGGAAATAGACTATTGTCTGCCAAAGTGCAGACGTTTAGAGCTGCGTATATGAACAAGAACAGTCAAGTTGGAAATATTCACGTTTAGCTTTAGTACTTTTAGCAGTAGTAGCTATATGCACTTTAACCTTTTTTGAGTGCATCACCAAAAACTCTCAAAACTTAACTATTCTTAATAAAATAACATTTTTTGTAAAAATGATAAAATATTATTTTTTGCTAAAATATACCAATACAAATATTGACAATAAAACAACAGGCTCAAGGCCCAACAAGATTGGTCCAGCTAGTATCTCCTAACTCCTCCCCACCAAATATCTAACTTCTTATTAAAATCCATTACTCCTGTAGAATTCACTGGCAAGTTGTTCGTTCATTACCTAATTATAGAAATAGAGATTTCTCACTTCCCGATTAAAATGTGATTTATTTAATTTAAACCCATGACATCTGGTATATCACTCGTATTAAAATCTAAACCCTCGATAATTCTCCTGTTTAATAAATTTGAACAGTTAACCCTTATCTTGGCCAATATATATTTATTTATCTTCATATCCCATGCTTGAAAATTCTTGGATTATTTTAGTAGCCCTGCGAACTTCCTTAAAAAAATTCGTCTTTTTTAAGAGTTAGTGACCAAAACTGTACAGCATATTCAAGATGAGGCATGTTTCGCATCTTTAAAAAGCATGGATATAGCTACTTTTGTTTCCAAGTAACTGCTTTTTTAATTTTTTGTTAGCAAGTAACATTTTTTTTCTTCTTTTTTTTCAACATTTTAAAATCAAAGCTAAAGTTTCGAAAATATATTTTTTTGAATTTTTCTATTTGTGAACAACAAGGGACCTTATTCAAAATAACCAAACAATATAAAAGAAAGTTTTAGTATTATTTCAATGGACCATAATTAATAAAAAAGCAAAACAGACTACTGTAAAAAATTCGTTTAAGAGATAGCTAGAGAGTAAAACAATTTACTTACCTAAATCTATTGATAGCGATTGTTTGGAAATCAAATCGTTTCTCACAATAATTTCTGACAGCTGAACAGTCTGTTAAAAAAATAGTTTTGTTAAAATCTTTCAAAAAGTTTAAGACAAAGTTTGAAATAAAAACAAAACAAAAAAAGAAGTTTTAATAAAGCTGCATTAAAAGTCAAACAATGCTGAAAACTAAGAATTTCTTGTCAAATACTTCTAAAATTAAAGTAAATTCTCCCTTTTCGGAATTTCAATTTTGAGTTACTGATCTCAACGTTATTTCAGGCCATTTCTTTCTATTTTTTTAATCTTTGAAACCAGACATTTTATAATGAGAAAAATTAACTTGTGTATCCTGTTGGAAAAGTGCTTTAAAACTTAAATTTTTAGCAAAAATATATATATTATAACATAATTGTGTTATCAGTCTATAGTTAATTTTGTACTGATTAAATTTATATAAATATTTTTATTTTCAAATTAAAATATTTTTTTTTGAAAAAAATAAATGCAAAAGATGGAAAATGACTCACTAAAAACTATTTTCCTCCTTTAATTTTAGAAAACATATTATCCACTTTCGAAATTCAACCTTCTAAAAATGATATTTTTAAGTGATTGTATTACTTTAATACAGCGATCCTCGGTATGTAGCCTTTAGAATATTTTATTACGCCTACATGATTTTATAAAGAAACTATTCAAATATATTTCCAAGAATTCACTTTTTTTTCTGCAAAGGGGCTGATTATTTATTATATCACGAATCCTTGGGATATTAGGGGAGGGTCTACCATGCATGACATGGGGGGGGGGGGGGGTCTTAGTGGTTGCGTAACGTAGGAAACTAAAATTTTTTTTATAAACTTTAATATAGGCAAGTTATTTTTTATAGAAACCAGTATCTTTTTAATCTAATGTTTGTTAAAATATATGAAAATTTTCATAACTGGTTTTTAACTGCAAAAATTTATCGAGACCTGACAAGAGAGAGAAGGGGGTTAGGCTAACGTGACAGTGTTAAAATATAGGGGATGTACAAAAGGATGAAAAATAGCGTAATGTAATAAATGAATGCTCCCACATGGTATTTTCTTAAACAGTTCGTAGAATGTTCATCATTTAACTTCTATTGAAAATATCTACATTTTTTTTTCAATTAATAGTCATTTTTGTTGTGATAATAGGTTATGTTTTGTAACTTTCTTTAGTAAGGTGGTTTATATATGAATAAGTATCAAAAATGTCACATATGCATATATATTATGCAGTGGTAGATCCAGAAATAAGAGAAGGTGCAAGATTTAATAATATTTCTTAACTGATGTTGGATACTTATCTTTCGTAGTTTAAAGAAGCAGAGGCCAAATGTTTGCCAAAAGAAGCTAAACAGAATGTTTTATATCCTAATTTATATATGAAATCTTATTATTAAGTGGCAGTTATGTAACATTAATAATTTATAATAAATTATATTTTAGAACATTTTAATTGAGGAGTGAAGATAAATGGCAAGGCCTACGTGGCTCCCAACTTTTCGAAAATTACTACCCAGCAACTGTATGCTTACTTTTAGATTACACTCAAACCTGTTTTTGACTGCATAAAAAAAATTCGCACAAAACTTCACGAGTAGCTATAAAAAATAGTTTTCACAACACAATTAATTTTTTTTATGCGGTGGATAGAGACTTTTTTTAGACCGCATAAAAAAAGTCTAACATAGAAAATAATTCAAAACCTTACGAAATAACTAGGAATTGCTTTTTTAAACGAAATCAAGACACGAGGCTTGACAGCTACTTGGAAATATTTTATTTACATATGTACTTATTTTACACATACAAAATGTATAACCATTATCCTTCGTAGTCTGACAATACGTGAACTTGATTCAAAATCGCTTTCGTCACTTGAAGATACTCCTCGCACTCGTTTAGAGTTGACTTTTTTTCAGTTACCATGATGCCAGTGATCAGTTTTTGCGACGACTGTTGTTTCACTAGACCAGTGTTTCTTAACCTGTGGTTCATGGACCCCTTGGGGGTCCATGGGTCATATTTTGGGGGTCCGCCGACTGATCCTAATTTATAAAATGTTTGCATCAATATTTAGCCAGCAGTGGTAACCCGGACCTACTTCATCCTTAGTGCGCTCTGTATGGCAACCCTGTTTCTTTTTCCGCTCCTCCGGAGAAGAGAATTTGAGGCGCTTTTTCGCGCATGCTCATTTATTTCTCTTTTGTTTTAGCCTTTTCATTGGTCGATAATTTGTTTGAGTTTGAAATAGCGGTATAATTTTAAACTTGATTCACGATTTTATTTCCGTTGGATCTGCCCTGGAGGTAAGACGTACATTTATTTTTGTCTTTCATCTGTTTGTGAGTAGCATATTTTTTTGGTGTTTTCTTAGCTTATATTATTGATAAATGCTTGATTTCACTATGGAATGAGCTCTTGCTGAAGTTTTGAATGCGAAAAATAAATATTCAGTTGGCTATTTTAGTGTTTTACCAGTCATGGGTAAGAAAGCGTTGTTAGAATAATGTATGAAAGAGGGAATGATTTCATCGATGTATAAATGTCCAAAATGTGGATCACAAATGAGTTTGAAGCCGAGACTTAAGGGTATATCCTCCATCGATACAAGATTCCTTTGCGCTTTTTCACTTGTTTTTTTGTGTCTTAATGTTTGTTCTTAATGTTTCATTTGATTATTTGAAATAAAACTATTACTATTACTATTGAAATAAAAATATTAAAATAATTAAATAATAAAACAGAATATATTTTGTAATAAATGATGTTTAAGCAATTTTTTTTTCACAGAGGGGTCCGTGACATTTTTAAAATTTTTAAAGTGGTTCATTGTGCCAAAAAGGTTAATAAACACTGCACTAGATGCTTGTATATGTCTCGGTAGCCAGATAATCAATTATGTTCCAATTTGATTGAAATTTCCATATACCGCACACAAAAAAAATCGAACAAAAAAAGTTTTTAAAAAAAAAATGCACAAAAAAAGACCGCACAAAAACAGGTTTGACTGTATTTCAAAAGAGGGCACATGCCTGTACTTACCAAGGGATTCTGCAACATCTTTTGCACTTTGCAGTGTGGCAGAAGGAAAGATGCCAATAGCAACTGAAATAATACATCATCATTAATATCTCATACAGAATTAACAGCAACAATTCTGCTATAAAAAAAACAAAATAGGTGTAAAGAAGTTTTAAAAAATATGACTCTTCAAGGGGATATTTAAAAACAATTTCACTGTTGGAGGAAATATGGGCAAGTTGGATGCCAAATAAGAGTAAGTCCAGAAATAGAATTCTCGTCTTGGCTATAATTCTAAGTAGAATTACATGACACTCATTATGGAGCAACCATAGAGTAATAATACAAATAGAGGAATAAAAATTCTGATTTCCGTGTGTCCATCATTGAAACCACGTGATATGTGGAAATGCCAATTCATTCATGCGCCAATATTACTTGGCAGGCCTTGGCGACTTTAAGTACAAACGAGATCGAAGTATCGTAATATGGTTTTGTGTTTAATTTTGTATTTAAATATAGTTTTTTTTAATAAGTGGCACAATTTAAGAGAGTTTAACAGATATATTAAGGAGATTTTTCTTACTTTGTAGTTTTTAAACAATTGCATTACGTTTTTATGCAAAAAATTTACCATAAGCGAAGTTCTTTCAATTGTTATTTTGAATACTTCAATTAGAAAATATGAATAATAAAACCTGAGAAATATAAAGAGTTTCGCTTCTTTGAGTATTGAACACAAATAAAATATTTTCGTTTCGTTAATGAAGAGGAAATATTTAGCGCATATTGTTTGAAAATAAGTAAATACGTACATATATGTTAAAAAGTTGAATACGGACAGAACTCCTTATCACCAAAAGAGAAGAAAGTGTGCCAAATTTGAAACTCCTGCAGATGTCTGAACGCCAAATGTGGCAGCGCTATAACCACATGATGTGAGTTTTTCTTTTCAATGTTGACACCACGGCCTTATGAGAGTCTGGTATTGAATGCGCTCTCTATTTAATATTACAACTCTCTGGGAGCAATCTATTGAAAATGATAGGGTAATGATGACCAAATGATAGGTTAGCGGCCTACTAATGGAAATTGCTGTTATTTCATTTTTGTGTTCTTGGCACTTGCACCACTTTAGCAGAGAGCCCACCCAAATGTCACATATTAAGGTTTAAAGTGCAAAACGTTGTATGTCTAACCATAGCACTTTTCAGGAGTGCAAAAAGAATTGTTTCCTTATCATGATTCTATGATATAACCTTTTGACATTTGGTTGGGTATTTTATAGGATTAGCTGATGACATAAGATATTTTACCACAAAGTTTAAACTACAAAATTCCACATATACCAAACACAAAAAAAATTGCATATGATTTTTTACAATTCGAACAGCAATACGGGTAAAAGCCCCAAAAAGAGAAGAAAATTTAGTATTTGAAAATAATATGTGTATTTCATGGGTTTGTATACAGTATATAAAAACCGCTTATAAAGATGTTCAAGGGACCTTCATAATTTAATCATTATATCCGGACATCGATATATATGAATCTCGAAAAATTTTGCTTAATAAGAAAGTATAATACTCATACATACATATCACAGTTAAATATAGATATATTTTATGTACTTCACAATGATTTTATCGACTACATACAGGGTGCATTCCATAAGTAATGCGACTAAATTCATAAAAAATAATTTATTCGACATATTCGTACTATTAGTTAAAAATCCTCAAAATAGCACCCTCCTGCATCAATACATTTATGGAGGCGGTGTTTTTAGGCCTGAAAGGCATCCAGGAAGGCCTTCTCCGTGAGGTCCTTTAGAGCCGATGTAACATGAGTCTGGATGTTTTCAATCGTGTCCCAATGTTTCCCTTTCTGGGCTCCTTTTAAGCGAGGAAACAAAAAAAAAAGTCTGGGACTCTCTAAAGGACCTCTCGGAGAAGGCTTTCCAGGATGCCTTCTAGGCCTGGAAACACCGCCTCCATAAATGTATCGACGCAGGAGGATGCTATTTTGAAGATTTTTAACTAATTGTACGAATATGTCCAATATATGATTTTTTATGAATTTGGTCGCATTACTTATGGAACGCACCCTGTATACTAGTTAGATAAAGTTAGTTATATAAACTGCTATTTTGTTGAGGAATGGTCAGCAATTTTCGTTTGCTTAGATTTGACATTGTAATAGGATTCCATAAAAATGTCCTATTCTTACTAGCATTGTAGAAGAACCGGGGATCTCTTCGCAAATTTCCGGCATTCTTGTCTACGTGCGATTCGCCTGATGCTTGTTTATTGCGCAAACCTCCCTCCCTCCTTCTCCATTGTTATAAGAGGTGTTTTTTAGCATAAGGCAGATTACCATTATAACCTGTATCAAAATATCCGGAAAAATTAACATGGACTGCTATAGAAATCCAAACTTCCATTGCATTTTACGTTGTTATATCTGGCATATCATTATACCCGGCATCGTTATAAACGGATTTTACTGTATTTGAATTTTATAACTATTAAAATCAATTAAATTGTCTTTCGTGCAGACAAGTGAAAACATAGGCTGCACATAATATAAAATATTGGATGATCATGTCATAAACATAAAAAAACATCTGTGTTATAATCAAATGAGTAATATTACTTTTGTTGGTGATCTCTGCATCTTTATTTATTGCTTCGGAAGGATTATTGGTATCAGCAACAGGTGTATTTTCAGATTCTCCATTGCTATTTACTGCCACTGGACTATCTTCAGTCTCAGCTTTTAATTTTTCCTTCTCTTTAAAGTAATGCAGGCAAGGGATGGCCGACACGGGAATGTTATGTTTCTAGAACCATAAAAACAAAATAAAATATGGTTGATTAAATTAACGACGTGCTACAGCAGAACAATAGACTGTTGGAGACGGTTTGGGATTTCTCGCAAAGATCAGACCCTAGGACAGTGCCTCATAATTCTTCCACTGTCAGATAACGAAGACAAACCTTAGGTGGTGCCAGGCATAGGTAAGGGGGTGGTTCAGGGGGTTCAAACCCCTCCCATTGACAGTCAAGAAAAAAAATTAAAATTGAATTTCTGTAAAAATCATAAAAATACTTTAAAAACTAGAAAAATTTCAATTTCAAGTATAATACTTCTTGTTGAGTTGCGTGAGGGAAAGCCTGGTATTTTTCGGGGTTTCTAGCTCATAAAATAGTTTTTAAAAGGTTTCAAAAACCTGTTTTTGATGTCATTTTTATATCAAACTAAACGTAAGATATTGTCATCGTGTTTCATTAAATAGCACTTGAATTTCGGAGACAAATTTAAAAAATCATTAAACGGGATCCATATATTATTTTAAACAAGGAATCTTAAAATTTAAATTTTTTCTCTAAATTTATTTCATAATCACTAATTTAAAAAATAATTAATGACCGATATTGGTAACGATTTCATGATAAATCGATAACTGTTGCTGTTTCGATATTTATATGCCAACGTATTACTGTTTACTTGAATAAAAATTAAGATAATTTTTTTTAATGAAAAATAAAGGGGGGTAGTGTTTTTTTGGGGGAGGAGAGGGGGGAATAGTTAATCAGTGATTGAACCACCCCCATGACAAATCGATACCTACGTGACTGGGCGGTGCAACACTTACCTGATGTAGGCCTGAGTATGTTTTGATGATGACAGATTTAACATGCAGTAGTCTCCTAGCTGTACACAGCAGTTTTTTTAAACATCATGAAATGAAACTGCCAACCTTCAGGGTTGGGAAGTTTCTGCCAAATTCCCCAATTATGGGTTTGTGCACTCTCAAGATTCGAAACACAACTCTGTGGTCAATAATCTGTTACTCTAACTGCCCAGGCACAATAAAATATCAACAAAAGTAATCACAAAATTTATAAAAGTGCAAGGGTCATTCGAAAACCAAGGAGGGAAAGGGTGATACGTGAAATGCCCCCTGTTAAAGGAGAGAGCAATCAGCTGTATGAAAGTGAATGAAAGGGCAGCAGAATGTCTATCAAGTAGGGAGATGGATATAGAGTGACTGAAAGCTTTAAACTAAACTAAAAAGCTAAAATCTAAATAATTATGAACAGTAAAAGTTTTTGAAAAATTAAGATTTCTGATTCAGATCTTATACTAAATATTCTTAGCTCAAACACATTACAAAAATACTGGTCATGTTCAAGCTGCATTCGTAGTTTGGAAGTTTAATTTTAATAAAGTTTTTTATTTATTTTTTTTGGTCTGTGCCTTTCCATACTTGAAAAAAAAATGGAAACAGAAAATAACGAAATCGGTCTAGATCCCAGTAACAGAAAAACATTATGTGCATTTATTATCATGTGCATTACAGATTTCGGACAGAGGGCTGCAGGCATTTTTTAGCAGAAGTGGATCATAAGTACTTTTGAATGGCAGTTCTACTTTAGAAAACCTGAAGATTCTTCCCAAACTTTAACCTTTAATGGGCGGGTGGCCAATATTTCAGCTAGAATCCAATGTTAAAATAAAACACCCGCATTCTAAAGATTAATAAAGATTGATACTTTATTTTTTTACTATTATAATGTACACTTCCTTCAATCTGCAAATGTTATATTTCCAATATTAAACAGAAAAAAATCTATAATATATAAATTTTAAAATATTTCAAATACAAAATAAGCCTTTGACTTAACAACAAACGTACATCAACAGTGACAATTCTTTCAAATAGGCCATGAAATTACTAGGCTTAATAATTTTATACAGAATATGTACATCAGTATTTATGCCAAAATCTCCTTGTAGACCATTTTCACGTTCAAAATCCAGTCACAAGCAAATTAAAAACATTCAGCTATTGGGGTCTAGATATTAGATTCATTCATACAGAGTGGTTATAAAGAGGTACAGTTTAGGAAGTTTGTTTAATGCAAGAATCACATTTATTTCAAAAACTTTGGTTAAATTAAATTTTTTACTTAATTTGAATTTTTTTAGAAATAATTTAAGGGGTATAGTACACATTATCACCAAAAATATCTAAAATTATTTTATTACTTTAAAAATAGTTCATTTTATTTGTTATCAAAAGACACCAACATTTTATTTCTACGCTTAGTACAATAATTTTTTTTTTTTAGAATCAATATAAAACTTTGATACAAAATTGCCTGAATATGTCACTTTGAACTCATTCTTGTCAGTGATGAGTTTTTTCATATTTGGTCAAGTTTAAATCAATATAAGTTCAGATCAATTTGAAGAAACTGGTCCAAATTTACTACAGTGTATTTTCAAACATATTACTTTAATTTGTTTTTAGGGATTAGTAATATATAGATTAATGTATTTTAGTATTTTTTTTTAAAAAATAGATCAGTGAAATTAGTGATTTTTCTTCAAATGTTTATCGGCAAAATTCTTCTGCAAGTAAAAAAATTCTGTACAGACAGTTTTATAAACAATTTTCTGTTGTTTATATAAAGGCAAAAATATAGTTTTCCAGAAAATATTTTCTTGACTTTATAAAACATAAATAAAAGGTTACTTTTTTTTGTAAATTTTTATGTTTAAAAAGATTTTTTTTTTAAATATTTGACCATGTACATATGCTTTGCACACATCCGTAGAAAAAAATATATATGCCAAATAAAAAATAAATTATGTCCTATACCCCCTAATAATGTTAAGAATTATTAATTACAATAATTTAAAAAATAAAATGTGTGATTTCAAATTAAAAGCCTAAGATTTTTATCAAACGATTTTTATAATCAAATTGCAGCATCTCGATAGTAGAAATAATTTATAATCATAGCTAAAAAATAAGTATATATAATAGTATAACTTTGTGTTTGTAAAAAAAAATCCTACCCGTGTACTATAAGGTCCAAGGAAGTAAGGTTTTGACATGGTGCAGACCCTGGTCTTAAGATGGAAGTAGACCGGCATTCCAGAGTCGTGGATGATTTCAATCCACCCCTTCGGCAAGACTTCAAAACGCTGCTCTTCTGCGGCTATCAAAAATAAGTTAGTACATATCTAATTTTATTAAAAATGAAGTATGAACTTGAATGGTCAGAATCAAACTACTGTAACAATTTTTTTATAGTTATTTTTTAATATAAAGCAGGGTCTGGTTATGTATAAATAAATCCTGTTCTCAATTTGGTCTACTTTTTTTACAAACTGAAACGTTTCGGTCTTATTTTTAATCAAATAAAAAAATTAAAAAAACGTTTTAAAAACGTCAAAACACTTGAAAAGTATAAGTTAGTTGGTTAGAATAATTAACGTCGCACTAGAGCTGCACAGTCTGCTATTGGCGACGGTTCGGGGCCTATCTCGAAGGAAAGATCCGGGAACGATGCCCCGTATTTTTGAACCATGGTCAGATGAAGAGGACAACATCTGAGCTGGCACCCAACGCCTTCAATAGAAGTCGGGACTTTAGACCCCGATCAGATTTATCTTGCACCAGTCCCGTATACACGCCATTAATTTTTGTGTATGTTCTGGACGACATTCGAGTATTTTGGTAGCGAAGTTGGCAACCCTCCGATCGCAATATCACTACTTTTTACTATTCTTTAGTCTAGTCCGCGCAAAGGCTCGAACCAAGGACCTCTTGGATTCCCAGCTGACGCCCCAATCCACTCGGCCATGGAGGCCTCTCAAAAGTATAAGAGTGCAGATGTAGATCTTCAAGTTTTTCAAAAAAAAATAATCTAGTACCACTTATTGTAACACAATTTGACAGATAAATATGATTTATATAAAGTAGACTCTCTCTATATTGACCTCGCATAAGATCAGCACAATATGATCACTGTATTTAAAAAAGATATTTTATTAACAATTGTCGTAACACAATTTAACAGATAAATATGATTTATATCTAAAAAGTCATAACTATATTACATACATTTTACATGCATCATAAAACAGAGGCTTCCAATAGGCAATTAATGCAGAATTTGATGCAGGGCAATTTGATATATGGATTTATTTATGCTAAGTTTTATGATAACTGCAAATTTAACTGTAACGAACTCACAGCATATTTAACAATAACAGTAATAAAACTATCTCACTCCAATCCTATCTCATGATCATTGTAAATAAAAACAACTTATTTCTAACTAGTATTCAGTTCATTTTCCATCATTCATACAAAACTTAATTACACAAATATTTTTGATTGTGCATTGTTTAGACATACAAGTTTATTGTGATATTTTTTATTAAGCTCTTCTTTTTTGACAAAAGTAGATAGACTTCATGTTCTTAATATTACTAATAGAAACCCAGGTCTTTATCAATATTAAAAATACACACACACAAATATATATATATTTGGGGGCATTTATCGATCTATTTACTTCAATAGGTTATGGATTTTATAGTTGCATGCATGAAAATGTCACAACAGATACTACAAAATGCAGTGTGCAACATAATTAAAATTGTACCTTTAAGATTCGCTTTCCGTTTCTTCTCAAGTTCAGCCTTATTACTATAGTTCGAGCTATTAAATTCCCTCAGCTTTGCATCGAGCAAATCATCAATTTCGTGCTCGTCCAATGCATCTGTCGAAGAATCGAAATCAGTGTTCTCATCATTCAGGTCATTGTTTCTGTCATTCTCTAAATCATCCAAAATGTCAAATTCCATTCCATCATTTTGATTGCTATATACAGAGACAATTTGACATCAGAACATGAACAGGTTATGACTCGAACACATAAAAAATTCTCAGCAACATTTATTACACATTTACTATTCCTAAATTGCCTAATAAATACAAAAGCATGCATTGATTTTAAAAATACACGGCATTTTAAAATGTTAAAAGCACGTTTTACAAATATGTTAATAAATAAGTCAAATTAACCCTACTTTAAAGGTTGGGTTAGACTAAACAATATAGTACAGTCGGCAAATGGTAACTTTTAAATTTTTGTTTGTGCCGACACATTGTCACTTGGCGTTGATTCAATAATTTCATATAACGCAAATTTTATGTACCACGCAAAAAAAAATTAAATAAAAAAAAATCAATATTTTATCAATTAAAAAAAGTTTTAAATGAATTTGTTTACTTTATTTAATTTTTCTTTTCTTTAAAGGTTTAAAACGTCCCAAAAAATGAAGCCATTAAATCAATTTAAACCGAAAACAGTCGGAAACGAAACCCGCACTTTCTAATCGTGTCAAGAATCAGCAACAACAGTTGACGGTGGTCACAAAGCTATTACCTTGGGGTGAGGCAGTGGCGGTTCGCCCACTACAGCAAGTATAGCCGGGTTGCACATAAATTCATTAGTGTATTTTAAAACTAAAATCAGATATTTTACTAATTATTAGAATTGAAATTTCTACGGTAGTAAACAAAATCTCTGATAAATAGCAAGCATGTTACCGTAATGCACAATTCAGGAGGGGAAAAAACTCCATTCAATCAAAACTGCAGCCAAAAAGCGATATTCGATATCGGCTGCATCGTTGCCATGTGTAGTATGGAGATTCCCCCATGCTAATGCACTGCATTTGTGAGAAGATACAGCCAAATCAATTTTCTTGTTTTAGCTGCACTTAATGTTCAATATGCTGATTGGCTCGTGGGTGAAACGAGAACTCACGAGAGTACCTCGAAATAGTTTTCGTGATACATTTATTGTGTGCTGTTGTTTCGTTATTTAAGTTAATATTAAAATTGACTGATTCGCATGTTTAAAAGAAAGCAGGATTGCTTTCATTTTCAAAAAATAAGTAAGTGTTTTCTATTTTTTTCGCATGTTATCATTTCGTAAAAATTGAAAGGAAACTTTGATTTGAGTAGTGAATAATAAAGAATTTCTGTTCAAGTATGGTTATGGGAAATTATGGGGGGGGGGGGGGGATTCACATGATTTTAGCTGCACTAACATTTTCGACCACGGGCAGCCACTGGGATGAGCGCACATGCCGCTCGAGGCGATGACCATCGCAAAAAGCCACGTCTTGCCACTGACCCTTACCTCTTTGAATTTTCCTCAACTACTTTGTTAGTAGGGGATTCGCACTGCAATAACAACTTATCATAATCATCAAGCGTCTGTTTGTAGACACTTTGGCAGCTTTCCTTGGATTCGCTATCTTCCACATCGTTGTTGGAACAATCACGCTTTAGCTTTTTGTTCGGGGGAGATAGAAGGTCAAGGGGTAATTTATTTGTTCCCGAAAGTTTACTCATTACTCATCCGAGGATTCAAACAGTGCTACTGTAAAGATGATATTGATTCAAAAGCTTAGCAAGAGAGCCTCACTACTTGTTTATTTGGTGTGTTAGCTGGATTCTTGCTCCACTAGGTGTGTGCTTTTTCCAGTCGCCGGCTAACCGAAAAAAATCTAAAGGCAAGAAGACGACGTTCGCAGTCGTGTTTAGCATGTTCGCGATCGATCAATGCAATAGTAATCCATTTGAGGATTACTTGTAATCTATACTGACTAGTAATATAGTTTATAAATAAAATTTTGTGTTTTTTTTTACCATTTGTTGGTTATTTTTATTTATTTTAAAGGAATGGGGGAGTTTCACGCCGGGAAGAAGAAGACCACTGTTCCAACAGAACAGTTCCGCAACGCCGAAAAAGTTCCGTTAGCATGGAGCTTTAGCTCCTGCACTATAATTTTAAGTTTTATTCTTTAAATAATACTTCAATATAGAAATATTTACTACATACACTGAGATAGATTGTAGTCATCGTTTATCAAGTGTTTTTGTGTTGAAATAAAAGTATTTTTCCGTATTTTGTTTGTGTCCGTTATTTCTGTACTTAAATTTATTCATATGAGGAATAAAAATATTACTTATTTGGAAAAAAACAAATATTGTAAACAAACTTTCCCAAAATTGCAAGCGTAGCGACTAAACTAACAAAAGCAAAGTTGTCTGCTGTAGGGAAGAAATCGAAACTAGTAAGTTACCATGTTAATACGTCACGTAAAACTCTCCCATTTTAGTTATTTTTTTAAAGTTTTTTTTATACAACTAGAAATATAAATATATATTTTTTATTCGGCGTCAAATTCAAATTCCGGAAACATTAAACAAACCATAAGACTTTAAAGTAAAGCCCGCTTTCAAGCGGAAGCTCTTTTTATATTACTCATCTCCTTCAAATAGAACATAGACAATCAAATCAACATTTAGCTGGCACTAAAAATTTATTACAACAAATTAAAAACTGTTGAGTCCTACTAATATTTTGTATAAATTTAATTTCCTCGTTCATTTACGAACTAATTAAACCACACATAAATTTATGATTTTTTTCTCATGAATGTTTTTTTTTTTCAAAAATATTTAGTAGTTAAAAAAAATACTATAGGGATATAAAGTATTTTCCTGGTTGAGTGATTTGAAGGTGGGGGGCGTGTCTAAGCCTCTAATATTAGAGACCCCCCCCCCCCCCCCCCTTCAAATCACTCAAACAGGAAAATACTTTTTATATCCCTAAAGTATTTTTTTAACTACGAAATATTTAAATAAAAAAAACATTCATAAACATAACAGAATCTAATGTGTAAGCCGGGGATTCACAGGCTTTGATTATTTAAGAAATATAAACACATTTAAATGTAAATCAACAGAAAGCTTTTTATTGTTTTATTTTTTGTAATAATAATTAAAATATCGTAATATTAAATGCACGTATAACTAAAAGATCGGTAATGTTAACTGTAATTATGAAGTACTTTTACAAAAAAAAAAATACTTTAACAGTGCAAAAAAGTCGATTTTTAATAAATTTTCTGTTTCTCGTTTTGATCTGAAATAACCATAAATCTCGAAGCATACTTTACTTTCTATTTATTATTAATCAATTTCACACTATTAAAATTATTTCCTAAATGTCCTGTTGATAAGACTTTGAATAATATCAAAGCGTTTTGTAAAAAGAGCTGTATTTAGACTGTATTAGAGCTGTATAGCAAGACTTTTGGCATAAAAAGTTATCAGACATAATCTGATTTTTTATTTTATTTGAATACGAAAAAGTTAAACTATTTTGAAACTTTTGCTTCAATAATCCACATATAACTAAAATTATAATAGTACTTATATTTGTGCCTAATCGTGTGCTATTATTTTGAGTTTTAAAGGAAATCTCGCCTTTGACAAGCGATGCAAACATAGCGAAAGGCAACGGGAATCCTCAATGTTTTGCCTTTAGATTTTCTGCGCGACAGCCTGTGCCTAGTATATACACATTAGCCCACAAAAGAAGCCCTCAGCGCAATGCATCTTGGGATACTGTCTTCAGTTTCGTTATGCGCAGAACTTGAAAACCGGTCGGAACGCACAAAAATACTCGTCCGCGCAATGCATCTCCGTATACACATTACTGCGCAGAACTGGTCGGCGATACTTCATATTCTACTATTTATGGGGCTTCTCCTTTCCCGTCTCTCCTCCCTGTACTCAATTTGAGCAAGACTTCTAGTTGTTATTATAGCTAACTCGCGCCAGTGACGAAACTATATAGGTGCAAAGGGTGGGAGTACACAAGGCTCTAGTTTTGAATTTGTGCCAAAAAGTAAGTTTTCGATAAAGATCAAAAAAGTTTTTTTTTACTTCAATAAAAAAAATATTCAAGGGCGCCACCCTTCCTAAAAAGCTACCACACTTTTTTTTAAAAAATTTTAAAGAAGTTTTAGGTTTTCTTTTAAAAAATTTACAGCTCTTTTCTTTGGTCAACAGTCTTGTCCTTGGGATTTCCGATACAGTATGCAAACAGAAATCTCTGAGAGATACAGGCGGTGGTCAGGGCCGCGAATGAGAGGAGGAAAAACCGATTTGTGACGTATCAGTTGTGACATTACGTATGCGTTGCACCCAGAGAAGAGTGATAAGTATATGATTTACCAAGCAAAATAGCATTTAAATGAAAAAATATTAATTTTCGTTCATGTTTGTTTTTTAGTCAAACCTCCTCTCCTCCCACTAACAAACGATGGACGCAAGCCCCTTCTTCTTAAATTTGTACGGGGGGGGGGGGGGGGGAGTCGTCCGCAACTGCAGTATACGATTCCGCCCCCATAACTCTCTGTGCAATTATTTTATGGGGATAAATAGCATACTATCACGCATCATGTAGAGGAAGGTGGGCCGCATCGACCAGACCAATTGTTAACCCATTCTGCCCTCTCGCCTTTAAACTGCGTAGGGAAAATGTCACCCTCATAGATGAAATTCTATGTTATTATATAAATGAAGCATGTAAGAATGGAGAATAATTTTAATGGAAGATTTTAATTTTCCTAACTTTGACTAGTTAACAATGGAAAATGGACAGAATTCTTGGATACGGTTCAAGATTGCTTTTTAGATCAATTGGTTCATGATAATACAAGGGGTAATGCGTTATAGGATTTAGTATTTATCAGTTGTAAAAATAGGGTGTACAATTTAACAATGAGCAAACATCTAGGGGAAAGTGACCACAATAGTACTATTAGATTTAACAATACGTTTCAGACAACTGTAGTTAAAAATAACAGGTTAATTCAATATTTTAGAGATGTTAACTTCCATAAAGTTACAAGCTGAGGTAACTAATATTTTTAAGGATGGGTTGGAGCATTCTCATATGGTACAACAATGGGAGGAATATAAACATAAATTAAATGTATCTGTAAATAAACATTTTTCGTTTAGGCAGAAAGAGATAGTTTGAAAGCTTTCTCCTACGTGGTTTGCAGAGGAAACAAACGAGCTCTTAATAAGTTAAAACAAAAGACGTATAAAATATTTAAAGAGGTAGGGACACTGATTGTAAGGTGTATAAAAAAGCTATAAGGGAGTTTCAGTTTATCAGTAAAATACAGAAATTGGCATCAGAGGAAGTGATTTTTGTCAATTGTCGGTGGATTTCTCGTTTACACAGCAATAAACGCACATAAATTTTAAGTTAATAAAAATATACTCTACGTTAAAACATTTAAATCTGAACTGTTGGGATATTTGTTTGAAAGTTATCTCTATTAAAATAATTAAAACAAAATTTAAAAAAAACTTTTTTAAATATAAATTTTAGCTTCTTGCATTGCAAACAAATCTGTAACACCCTGTTTACGAAGCGCCCTCTATAGCGACTGTAGCGCCCTCTTCTGGTTTGTGAGTGGATCGTCAGTCGAGAGCCAGACTTTGTCATGTAAGGTTGTGTCCAAATGTATGTCTGTGTTGTGTGTAACTTTCATTTTTAATTAAATTTGTTACACTAAAACACAAATGGCCATTCCTTGTCTTGATCATCAAAGAACCCTATCCATAGCGCAAACCCCACGCTATATAATGGCGCCCAACTAACGTTCTGATTTTGACAAGGAGTGACAAAATGTTGGCTATCTTTTGTTTTTCAAAATTATTGGCTTTCGGCTCGATTTTTTTTCCAGCATTTAATAGCACGTCTTCGGAAAGACATCGAAAGTGGTTAGAGTGTTCCGCACCCGTCGGAACCAAACAGAAATATTCCTACCCTAGGATATGTTACAGGTATGCTTTTGAAATTGCTATTGATGTAGGAGATTTGACACAACCGTTGTCAAAGTAAATCGCATTTGTCTATTCAAATAGAGGCAATTGGTTATCTAATTAACTCCCCGTTAATTTGAATTTTTTTTTTGAAACTTTATGAAGAATATCGATGAAACCTTCATTGTATTGAAATAGTTCAGTTTCGTCTTAAAATTTGAAACGTGTATGTTGAAAATTGTTTTAAAGTGTTATTATAAAATAAACTTAAGTATTATAAGTTTAGAATTTAATTATAATAATTAGTTGTTTCGATTTGCTAGCTCAGGAAATGTCTATTGAAATTTCTAACGACTCGAAGGTCTTTGAAATTAAAGAATTCATATTAAAATCTGAGAAATTTGATGAGAACTTCATAAAAGATTTTCTGACAACCATCAAAGAAGAAAGAGCACAGAAAAATGCCTTTGAATTAGAAAGGAGAAAACAAGAAGAGAAAGAGAACAGCAAATTGCTTTTGAATTGGAAAAACTCTGTCTGCAAGTGGAATCGCAGAGACTTGCTCCACCAGCTGTTGGTGCCAGTGTTGTTCTTAACACCCCACATTTCCAATTAATAAAGTTGATTCCAGACTTTGATCCAAAAGAAGACGACATGCCGCTATTCCTCAATCTGTTTGAACGACAACTCAAGTTTCTGGGAGTGGAAAAGAAAAACTGGGTTTCATATCTTCTTGGAGTATTACCCAGTGACATTGCGCAACTAATCACAAGAGAACCTGGAAGAAAAATCTCAAGATTTTGATCGCATCAAGGAGATGCTGTTGCAAAGATTTAAGTTGAATGCTGAAAAATTGCGACAACTTTTTGCTACTCACAAAAAGTCACCAAATAGCACATGGAAAGACTACCATTTTGAGCTTCGAAGCTACTTTGAAGGATGGTTAGTTGAATTGAATATCTGGAATGATGAGAGATTGAAAATCTAATGATTCTTGACCAAATTAAAAAACGGGTTCCCTCAGAAGTCAAAGATCACTTTCTTGACAATTGGAGTGAATGGATTCACCCCGAAGACTTAGTTGAAAAATTGGATCTCTATGACAATTTAAGGCCCAACAAGGAAGATGCACAAATGCCAAGTGCAGATACAAAGTTTCACCCGAAACAAAAAGAGCAACAGAGACCAAACTTTCAAAAAAGACAATTTTCGTTTAAAAATTCTAAGTACCAGGGTGAAGAAAAAGATGACCGGCAGCCTCTGTGCGGATTCCCCAATCAAAGTAGGCGGGAATCTGGGATTCCCAGTCAAAGTAGGCGGGATCCCATCGTCAATGACAGAGTTCAGGGAAGAAGCGCCAACCCACAAGAAGACAGACCTCCTTTGTCATGTTACGGCTGTGGTGCTCCTGGAATCATTAAATCCCGATGCAGCACTTGCAATCCAGCAGTGCCTAAACCTAAAGACGATACCTTATCGCCGCATATAAATCACATAGAATTTTACAGTTTCACGTTAGAAGGACATTCTTCAAGTGTAATTCCTATTACTATTTGCAATACACAAGCTGCAGTGTGTGCAGACACTGGTGCTACGCATTTGGTGGCTGGAGAAAAACTTTACCATCTGCTTAAAGAAAATGGTCTAAAGTTTAATCACAAAACAATTGACATGACTCTCACAGATGGCCATGTACAACAGACGGAAATTTTCACAACAACTGTGGATATCGTTGTGCAAGGAAAAGTCATCAACACAGTTGGAAGTCTTGAAGAATGCCAAAGGAAATCGAACTCTTCTCGGTGTAGATTTTTTGACAGCAGCAGGAATCGTCCTAGAACTTCAAAGTGGATAGTGGTACTTCTCTGAATCCGACTTCATAGTAACGCCACCTGAAATCAATTCTTTGCTGGCGGTTCACACCGAATCGCATTCCTGCCGACTTCGTGAAGAAGAAGGGGAAAGTTTGAATAGCGGGCAGGGACACATGATCAACACTTTGCTCCAGGATTTCGAAGCAAACTTCACTCCAGGGGGAAGAGAGCATTCCGTTCATTGATAGAGTTTCTCCAGTGAAGCAAGAGATCTCCCCTTGTGAGATTTGCAACATATTTGTAGCTGACATGCCTGCAAGAAGCTCAAAGGACATGCGCGAGTCCCAACTTAAAGATGATAGTTTGAAGAAAATCATCGAAAATTTTGAATTCACTCGGAAAACTGAAGATTAAGCCAACTGGAAGGAACGTGGATTTTTAATGAATCAAGGAGTTCTCTACCGATACGTACCAGACGCTGATTCTGAGGAAGCACAACTAGTCATCCCGACTATTGAGCGTGAACCTATCATGCAGAAACACCATGACGAGAAGGAACCTTTCACAGAATAGCGAAACGCTATTATTGGACGGGAATTAAAAAATACATATCAGAATATGTGAAACAGTGTCCAGAATGTAACCGGTACAAAGCCAGTAATCAAAAACCGGCTGGTCTTTTTAGAACACCTGTTCATTCGCAGAGATTCGAAACTCTTGCGATTGATCTTTTTGGCCCGTTACCAGAAAGCGCAGATGGCAAGAAGTGGATATTTATCATTGAAGATGTCAATACCCGTTGGGTTGAACTTTTCGCATTATCCAATGCAACTACAAAAGAGTGCCACTACTCTACTAGAAGAAGTTTTATTGAGATACGGGATTCCTCGTCGAATTATAAGTGACAATGGACCTCAGTTTGTATCCGCAGTTATACAACAACTCTGCTGCATGCTAAACATCAAACAAACCTTGACACCAATTTATCACCCTCAAGCAAATCCTGTGGAAAGGAAAAATCGCGATTTAAAACCTCGCCTCGCAATATTGGTCCAAGACGAACACCATACCTGGTCTGAGAAACTTCCAGTAATCCGTTTTGCTCTCAACACTGCAAAATGCCAATCAACTGGGCAGACGGCAGCGTTTCTCAGTTTCGGACGGGAGTTGCGTACCACAGACGATGTGACCAATGACATCCGTGGAGTGATTGAAAACGACAACTTTGTCCCTGAAATTACGCCATATCTCAAACGATTTGCAACAATAACGAAGGACATTCGTGAACGAGTTGAACTGAAACAAGATCAACAGAAACAACAATATGACAAGAGGAGGCGACAAGTTTATTTTTCACCTGGAGACAAAGTTTGGGTAACCTTGAATCCCGTCAGCAAAGCTAAAGCTAAGAAATTCTCCAAGTTTTACCCAAAACGTGACGGACCATATCAAGTCCTCACACAAAAATCACCCACTTCATATGTAATTGCAAGCCCAGATAATCCAACAGCGCCCTTGGCAACGTGTCATGTTTCAGCATTAAAACCGTATCAAGAAACGGAAATGCATACTCCAGTCGTCCCACTCCGAAAACGGGGACGTCCACGAAAAATCACAAACCAAGAACTCTCAAGAAATTCGCAGACACGTCGCTCTGCCCAAAATCAAGCAAGGACTTGATTCACCAATACAGTGCTCCCGAATTTTATCCTGGTCTCCTTGTCGGGACGTCTAAGGGACCAGAAGGGGAGTTTGTAACACCCTGTTTACGAAGCGCCCTCTATAGCGACTGTAGCGCCCTCTTCTGGTTTGTGAGTGGATCGTCAGTCGAGAGCCAGACTTTGTCATGTAAGGTTGTGTCCAAATGTATGTCTGTGTCGTGTGTAACTTTCATTTTTAATTAAATTTCTTACACTAAAACACAAATGGCCATTCCTTGTCTTGATCATCAAAGAACCCTATCCATAGCGCAAACCCCACGCTATACAAATCTACAATTTTGATATTTCCCTCTCTAATCAATGACATTTCCAAAATTAAAGTTAAATCGTCAGTTTTAATGACATTTTTATAAATAACTATTTTTTACTTTTAATTGAAATACAAATATGACAACAGACTTTTTACAACAAAACATTTTATTTAAAAGGCAAATTTACCCTGCAAATATGAGATTCAAGCCACTAAATTAAAGTCAACCTTAAATAATACAATTCATAAACAGCTTAATGAATTTTCATGAAAAAGGTAAATATTACAACCATGATGCTTTAATACGACCAAGCCCTTATTATTAACTAGATCATAACTCTAAACTTTTTAAATTTGAGTTGAATGACATAAGGAATTCCATATGTTCCGGAATAAGTTTTCCAATGGGTTTCTTCGATTTCTAAAACAGAAAAAAATATTCATTTTACGTATTTTAAAGATACTGCAGAGTTTCATGAAAGAAACATTCTATATTTAAACTAAAAAAACTTGGATGTTTCCCTCAGAATGCAGAGGAACAGCCTTTATCAAGACAATACAAACACTTAATATATCACGTTGATATATTATGTTACACACCTATACATGGTTCATACAGATTTTCAAAAGTAAAAATTAAGTAGTTTTTAAGGACCTCTCGATAATTTTTAAGAACCTCTTAAATTTTTTGGCGCCGTTAGCGGAGAATCGCACATTGTTTGGTGCAAAATTGGCACATAATCACATGTCAGTGGGGTTTTGTAGCAAGTTGCCGCAGGATACCACTTCCGGAAAACTCTGGCGCAGGCCCTTAAAGATGCTACGTTCTTCTGAATTTCATCGTTTTTCTAGAATAAGTATCTATATTCACAGAACAAACGAACTGAGATTTTCCAACAATGAAGTGTCGTGTATTAAAATGAAATACCACTGACTAAAAAATCGAAAAATCACTTTTTTTTTTTGACACTAAATACGTCTATTCACGCCTTTCTCCTCTTGCCGATTTATATTTGCGTAAAACGGTTAAAAGTGTAGATACGATCAACATAACATCCGGAATTCTACATTTCAATAACTTTAATGCACCTGGAATTCTGAGTTCAAAAATTAATAAAACTCAGAATTTCGGGTTAGACACGGGAAAAATACCACCCATGTGAATTAGTAAAAAAAAAACATGTTTGACAAAAATTAAGGACCTTAGTCGCAAATTAAGGATTTTAAGGGCCCTTAATTAAGGACCTACTTAAATTAAGTAGTTCTTAAGGACTGTGCGAACTATGCTATAGGGGAGGAAAGTGTCTGTCCAACAAGAAATGTCAACATTTGGAGTTACTTTACATGAAATTCTGGCTCTTTTTTATGTACTCAGAAAGTGGGGTAGGCCAATTACGGAGGTCAAAGTCGATAAATGGATGTTTACTCAGTTCACAGTATTATTATGGAATAGTTTTAAAATCTTTTCAGATGTTTTGCATGCAACTATTTTTTCAAAAAGAAAATAAATTGTGCAGTGAAGTTTTAATATATAACAATGATATTTCTATTCCTTGCATCTTATTTTGCTACTTATATAGGTTCTTTCGATTTCTATTGCTGGCGACGATTTTATTGCCCAAAACAAAGCCAAAATAAACATATTTACCACTCTTTCCTGGTATTTCATCATTTCTTCTTTTAATTTACATAGAACAGAAGTATTGGATGAAGTGAGACAGTCTTCATGCTGTAGTTTTGAGATTTTTTGTTCTTCTTCCTATAAAAAGAACATTTTAAATATTAAAAAAATTTCAATAAAAGTAATTGGATGATAGACGAAAAGTTCAAAAAAATATATATATATATTTTAGGATAGTAGAGTTTTTAAGTGTAGGGGTGGATATGACATCTTGAGCCAATTGAAGGGCTTAGCTGACAACCATTCTTTGGTAAATGAACAATCGAAAAACTGTGTGTGAATTTAAATTATATTGGTATCTCTACAATGGAATATAAGTATATATTTAAAATGAACTTATAAACATCACTCAATAATGAACATATCAGTCCGTGAATTTCGAATTTTCTTGAAATGCATATATATATTTAATTTATAAAATATATTCGATTTGACAATATTTTTTTAATCAAATGTAAACAGGTATAAAACTTACATCTAAAGTGATTACAATTTTAAATTAAAAAAATATATTTAAAATATTTCCATTGATTGCAGAATAGTGAACAAACAGTATGGGATAATATAATGTGAGGGGGCCGGTGGCGGCTCGCCCACTACAGCAAGTACAGCCGGGCTGCACCTAAATTCATTAGTGTATTTTAAAACTAAAATCAGATATTTTACTAATTTTCTTAAATGAAGATTAGAATTGAAAATGAAATTTCTACTGTAGTAAACAAAATCTCCGATAAATAGCAAGCGTGTTACCGTAATGCACAATTCATGAGGGGAAAAAACTCAATTCAATCAAACTGCAGCCAAAAAGCGAAATTCGAAATCGGCTGCATCGTTGCCATGGCAACCTCTACGTAGTATGGAGATTCCTCCCCGTGCTAATGCACTGCATTTGTGAGAAGGTACAGCCGAAATGGATTTTCTTGTTTCAGCTGCACTTGAGGTTCGATATGCTGATTGGCTCGTGGGATGAAACGAGAACTTACGAGAATATCTCACAACGGAAATGGTTTTCGTGATGCATTTACTGTGTGCTGTTGTTTCAGGGCATGGTCCTGCTGTTCTTTCGTTATGTAAGTTAATATTAAAATTGACCGATTTGCAGGATTGCTTTAATTTTCAAAAAATAAGTAATTGTTTTCTATTTTTTTTCTTTTCGCATTTTATCATTTCGTAAAAATTGAAAGGAAACTGTGATTTGAGTAGTGAATAATAAAGAATTTCCGTTCCAGGGATGGGAAGTGCTGAAGACCAGTTTGGAGCAATTTTTGGAGCAGCAAAATTTAAGTTTTGGAGCAGAAACACGACAAAATGTAGCAGCAAAACTGAAGATTTGTAGCAGGAACGCAATAAATTGTAGCGTTTTGGAGCAGCAAAATTTAAGTTTTGGAGCAGAAACGCGACAAATTGTAGCAGAAAACTGCAGATTTGTAGCAAGAATGCAATAAAATGTAGCAGTGAATTTTAGCATATTAAACAATAATTGTAGCAATTAAAATTTGTAATATGCGATTTTAAATCAGATGTGGTACACTACCCAAGGTGTAAAAATCTTGAAGGTCTCTATTACTTATTTATGCCATTTTTTTATGCAATAAATCAAAACCGGCAGAGGTTATAAATGAGACATTTTAAAGACAGTTGAAAATATTCAACAAAAATTAGTTTTTAATTAATAATTATTGAATTTTTAATTTTTTTTTACAATATCTTAATTTTCATATGTTGATTTTTTCCCCCACTGAAATGTGGTTTATAAAAACCAAAACAGTGTTGCAATCTTGCATATATTGTGCATGAAATCTATTAAGAAGGTTGTTACTGTCTAAGGGAAATAAAATTACTTAATTTTTTTGCACAAACTTTAGAATTAAAGAGTAATAATTTGAAGGAAAACCTACGTTACTACTTATTTTAAGCATGTTAAGCGTAGGGGTGAGGGGTTTAAACACAAAAATATTTATTAAATAGTATATAAACATTTAAATCAAATATTAATGCCAAAACGAATTTCAAATAAAAAAAAGCTTTATTCAAATTGTCCATTGTTATTACATAAAATATAACAAACTTCAATTTCGTAAATAAATAATATTTTCAACTAAGGAGTAAAAACCCTAAAACTGTATTTTGCTGTTTACATCTTTTTTATACTGCTAAGCTTTATGAGACCATTTAAAGGCAGTTAAAATTATTTAACCAAAAGAGTTTTTAATTAAGAATTAATCAATTTATACAATATTTTACAATATATACTTAACTTTCAATTTTGTATTTTTTAGTAAAATGTGGTTTATACAATAAACCAAAACACTAACAAATTCCTTGTGCATAAAAAAGACAATTTAGAATGTCATCACTCTCTAAGGGATATAAAATTCCTTAACTTTTCCACACAAACTAGATTTATTAAATTTATAGAAAACACACCTTGCTATATAGCATGTAATCTGAAAGCATGTTAATCTAAATCATTAAAAATTACACTTAAGTTATTATCTTAAAAATTAGCTTAATAAGAAATTTGAAAACTTTCAAAAAGCTAAATAAAAGCCAGTTTTTTTTTGTTTTGTTTTTAAGTTGGAGGGTTGTTAGAAAGAAAAATTTCCAATAAAAAAAATTAATTTAATAAAATATATGAACATTTAAACAAAAAAGGATTAAATTGGAATTTTAATACCATCCAAACAAGAAGAAACAAGATTTTTTTAAAAAAAACCATTTTTATTACTGAAAATTACAAGTCCTAAATTTCAATTTCGTGAATTTAATTATATTTTCGAAAACTGTAATGTAATTTTGTTAAGTAGTGCAAAACAAATAATGATAAAACAGGAAGCAATGAAATATAATGAACTTGTACATCGGATGCAAAAGGATTGAAAGTCTTCCAAAAGAGATCGCAGCAGATCGCGTTTAGCGAATTTCTACAAGTTCAAGGTTTCCATGAATGAAAATATATAACAAAAGAGGGTCAAATGAAAGTTGCATTCGGCAGATGCAACGTAATTATAGTTATAATCATTCATCTCAACTTTAGAGTGATATCATCCCCGTTTGACGAAGATCGCAAATATTTCTACATATTCAAAATGCTAAATTTTTGTGAAATTATCTGTGTTTTTTTTAGATTGAGCATTGATTCTTCATAAAACAACAAACGAACTGAAATTTTCCAATGATCAAGTGTCTTTTAATCAAATACCCTTGACTAAAAATTTGGACAAAAAGTTATTCCTTTAAACTTTACAAATATTTAAAATTTAGAAAATATGCTTAAATTGAAATATTGACGAAATTTTTAATCAAATTAAAATCTTGAATTCTACATTTCTAAATTTTTAAAACCCCGTTCATTTCGGGTTCCGAAAATTAAAAAAAAAAAAACGGAAAAGTACCACCCCTGGGTAGTGCAAAGCAAATCACGATGAAATAGAAAATAATGAAAAATAAGTAGTACTTATTTATCAGATGCAAAAGGATTGTAAGCATTTCAACGAAGATAGCAGCCGACCGCATTTAGTGAATATCGTAGTTTTCAAGAGCGAAAAAAATTCTTTAAACAGTGAGTGTCATTATGCAACGAAAGACATCAACAGAAACCATCAACTTTCGAGTGAATTATCTCCGTTTGACGAAGATCCTATATGCAAAAAATTCCTACATGTTAAAAGATGCTCTATTCTTTTAAAATTCTCAGTTTTTCAAGATTGAGCATCGATTGTGCACAAAAAAACAAACGATCATATATTTCAATGATGAAATGTGTTATGACAATGAAATGCCCTTGTCTAAAAAGTTGAACATCAGGAATCAAGTCCTTTTTAATTACGCGAAATTATTCCATTTAAGCATTTCTCTGCTTGACGTATAGCATGCATATACTCCATTTGTACCTTATATTTCTACAAATACTATTTAAACTTGAGAAAATGTGCTTAAATTTTCTCCCATTTCCTGTTCCTAAGGTTGCCTTAACTTCGTTTATGCCCAGACAAACGGGCACCAAGACTTGGCGCAATTGGCGCACGTGTTTAACAAGGATTTAAAACAAAATTGGCGCAGAGTCGCACATAAATGTGGTTTTGTAGCAAGTTGGCGCAGGATACCACTTTTGGCGGTCTCTGGCGCAATTGGCGCAGAATTCCCATCCCTGCCGTTCGTGTATGGTTTTTGGAAAATAAGGGGGGGGGGGGGATTCACATGGTTTCGGCTGCACAAACATTTTCGACCACGGGCCGCCACTGAAGGGGTGCACACAGTGGCAGCTTGTTATATAAGAATGTGTCGGTGCTGAATGTTAAAATGCAATTTTTAATGTAATACTAAAAAGGGAAACTAAGTAATACATTTATTTATTTGTAAACAAGAATAGATTAAGAAAAGGGAGGGTTTAAATTTTTCGGAGCATCTCTAGAACTTCTGTGTTCACCACTACCTGGAAAGAACAGTTCACAAAAAGAAGGTATGTTTAAAAGAAAATGATAAATGGGAGCAATTAATTTCTATAAAAAGAACATAAATATCGCAAGATTTGACCACAGATCTGCACGCACATGGATATCATAAGTCATTCTGAGACAGTGAAACAATGTTATGTTATTTGTAAAGACTAAGTTTTTGAACCTGAAATAAATTTTTTATTAAGTAAAATAATATATGGAAATAAAGCATTAACCTTCTTTTCTTTCGCAGTTATGGAAGATAATTTTCCATACAATCGTAGAAGGGTGCCCCATGAGCTGACGTGAGGATGCAATTTCTGGAAAAATGGAAAAAAAATACGAATTACTACCTAACCAAAATCATTAAAAAATCACACTCATTTTTATGAATGTGTTTAAGATACATGCAATAATTCCAGACGAATGAAATGACTAGTTATTGCGTGAAATTTCTAGATTTATGTGAAGTGAAACTTCTTCACGTGATATGAGGTTTCTATTTTGTACATTGCTTATTTCATGAAAATGTTTACATTTTAATGCTTACCTGCAGAATGGCTTGTGAAGCCATGTATCTTCCTTCTCTCTTATTATTGCATACTACCTAAACATACATAAACTCAAGGTAAAAATTTTTGATAAACATTACGAACAAATTTAGAAGAAAATCTGTTTAACAACTAAAGTTACTTACAGAAACAACATGCTTTCCAACTTTCATATGGAATTCATTTTTTCGGGGTGTTATATTTTTCGAAAATTTCATTTCCATATCGGTATTGCCTAAACCATAGTTCCTGTAATGCATCATAAAAACATATTTATGATCCGATAGGCTAATTAGTACATTTTTACACATTTCTATACAATACAATTGTACATCAGAGAGTGGTTTGATGCACGAGCCTTGCAAGACTAAGTTGCACCAAACGCATGGTAATATCATTCAAAATTACATCAGGGAGGGTGAGCAGGGCCTGATTACCAAATAGGCCAGGGAAGCACAAGCTTACACTTTACATTTTTTAGGGGCCCCGAAATCACACATTTTATGTAAATATATAACACTCTTAACATAGTTTGGTACTAAATTTACCTTAAAAGAGTACATTACTAACTTTAACAACAAAAAAATTGCTACTTGTGTTAAATTTGTTCGAATATTGACAGAATATTAGGAATATTCATTACTTATTAATGTTTTTTTAATATATTTATAATGTGTTTCGTTTTAATGGCATTCAGAGGCAAGGATTTTAGTGCATGTAAAATCTTGATTTGATATTACAGGGTCTATTTGAGAGAAATGGGGCCTCCATTTAAAGGCCCTTGACAAAGGCCCCTAAGACATTGACCCTTGCTTCAATGTCTTAATCGGGCCCTGGGTGAGATAACTATTTAGGTTACACAAGGAGAGGGATGCATGGAAAAAAAAGTTTTGACACCCTTAATTTAGTCAATTAGTGGACCAGTAAGAGAACTTTTGATAAAAATTCAACATTTTGAATGTGACTGCTGTTTTTAATTATGTGTCAGCTATGAACTGTCTTGACTTTACAGTACGCTCTAGGCTTGCAGCTGCTCCAAACCCTCCTTATACTTGCCCTACTTAACATTCAAGAACCACTGCCATAGTATTCCTCAGGGATCCAGTCGCGAACATGTCACTTAGTTCGAAACAACACCCCTTCTTCAAGGACAGTATTTCCCCTTACTCTGAAAGATACCAGGCTGCACAGGCCCAGAGTGTCAAACATAAATATTTGTGGGTCTATTAATTGTACTCTAGTTCTAAAAGATAAACATTCCAATCCCCAGTTTTTGAATTATTATTCGTGGTCCAAGGAATTTGAAGATGACATGTGGCATTGCAGAAGTAATATATGTGGAGAACATACTAAAAAAGTGTATCCCAATTGCATTGAATTTTAACGATTTATTTCATATACATTTCTGAGTGTATACACTTTGTTATATTATATATATAACACATATTTTGTTGTTTAAATAGTAAGTAAAAATAAAAAATAAATATTTCTAGCCCTGGATTCCTCTCCAATATTTTATCTGTATAACTGATATAACTGAAAGAAGAATTATTTTTTTAAATATAACTTTTTAAGTTCACTTTACACTGTAAAAACATTAGGGTACATTTAAAATTTTTAAAATAAACATTTTTCATTAATATGTAAAAAATTTAACTGTTAACATTTATTTATCACCTTTCTCAATATATACACTGGTGGACAATTGCTAAGGACGTATCATAAACGGCTATATATCGCATAAAAAAGTAAGCGTGGTTGAATGCCAAGTGAAATAAAATAATGTCAGAATGCTAGGTCATTACAATAAAGATAATTTATTGTGCTATGAAATCTAGAAGGCTTTAAAAAGTGTTAAAGGAACAAAATGGTCATTTTGTGCTGAATATGTAAAAGTGAAAAAAATGCAATTACAGTCCGCAGACGTTCCGGCGTATAATGTCAATACGGGATATGGCCACCATGGAGGGCAATGCAAGATCCCACACACCTTGTCATGCTTTGCACAGCGTTGTCCAGCAGCTGTTGGGGTAATTTATCACATTCCTCCGTTAGTGCATGGATGAGGGTGTTCTTGTTTATTGGAGGGCATTGTCGACCATCAAGACTCCTCCCCAAAGCATCCCACATATTTTCAATGGAATTCAGGTCTGGAGAACGTGCTGGCTATACGAGGCGTTGAATACCCTTGCTCCCTAGACACTCGGAGATAGCGACTGTTCGATGACACGTTGCGTTGTCGTCCATGAAAACAAATCTATCATCGACAGCACCACGGAACACGCGAACATGAAGCAGCAGAACATCAGTAATGTATCGTTGGCCATTCATAGTCCGAGTTGGAGCACATAGAGGGACGTACGGCCATTGATTATGATGCCAGCTCATACCATGGCACTACATGTAGGATATCGGTCCCTTTCTTGTATGTTTTCCGGGCAATACAGTATCATTCTCACACCAGATAAGTTGTCGTTGACTATCAGACGACAGACTGAACCTACTTTCATCTAAGAATAATATGCAAGCCCAGTTCGCTTTCCTCCAATTGCAATGCTGACGACACCATTGCAAACGGGCTGTACGGTGACGTATGGATAATGGGATGCACACAACAGGATGTCAGGCGTATAGTCTTGCTTGTTGCAAACGTCTGGCTACAGTTTTTCGGGAGATCCGCTTGCCAATAGTAGCGAGGAACTGATTTGCTACCTTACTAGCTGTGCTGCGGCGGTTATTTTTTGTCGATAGCATCTATCTTCTGCAGGCGTCGTACTGCAAACACGACCTCCCCTGTGACGTTTGCTACATTTTCCAGTTATTTTAAATGTTTTCCAAAGCCTTGAAACTACACTGTGGCTGACGTCGAACTCCCTGGCAACATCTGTTATTTTTCGTCCTTCTTCAATCTTGCCAATAATACGTCTACACGTAAAATCATCTAGGTGATGTCGGGAAGACATACTGAAAATTGCAAGTTCGTCAATTGATTCTTTCCAATTCAAATTTGCTTTGGAACAACAGCAATCAACGCACATCAAATCCTTTACATCGCTTATCAGCGCTATCACGTAGAGAACAAGTTCGGCAATCCAAAATTTGCATACGCACAACATGTCTTATTGTATCTCGCACTTACGCTAACTTCCACAATTTCCTGCCTTCCATATTGTGGTTGCTATCGTTGCCATTGTCATCCGTCCTTAGCAATTGTCCACCAGTGTACTAACCACCCTCCCTGTAATTACCTATACATCCACCCTTGGTTGTAATCATGCTTCAATGTATTCAATTGGCAGATTAAACAGTTTAAAGAAAATGGCAGCCATCACACACTGACTTCTGTACAAATGACAATGGCATTTCCAGTGTTCACTCTAGAAATAAAAAGGGGCTGGGCGCTGTTGGCAGTAAAAGGGCACCCCATTTTTGAAAAGGCACTTCTTGTTTTAAAAAAAAAAGTTTGGGGTGGGAGTGGCCACCTGTTGACACATCAGACCCTCGACCAAATAAAACAAAGTTCCGATTTGTTGGTTGGCATTGCGCTAGAGCTGAATATTGGGCTATTGTTGACGGTTTGGGGTGTATCTCGAAGGAAAGACCTGTACAAAATTGATGTCTCTTTATGAAGATATTACTTAAAATCCAAAATTTGACATTTCCCTAGAAACTAAATCTGTAAGTAGCCCTAATCAGACCCCTTACAAAACTGATAAAAAGGTTGCTTAAAATCAAAATTTAGTAATAAAATGCCTAATCTTGCAACTTCGCCCAAACCACCTCCTTTTTTAAAAAAAACTTAGCATTTCACATGCGGGCACAGACAAACAATAGGATTCGTGAAATGCCACGTACTCGAAATTACTGCGAAATCATCGTGATTGCACAACACGCGTAGTTAAAAAGGAGTTTGTTTTTCTACTGTCATAATTTACTTAATTACAATTTTAAAGATAGCTAGGGAAGAGGGGACGCTTGTGCTTGACTGAAAAGGGCAAGAGGGGCGGAATTGTTTAGAAAGAGGGCGGCATTTTTTAAAAAGAGGCATGAGGGCGCTATCGAGATGTTAAAAAGGCGGGCAGAGCGGACCGCCCTTTAAAAAACGCCTAGAGTGAACACTGCATTTCTATGCATTACAAATCTCTCGTACAGTTCTCAAGGATCAACATTTTAGTGCTACCCTATTGGAATCTGCTAATAACGTAGTGGGCAAAACCAAAATTTAGAAACCATATTAATAAAACGTGAAATAGAAAAACAGCCTCTGTTTATATTTTCCTACAACATAATTTTTTAATGTTTCAAATAATTCTCTTATACATCCTGTGCAGTCTAAATATATCATTGTTCAAACGGCAGATAATAATTTTGTTTTATAAATTAATGCAATTGATTCGATATGTAACTAACAATAAAAATTATGCATACAAGTTTACTAAAAATCTACAATGCGTACCTTTTCAAACATTCCAATAAAATCTGATATGGATATGGTTGTCCGGCGTTCTCCGAAAGATCAATAACTTTAGGGTCTTCTACACGGACTTGGTCAAAACACTGAAGAAACATTAAAGAAAATAAATATTTAACTATAAAAAAGTCAAATCTAGACATAAATTAGAACTTGTGTCAAGAAATTCCCTAAAACAGTCATTTGTCGACTAAGTTTTTAAAAGTGGTTTGTGGAGCTATTAAGATATATCAATGTATCAGAATTAAGTGTGCTTAAATGTTTATTTCACCCCCAAAAGTTAAGTCAAACATAAGGACATTAAGGATCGCCAACATTGCAGAGTTTTTACAATATTGCAAAAACCTTTGAAAATATAATAAAAATAAATTTCATTTCCTTTTTGAAATATTGTTACAGCACTATATGCTATTTATCACAAACTTTAAAATTACGAATTCCAGCCTACAAAACTATAATACAAACATTATTTTTAAAAACAAAATTAACAGGAAAGGCATGGTTAAAAATTTGATTTTAAAAAAGATAGTTGAAACATTGAATATTTCCTGAATACTTCCATAAAAAAAACTTTACTACCACAATAAAATTTAAGAAAAACATTTAAGACAAAAATATCATTAACCTTAAAAAGAAACAAATACATGAAATAAAATGTAGGTCAATATTTAAAACCAAAACTTTAGTAAATGATTTTTAAAAAATACAAATTATTATGTTCGAAACCAAACTGCAAGAATTGAGAAGGAAGTATCCGTGTAAAAACTAGGGATGAACCGGATAGTGGTTTTGCCGGATACCGGATATCGGGCGCACATTACAAACCGGATATCGGATATCCGAACTGGATTTTGCCGGATATCTGATCGGATATCCGGCAGTTTATTTTTTATGAAAATAAATTCTCATACACACTAGAAAAAACGGAAATCGGTCAAAAATTGAAAAATATTTTTTTATTCTGTAATATTTCCCAATTCCTTATCTTTAAAGTGATACCAAAATTGAATAAACATTTAAAAAACTTTATTTACAAAGGGTTATTCTAGGGTGCTGCTAGCAATGGTCGTATGTTTTGTACATTTTACACTTAATTTCTGAATAATTGTAATTTTACCATATGCCCTTTCATTTTAAACATGAAAACTCAAGTTTGCTTAAACTTTTGAGAAAATTATTTTTTAATTCAACTTTATATTAGTTGTGAGATGTGATGACCCTCCACCATAACGATTTGTTAAAAATATAATTTTAAAGTTAAAAATTTGAAAAAAGTGTTTTGTTTTTTAAAAGTCTCTATTGGTTAAAGGGAGAATCTGCACACTGTGAATACATTGGCAAAGTTTCAGGAAAATACTTAAAGCAAGAACAAAGAAAATTGATCGCCACAAAAAAAAATCTTCGATGTTTTATTCATTCGGATATCCGGCTTGGAAAATCGGATATCCGGCACTTTACTTCCGGATATCGGATAGTTAAAAAGCAGCCGGATACCGGATAGTTACCGGATATCCGTTTCATCCCTAGTAAAAACAAACACAGTAAAGTGTGGAGAATTAAGAAAGTTCTTTCGAATTTTCCTTTCCATTGAAATAAAACTCCTTTAACAAAAATCCTCAACATTAAAAAAAAAATTAAATGTTCCCTCAATTTTTATATACTTTTCATTTACCCAGAGTCATTCAAATGAGAAAATTTGTTCTTGTAAAAAAAATGTGCATAACAGATCTTTTCATAGCTGTTATTAAAAAAATAAATTAAAATATTATTACCTGTAATCTTTATAAAAATGTATTTTTTAATTTATTAGTGCACATACCTCAAAATCTCTGTTTTCTTCTTTTTCTGGTAGCAATTTCATGCTTGGAATGAGAATCTCAAGAGTTACCTTGGCTGCATATGAAATAAAAAGAATGATTGTTTTAGTTAATTAATATTGCACTAGAGCTGCACATTGGGCTATCGGCGACAATTTGAGGCCTATTTTGAAGGAAAGACACGGAAAAAATTCCTCAATTTTTTAACTAATGTCAGATGATGAGAACAACACCTCAGTTGGCACACGATGCAACCCCAATATGTGTCAGGACATTGGACCCCAATCAGATTTATTGTGCACCAGTCCTGTATACACACCAGTACAGTGGCGTAGCCAGCATTGAGTTACTTTGGGTCAGAACCCCCCATAGCCAGTTTAAAATCAAAATTATCTTTTTGAAAAATAATAAATGCAAAAAAAAACTAAAAAAAAACGAAGATTTTTTTTCCGATTTCTATAGAAAAAAACATGTGTCGCATTTCCTGGTCTAACCCACATGTAACTCCTGATCCCTTCCCTTCTGTCCCCTGAAGGGATAATTTTAAGGAGCGCCTGTGGGGGGGGGGGGGGCGATGGGGTAGTAGGTTTGTATGATTGTCTTGGGTGTCTAAATTGTATCTCAACCCACGTGACATTTGCTTAACACGGGAGTAAAGAAGTCTATTGGTATTTCAGTTGGCGACACAAAAGATAATTGTAGGTTGTTTGTACATGATGTAAAGGGTTACTTTTCTTAACACTTGAAAAGAGGCGACAGTTGAGCTGGAATTCACAATACATCAATCCAGAAATTGTTTATTTTTTGGGTATTTTCCCTGAAAAGACCCATTCATCCGCTACCCGCTTTGAGAAAGGATTGTAAATGACTCCTGTCAAAAATAGAATGACCCTAATTGTGATCCTCTTTACTCCCTCACAACACCGGTGAATTTTTCCCCCTTCTCAAACATCAGTTTTCTAAGACGTTGCATGTCTCTCATTTGCCATTTGAATTTGAAAATCACTCCAGTACTGCACGTTCTTCCTAAGCTTATCTGAATTACCATTTTCATGGTATGCCGTCATCAAAACATAAACTATTGGAAGATTCAAGATAAAAGAAAGGAGCATCGTGCGAAAAATTAACTGATATGTTTAAAGTATGCATTCCTTTTCTTATTTAAATATGTTTTGTTTATTGAGATTATCGTGGAAAATACCCAAAACTAACTAATTTTTTATTCAATTACATTTGCAAATTAGTTTTCTGTCACTCAGACACTAATTTGTAAATGTAACTTTTCCCGCGGAAACGCGTTTTTCCGCTTTTTTTAAAATTTGGGTTTTGATCATTCCCAAGATTGATGAACATTCGTGTGAAATTTTTTATGGGGGATAATTAAAAAGTTATATTCAACTATTATAAATACGAAGAGCACATAATAAAAAAGTTGGCTCTATTTAAGAAGGGTGGGGTCAACAGATTCTCGTTTAAATCTGTGTTCATAACCTTTTTCTAGGTTTTTTTCTGCGGCGCTGCATCTCGTGCTGATGATTAGGCAAGCAATTTTCCATTATCTAGCTTCACAGATTATACAAATCAATGTTTTTTTTATAAAAATATTTTTTTTATTCAGTTATTTGATTTTTTTAAGAGCAACGCCATTTTTAGTTATGATTTTGCCGTTGCGCCGTTTTGCTGCGTCACGCAACCAATGAAATCTCCTCCCCCATGTCACGCCACAGTCATGCATGATAAAATTAACAGCAAAATAAAGATTATTATTCTGTTATTTTTAATTATATAATAAAGAGTTATTTACAAATTTAAAATTACAACTTAAAAATTATTATTAATAATTAAAATTACTAATTTAAAAATGCTTCAATCCGGACTCACCATCAATATCTAGCTACAGACTTAAATCCCAGTGAAATGTCAGCCAGGTTTGTTAGTAATTTAAATTAGGAAATGACTGAAGATTAACCTGCGAAAATTAAGCTTTTAATTTACATCTTATTTTTAATTTTTATATATATTTTTAATTAATTAAAATTATTAATTAGAATTTTAATTTAAAACTACTGCTTAAATTAAAAAATATCATAAATTATATTTACTAATATAAAATTATTAATTAAAATTGATAATTTAAAATTATTAATTAAAATTGATAATTTAAAATTACTAATTAAAATTGATAATTTAAAATTATTAATTGAAATTGATAGTTTAAAATTATTAATTAATTTTAACTCAAATTATTAATTAATTTTATATCAAATTATTAATTTATTTTAATTCAAATTATTAATTCAACTTAATTAAAATTATTAGTTAAAAAATGGTTCAAATTAATTATTAATAAAAACAATTATTTGGTTATTGTCGGATCAAAAATAATTTATGACCCCCCCCCCCCCTTCGGACAATCCTGACCACGCCTCTGCACCAGTATAATTTATTGGATGTTCTGGATGACTTTTTAGTATTTTTGTAGTAAAGCTGACAACCTTCCGATTGCAAAATAACTACATTTTTACTTTTCTGTGTCAAGTTTCTTGGTCGCAATCCGATGATTACGACTTGAACATCTTTATCCACTAAGCAACTGGGGGCTCTATGAAAAGAATGAATTGTATGACAGGGAATATACAGAAGAATCCAAAAAATTATATATATTTACATAAAATATATCGTAAAATGTACCTTACAATATATTTTTACAATTTAAGATATTTTTTTATGAGACTGTTTGTAATTGCTTTTAATTCATTTTTCGCTTAACTACATTTTACAATGTTTAGCTAGTTTCAATATAAAAAGCAATACGATGCAGGGACAACACCCAAGGTAACAGCAACATTTAGATAACGACAGATTCATGAGCACCAGCCTCTTTTACATGGCAAATATTTTGGCAGATGAAGAGAAATTATACTTGCAACCCTCCGAATACGATTTCCATTGTATATTCCAGATGAGATTTGAAAGCCTGGCAAACCTTCTAATTACGAACTCAGTACTCTTCCGACCAGACCACTGTAAGCAGAGTAAAATAAAGAATGTAAAGAATGGAATTTCATCAAGTACCTGCATCAGCCTTGGCCAATTTCTTGCTGCTCCCATATCCATTGCCATACTCAATGCCATCTATCAGCACTACAGCTTCATATGTCGTTTTGTCATTTTCTAAAATAAGAATATTCAGATTATATGTGGTATAGTTAATTTTGCAATATCGCCATTCATTTTAAATCTATAGGTATCATTAAACTTAGAATCCGACATTAATTTTTTAAAAATACTAATGCTTTCCTTTTTGATTATAAGTGAACAAAATATTAATTGAACTCCTTTTTATGAAATTTGCATATTTTAAACAACATAGATTTTGCAATTTGATTCATATTATCTAGATAATCGATCTGTATTGGTTGACATAATATAGTATTAAAGGTATGTACACTAAAAATAAAATACAAACCCAATTTTTTAAATTCATATTTAGGGTGCAACCTAAGCGTATGATGGACATACTCATGCAAGATACACACAGGGGTTTTTCCACTGGGGTTCATAAGAAATTCTACAATAAATAATAATTATTTCATTTCATAAAAATACACTTCTAAATAGATAAATATTTATTGACAGACAAAAACTAATGAACAAAATAAGATTAATTTTTTTATAATCACAGAACGACAAAGGAAATCAACTACAAATTTTAAAATATATATACGTAATAACACGAGAAGCATGCATGCAGAAAAAAAACATACCAGACTGATAAAAAACACGAAAACGTTTGGTATGCATTTCTATGGACCTCCAGATTTTCAAGTTTTTAAATTAAAGGGATATTTTTGGAAATATTAAAAAAAAAAATGCAAATACAAATAGAGGTAAATCCCATTTTATAAAATTCAATGCTTATCTTATTTTATAAAATATTTTTTTACATGTTTGGGTTTGCATGTATGCTCCTCATACGGAGATCATTACACCAACCCATAGCTGTACATATAAGCAACAGATTTTTTTTATTAGTCTGTAGAGTTATTTTGAATGTAAAAAGAGTCTGCAAGTAATTTGTTTACATAAATATTATTTTTATACAGTCCCTTATAAAAATAACAATTTGCCTTAGAATTTCAAAGCATGTTTAAAAAAAATTTCACCGATGAGATACATTTGTTGCCATGTTGAAGGCCGCACCCATGATAATTTCGGATTTGAAAAAGTTTAAAATGTTGTCATAACAGCTTCAAGTTACATTAATATTTTGTTTAAATTTGGAAGTATATTATTTGCAGATGGAATGAAGTGCAAGTTATTCTAGAATAGTATCAAAACAGAGATCCATCCGATATCTGGGGTCGTATTCGGCCTATTCGGAAATTAAAATTTACCCTGGGTAAAATTCCTAAATGAACCCTTGCAAAATATAGTATAAATTTTTTATAAAGACTTTGGAAGAATTTGCAGATTAGCTGTGCAGCCATTAAAAATTACTTATTGACTGCTGCAAAAATATGTCTGTAGCCCTTTTTGTTCAAATTCAGCGACAGACGACACAACATCCTGCTATGGGGTTTATATTAATATCATCAAAACATTCTTATCGTTTTCTGTTGGCTGCCAAATGATGGAAGTCCAAAACAAGTGTTTCGAGCATGGGCTTTTAAGGTTTGCAACTTGTTTTGGTTTGGTTTTGTTAATTAACGTCGCACTAGAGCTGCACAGTGGGCTACTGGCGACGGTTCGGGGTCAATCTCGAAGGAAAGACCTGAGAACACATACACATTCACACACACATTCATACATGCACCTCGTTATTTTAGAACCATGGTCAGATGACGAGGAAACACCTTAACTGGCACCCAATGCCTTCAATAGACGTCGGGACTTTGGACCCCGATCAGATTTATCGTGCACCAGTCCTGTATACACGCCAGTATAATTTGTTGGATATTCTGGACAACTTTCTAGTATTTTTGTAGCGAAGCTGGCAACCCTCCGATCGCAAGATCACTACTTTTTTACTTTTCTATGTCAAGTCCATTTCACGGATTCGAACCACCAATCCTCTGATTAGTAGCTGAACGCCTTACCAACTGAGCAACTGGGGCTCCGCAACTTGTTTTGGCTACAATGCTAAGTGGAACGACATTTTCCTCATTATTGGGCAACTTATTGAACTAGGTCCCACACTACTTGTCAAAAATGATAGGTTAGCTGCCTGGTAGTGGAAACTAGAGTTAGTTTTGGATTTTTGTGACTTGCACTACTTGGCAGACCCATTTGTTAGTAAATAAGTTATCCAGACAATCCCACAATAAAAAGAACAGTGGGAAAAAAAAGGAAGCAGGATTTGATGTCAAAAGTTAAGGACATTGTGGAATAAAAATAGCATAAGCCTGATCTAGAGGATAAGATGAGTGATTTGGCTCATTATACACTAGAACTTGTTAGCAAGGATGCAATGATTGTATTTGTGGATGATTTCTTTGTATTGATATTCAGTCATCAATGGTTGGTAAAACGGTTTTTAAAATTGTACTGCTAAATAAAGTGGTCACAGAAATTAATTTAAAACTATAAATAAAAATTTTGTTTAATGGAAAATTAACCAGACAATCATTTTGTTAATCTGGAAAATGTTTTTCTTTACATACCTTTCTTCTCAACATTTGTGCCCGAAACTGTGGACTCTTCAGATGCTCCATACAATGTACAAGTGATTAACTTTGTATTGTCAGTCTACAAGAAAATAAATTGTATATGGAACAATGTTGCCAAATGAACCATTTATAAAGAACAATGCTTTAACCTTTAAGAGTTGGATGGTCGATATTTCAACCAGAATCCCATATTAAATGCAAACACTTGTCTTATAAAATACTAAAATAGAGTACTATATAAAAGTGTTTTTATCTCATATTACATTTTTAAAAAAAGTTATGGTACATAACTAGATTCATCAAGAATTTTTTTTAAAAGTATTTTCATTAGGTTTCGGGTAAAACTCTAATTATATTAAAACCTGTTACCAATCAAACTAGGAATAATACTTTAAATTGTTATAAATGTGTCTTACCAAAAGAGAAATGTGTGCATGCTTCATTTTCTTTTGATATTTTCTTCTCTCACTCCATGTGCTATACAAATACAAGAAATAACAAGTAAAGAAATGCTCTTATTATTTAAACCCAAAACACTATCACAGAATCAGTGGTGTTCCAGCTATTTACAGTTATTATAACCATGATTATTTTTTTTTGAAAATAAACTATTGTCTGCCAAAGCAGGCACTTAGGTATAGATTTTTCATGTGGGTGGTTCAGTGACTAAGTAACTCCCCCCCCCCCCCCCCCCCTTCCATTTTTTAAAAAACTTATTCATTTTTATTCAAGTAAATAGAAATACGTTGGCATATAAGTACCAAAACAGCTACATTTATTTTTCATGAAATCGTTACCAATATCAGTTATTAACTATTTTTAAAATTAGTAAATATCACTCCCTAATTATGAAATAAATTTAGAGAACATATTTAAATTTTTAGATTCCTTTTTTAAAATAATGTATGGATCCCGTTTTAAAATATTTTTCCCTCGTCGCCGAAATTCAAATGTTATATAATGAAACACGATGACGTCATGTTACACTTATTTTTAGATGAAATAACCTCAAAACATGTTTTTGAAGCCTTTTGAAAACTATTTTCCGGGATAGGACCGCCGGGAAATAACAGGTCTTCCCTCATGCTACTCAACAAGAAGTATTATACTAGAAATAGAATTTTTTCTAGATTTTTTTAGTTTTTCTGTAAAATTCGATTTTTTTTTTTTTTTTGACTTTCAATGGGAGAGGTTTATACCCCTTGAACCACCCCCTTACCTACGTGCCTGTGCCAAAGAGTAGATACAAAATTAAAATCTTAATTATAACTAATCTGAAAATTTAAATATTTTAGGAAAAAATAGTATTATTTCTTCAATTTTTACAAAAAATATAATTTTATTAACACTAGTTAAGTTTGAACTGTTTCCGTTCTTTGGCAGACAAGAAGCGTGTTTCTGTTCAAGAAGCAAAACCTGCTATCTACATTCCAACCAATCATAAATAATTTTTCCTGATGTTGTTTATTTACTGGATATAACTGCTTTTGTATATAAAGCATGGATATGGCTACATTTGCTTCTGAGTGACTTTCTGTTTTGAATTTCCATAGAAAAAAATTCTCCTTTTTAGTCAAAGCCAAAGTTATAAAGAACCAATTGATACAAAAATATAATTTTTTTTGAATATTTGGATATAACTTTTAGTCTACTCATATGTTCAAGTGATAAATATTTTGAAAAAGTATAGATGTTTAATCAAAGCTCATGTTACGTAACTGAAGTCCAAGATGATACAAGTGGTTCTGTAGCGTTATCTCTTTTTCACAATTAAAAAATAAAAAGTTTATAAGGACTTTCTCAATATACTCAAAACTTTTTTTATATATATAAAGACTTAAATCATGAAAGATTAAAAAAAAAAAACTCAGAATAACATTTGTATCCAAAAGGACAAAAATTAAGAATGCATGAAGAAATCTATATTTGCAACTAATCAATTAAAATCAAAATCTTGCTTAGTATTATTTCAAAGTTACATAATTAATTTTAAAAAAATAGCTAACTGTAAAAAATGAGTTTAAATATAGCTAAATAGAAAATATATTTACTTACCTAAAATACTTCACATTGACATTTTTGAAATCAAATCGTTTCATGCAATACCTTCTGACTGCTAAGAAGTCTGTTGGAAGAAGAAAATATTTCAAAAGATATAAGAGATGTGAAATAAAAATAAAAACAAGAAATAAAGAGGGATTTTTTTTAAATAAAATGCATTAAAAATCAAACTCTACTGAAAATTAAGAATTTCTTGACAAATGCAGACGGCTAACTTCTAAAATCCAAAAAAATTCCCCCATTTCAGATTACTTTTCTCAATCTTTTACTGAATACTGAAAAAAGTTAATTTGTCCTGTTGTTGGAAAAGTGCTTTTAAACTTAAATTTTCTAATAATATATATATATATATATATATTAGGGATGAAACAGATATCCGGCCTATCCGGCTGCTTTTTAACTATCCGATATCCGGAAGTAAAGTGCCGGATATCTGATTTTCCATGCCGGATACGGGATATCCGGATGAATAAAATATCGAAGATTTTTTTTGTGGCGATCAATTTTCTTTGTTCTTGCTTTAAGTAATTTCCTGAAAATTCTACCAATGTATTCACAGTATGCAGATTCTCCCTTTAAGCAATAAAAACTTTAAAAAGCCCACTTTTTTTTCAAATTTTTAACTTTAAAATTATATTTTTAACGAATCGTTATGGTGGAGGGTCATCACATCTCACAACTAATATAAAGTTGAATTAAAACATAAATTTCTCAAAAGTTTAAGCAAACTTGAGTTTTCATGTTTGGAATGAAAGGGCATATGGTAAAATTACAATTATTCAGAAATTAAGTGTAAAATGTACAAAATATACGACCATTGCTACCAGCACCCTAGAATAACCCTTTGTAACTAAAAAGTTTTTTGAATGTTAATTCAATTTTGGTATCACTTTAAAGATAAGGAATTGGGAAATATTACAGAATAAAAAAATATTTTAAAATTTGTGACTGATTTCAGTTTTTTTCTAGTATGTATGAGAAGTTATTTTCATAAAAAATAAACTGCCGGATATCCGGCAAAATCCAGTTCAGATATCCGATATCCGGTTTGTAATGTGCGCCGGATATCCGATAGCCGGTAAAACCACAATCCGGTTCATCCCTAATATATATATATATATATATATAGTAACATAATTGTTTTATTTATCTATAGTTAATTTTTGTACTAAAGTTACTGATATAAATTTACTTAATTTTTTTTTATTTTCAAATTTAAATGTTATTTTTCCGAAAACAGAAAAGTTGGAAAATGACTGATATGCTAAAAAAACTATTTTCATCCTTCAAATTTAAAAAACATATTACTCATTCTCGGAATTCAACAAGTCGGTATGTTGGGTGCCCGAGAGGAGACATCGGAGTGCAAAAGGTTAAAAGTTTGTTTTCTATCAAACCATACCATCAAAATTCACTCACATTTTTTCTATAAAAGCTCAAGTCCAAAGATTTAGTTGAGAGTAGGTTTCAGTTTTTTTTCCTCTCCTGTAAAGTTGGCCAGAAATGACTTGGGCTTGTCTGGCTCCGAAGCATAGAAATGACTTGAACAATGTAGCTCTCAACTCTTCAAAAATTACTACTTACCACAGTATGAGTATTTTTATATTATTTCAAGAGATGGCAAATGGCTATACTTACCAAGGGTTCCTGCTCCTTTTGCACTTTGCAGCTTGGCAGAGGGAAAGATGCCATTAACAACTGAAATAATAAACCAACATTAATATCTCACAGAATTAATAGCAATAAATTACGTTTAAAAAAAAAAGTATAAGAATTTTTTCATTGTGGCAACAACATTGTGGAAAAAAATTCCCTGATGGTGTCACAAAAATTTCCCTGATTTTACAATTACAGTAAGAAATGTTGTAATACATGCTTTGTATAGAAACAAAGTATCCACGTTACAATGATCCAATAAGTGTTGCTTACAATTCAAGGTCCAACACACTTTGCTTCTCCCTGATTCACGTTTTTACAAAAATAAAACTGAAAATATGAAAATGCGCATAACCATGCTTTTTAAAAAAAAAAAATTTCAGAACTAAAAGGAAATATTGACAACCAAATTACCTAGAATGGAGGGCATAAAAGACGATAATTGCCGTTTTAATGATCCAAATTTGAAAAAATCCCCGATTGTTTGTGAAATTTTGAAAATTTCCAGAATTTCCTGATATTTCCAGAATTAAAAATTTCAATGATAATTCTCTGATTTCTAGGTTGTGTTGCCACCCTGATTTTTAAATATTACGACTCTTCAAGAGAATATTTAAAGTTTACTGTGCAACCCATTTAATAATCTTTTTTAAAATCAGTGTCTGATTTAAATAATCTGTAAAATAAGTTTAAAGGAAGGATATTAGGGATAAAATTTGTTTTGTTCAGATACCCAATGAAAAGCTTTAGTCAAGTGTGCGATCTGATGATGTAATTATTAATTTAACATATATAGTTAAACTTTTAAAGGTCTAATTAAATTTACTTAAGGTTATTCTATAAGAAAAATTTATTTATTGCATTTTACAAAGTTGCAACTTGTATGTTAAATTCTTAAAGAAAAATTAATTATTTCACTATTGGAAGAATTTTTTTTTTCTTTCGGCCGACTTTATTTTCCCTTTGGAAAAACTTGCTAACCCTGTCTAAGTGCCCACTAATAGTAAATGATGTTAGTTAACTTTCATTCTGGGACACTTGCACTATTTGGCAGACAGCTTGCTCACCCACATGTTGAATTTGTATTAACGCCTCGAAAAATGAAGAAAATTTAGTATTTGAAAACAATCTGTGTATTTTACGAGTTTGTATTAAACTGCATTAAAACCAATAAAATGTCTTTTGTGTAGGCAAGTGAAAACACAGGTTGCATATAATATAAAATATAAGATGATCATGTTATAAACATAAAACAATATATCGTCACCTCAGAGCAACAGTAAGACATCTAAAAAAAAAAAATGAGTTTTTGGTCTTGCTAATATTACCAAATGTGCCTTTATTTAGTGGAACACTCGGACATTTTTATGTCTTCTTTGAAATCCCAGAACTACAGCCTCAGATATTCAGCATTGAAAAAACAGCAAATTTTAAAATCAATTTTATAGGCAACTCTGTTTTTGCACATATCCTACTGTTGCCCTGAGGCAACGATATGCGTTATAATCAAATATGTAATATTACTTTTATTTTCGTTGGTGCTCTCCGTATCTGTCTTTATTGCTTCAGGAGGATTGTTTGTAACATCAAAAGGTAAATTTTCAGATTCTCCATTGCCAGGTATTGCCTCTGAACTGCCTTCAGCTTTTAGGTTTTCCTTTTCTGTCTCCTTTAAGTAATGCAGGCACGGGATGGCCGACACAGGAATTTTATGTTTCTAGAGCATAAAAACAAAATAAAATATGATTGGGTGAATTCACGAAAACTAGAGCTGTACAATAAGCTATTGGTTTGTTTGGAGTCTATCCCTTAAGAACATAGCCTCATAATTTCGAACCATGGTCAGATGACAATGGTAACACTTGACCCTTAAATGCAGACAAATTTTGCATACGAAATCCTGTCGAAGACGAATTTAAAAAAAATCTGCTACTGGAGTCTAGGTATGAGAAAACTCATTAATGAGGAGTAGTTGAAAAAATATATTTTTGGAATGTCTGTTTGATGCATGAATCATAATGAGTTCTAAAAGTATCGAATCATGTCGAAGACCAATTTAAAAAAAAATCTCCTACTGGAGTCTAGGTATGAGAAAACTCATTAATGAGGAGTAGTTGAAAAAATATATATTTTGGAAAGTTTGTTTGATGCATGAATTATAATCAGTTCTAAAAGTGTCGAATCAAGTCGAAGACCAATTAAAAAAAAATATGCTACTGGAGTCTAGATATGAGAAAACTCATTAATGAGGAGTAGTTGAAAAAATATATTTTTGGGATGTCTGTTTGATGCATGAATCATAATGAGTTCTAAAAGTATCGAATCATGTCGAAGACCAATTTAAAAAAAAAATCTCCTACTGGAGTCTAGATATAAGAAAACTCATTAATGAGGAGTAGTTGAAAAAATACATATTTTGGGATGTTTGTTTGAAGCATGAATCAGTTCTAAAAGTGTCGAATCATGTCGAAGACCAATTAAAAAAAAATCTGCTACTGGAGTCTAGGTATGAGAAAACTCATTAATGAGGAGTAGTTGAAAAAATATATATTTTGGAATGTTTGTTTGATGCATGAATCATAATCAGTTCTAAAAGTGTCGAATCAAGTCGAAGATCAATTAAAAAAAAATCTGCTACTGGAGTATAGGTATGAGAAAACTCATTAATGAGAAGTAGTTGAAAAAATATATATTTTGGAATGTTTGTTTGATGCATGAATCATAATCAGTTCTAAAAGTGTCGAATCATGTCGAAGACCAATTAAAAAAAAATCTGCTACTGGAGTCTAGGTATGAGAAAACTCATTAATGAGGAGTAGTTGAAAAAATATATATTTTGGGATGTTTGTTTGATGCATGAATCATAATCAGTTCTAAAAGTGTCGAATCATGTCGAAGACCAATTAAAAAAAAATCTGCTACTGGAGTCTAGGTATGAGAAAACTCATTAATGAGGAGTAGTTGAAAAAATATATATTTTGGGATGTTTGTTTGATGCATGAATCATAATCAGTTCTAAAAGTGTCGAATCAAGTCGAAGATCAATTAAAAAAAAATCTGCTACTGGAGTATAGGTATGAGAAAACTCATTAATGAGAAGTAGTTGAAAAAATATATATTTTGGAATGTTTGTTTGATGCATGAATCATAATCAGTTCTAAAAGTGTCGAATCATGTCGAAGACCAATTAAAAAAAAATCTGCTACTGGAGTCTAGGTATGAGAAAACTCATTAATGAGGAGTAGTTGAAAAAATATATATTTTGGGATGTTTGTTTGATGCATGAATCATAATGAGTTCTAAAAGTGTCGAATCATGTCGAAGACCAATTAAAAAAAAATCTGCTACTGGAGTCTAGATATGAGAAAACTCATTAATGAGGAGTAGTTGAAAAAATATATATTTTGGGATGTTTGTTTGATGCATGAATCATAATCAGTTCTAAAAGTGTTCGAATTAAATTTGTTACTTAACCACTGGACCGGGAATGACGAGTGTGCTCGTTCTGCTGGAAACTGGCCTAAATGGACAATGACAAATAGCACTGGTCCATAGTATTCGTATGACAGTTGACTATTTGTTCCACTTTAAAACATTTATTTTAGATGTATTCGACTCCTATCTCTTCAGCTGACCCTTACCAAATTCAGATAATTGCTTTATGGCAGTGTATCCGTGCTTACTTCGAATTAATTTTCCGCTCAAGGTATTCATTTGAATTTTTTTTAGAAATAATTTAAAGATCATTAATTGCAATAATTTTAAGAATAAAATTTGAGGTTTTAATTTTAAAAGTCCAAGACCTCCATCAAACAGTTTTTATAATCAAATTACACCATCAAAAACAACATTATAGAATATCTATTGTAACATAGCTAAAAAATCCTTATAGAGAATAACTTAGTATCTAAAGAAATCCTACCCGTGCACTATCAGGTCCAAGGAAGTAGGGTTTTGACATGGAGCAGACCCTGGTCTGCCTGTGCAAGTAGATCGGCATTCCAGAGTCGTGGTTGATTTTGACCCATCCTTCAGGCAAGTCTTCAAAGTGGTCCTTTCCTTTAGCTATCAAACATAAGTTATATATATATAATTTTATTAAAAATTAAATATGGACTTTAATCACCTATTTAACTTTACAGATCCCCAAACTACTGTGAAAAACATTTTATCAATGGCTAAAGTCACAATCATTGTTTGTCCATTTTTTTTTCTTTCTAGCTCTTTCTTTTTGCACAAACGTTGTACGTCCCTTCCAAATAATAAATTTGTGGCGTAGGTTAAAAAAAAATCCTCATAGTTTTCTACCAAGCTTGAAATAATCTTTTTGCGTTTTCTTTCGATTCCGAAAGTCTACATAAGTGAACATGCAATGATTGTGCTATTAACCATCGTTATAGGTTTTTTTACTATAAATCGATAAATCCTGTTACAACTTGGCCTAGTTTTTTGACAAACAAAAAAGTCGGGTCTGTTTTTAATCAAATTTAAAAAAAAACATTTTAAAAGGGCCAAAACGCTTTTAAAAGTACAAGAATACAAATGTAGGTATTGAAGTTTAAAAAACATGTTTATAGTTCCAATTACTGTAACACCATTTGACAGATAAAAATGATTTATATAAAATAGACCCTTCCTATAACGATCCTGAATCGGATCAGTACAAGGTGAAGAAAGTATGTTGTAACGAGTTTAGAAAATTACAACAAACAAACTAATCAACAGATCAGGACTTCCAGTGGCAGTCATTGCAAGAGGATCATCTCATGGGGATCCTTGTAAGGACTGTCAACCTTTGCTGAACTTAAGGTCTTTGTGTTCAGCAAAGGTTGACAAAATTTGGTGATTCTTACTTTTGGGTTATGCAGATATGCAAAAATTCTAAAAAGTCGTAACTACATTAGATAAATTTTATATTTGTCATAAAACATAGGCTTCCTATTGGACAGAATTTGATATAGGGGGTAAAACTTAATTTCACAAATATTCTTGATTGTGCATTGTTTAGACAAGTTTATGAGTGATATTTTTTAAATAACTATGTAATAATAAATTTAGAAATTTAATAAATAAATGCGTCATATTTTTTACAAAAGTGGACAAAATTCCTGTTCTTAATAGAAATCTAGGCCCTTAATTACATTAAAAAAACACAAATTATTTTACATTTATAGATCAATTGACTTCAATAGGGTATATGCTAAAGAACTAAAATGTTACCTATAAGGACCACTTTCTGCCTATCATGTGCAGGTTCATTGTTAGGATCCAAAGTTTTAAATTCCTTCAGCTTTGCATCAAGCAAACCATCGGTTTTATCAAAGCCATCTGTCGAAGAATCAGAATCTGTGTTTCTGTCATTCAGGTCATCGTTTCTATCGCTCTTGAACTCTTCCAAGTTGTCGAATTCCACGACACCATTTTGCTCACTGTATGCAGACCAATTCCATATCAGAGCAGGTTATGACTTGCGCACAAACAAAAAACCACTCATACAAGCAGTAGTGGAGATCCGGGGGGGGGGGGGGGGGTGGGGGGGGGGGGGGGGGGGGGGGGGGGGGGGGGGGGGGGGGGGAGCCACTGCCCCCACACTTTTTTCGGATGTTGCCCCAGCACTTTTTTAATATTACACTTTTTAAAACTAAATTACATGTCAATTGTTTTACTGCATTGTGCCTAACAAAGGAAAAATTTTGAACCCCAAGTTCCTCATACTACTACAGGCACAAAGGTAAGGAGGGGGGGGGGGGCAGGAGGTTCAAACCCTCCCATTGAAAGTCAAGTAAAAAAATGTGGACAAATGTATTATTCTTTTAAAAAAAATCCTCATTTTAAAAACAAAATAAATTCTTTATCTAAATTGAGGAGCATTGTTTACAGATTTCCCAGACAGACAGCTGCTAACATAATCCGTTGGCGGTTCGGTCCTCTTAAATGCGTTGGGTGTGCCAGGAGGTTCAAACCCCTCCCATTGAAAGTCAAGTAAAAACATGTGGGCAAATGTATTATTCTTTAAAAAAAAATCCTCATTTTAAAAACAAAATAAATTCTTTATCTAAATTGAGGAGCATTGTTTACAGATTTCCCAGACAGACAGCTGCTAACATAATCCGTTGGCGGTTCGGTCCTCTTAAATGCATTAAAATGTAGTAGTATTGTGTAATCTATTGGCGCCGAACAATTGCATAATCTATAGGTGGTATATAGGTGGGAAGGTTAGGTCATGAGGTTGCCATTAATGTCTTTGTTTTGATCCTCGTCTGCTCTGCTTTTCAGCAAAATGAAGCGAATCGTGAAAAATTCAGTTTTAAATTACTTTAATAAAAAGAACAAATATGAAGTTGAACATGACAGTAGCAGCAACACAAGCACTACTGTTTCCACTCAAGAAAGCTTGTCTGTTTGTTCGCAATCTACGCCACAGAAATTTCAACATTGTGCAAGAATACATTTAAAGATACCCTTATCTTGATTTTTAACATTTATATATAATATATCGAAATCTTTTACATCATTCATATTATGCGATAGTACTTCAATTTAATTTAGCATTAATTGCTCTATTTATAACTTAATTTTAAATTATTATTGGAAAATTCATTTGTATTTCCGTATAAAATGTGTAATGAGGGTACAGTTTAATTTAACAGTGAATAGATATATTTTGAAAACTTTAGTTAAAAGATTGCTTTATTCCTACACGGATGAGATGTTTTTGCTTTTCCCAAAACATCCATTTAAAAAGAATAGTAATAATTATCCGACAATGAGACCCTGTGATTATTATTATGATTTTGGTTTAGAGTGTTACATATCCGAGTTGAAAAATATAATGCCCGAAGAAAATTAATATTATTAACAGACAATAGGGAAGATTACAAATGGCCCAACTTGTAAGATTAAATTAGACCTCTGAACGGACACTGCATTGGAACATGCATGCAACAAACCAATAGTTTTGAGAGAACTGTTTAATATTAATTACCTAATTTATAAAAAAAGTTGAAAATATTGATAAACTGAAACTGGGAATTTTTAACACTGTTGAGTTGGGAATTTCGATCGTTAAGTTTGTTTTGGTTAAATAATGTCGCACTAGAGCTGCATATTGGGCTTTGCTGACGGTTCGGGGCACATCTCGAAGGAAAAACATGGGAACAATGCTTCATATTTTTGAACAATGGTCAGATAACGAGAACAACACCTGAGCTGGCATCCGGCGGCGTTAAGTCGGAAATTTTGAATCGTTAAGTTGGGAAATTTTTTAATCGTTCCCAAACATATATTATAAGGAATCTCAAACTTTAAATTTGTTCTTTAAATATATTTCATAATTAGGGAGTGATTTATTAATTTTAAAAGTAGTTATTGACAACTGTTAAATATAGTTAATGACAATGATAACTATTGATGTTATTTATCTGCCAACGTATTCCTGTTTACTTGAACGAAAATTAATAATTTTTTTAAGAAGAAAAGAATTGGTGGTGGGTTGGGCTTTTTGTAGGGTTAAGGATTTTCCCCTCTCGGTGAGGGTGGATAGATGCCTAAAGAAATTCGTTCCTCAGTCACTGAACCCCCGTGCCTGCACTATTATACAGTTTGCAACTGTAAGCATTTTTCTATGAAGGAAATTTTCTAGGGATTGCAAGGGTGAGGAGGGAAAATTTTCTCCATTTCCTTTTCTGATACAAATGGAAAGGATACCTATCTCATTGGAGGTCGGTCAATAAGTATGTTAATTAGATTCCTTGCAACAGCCCGTATCCTTGGAAAAAAAAAATGGAAAATAATCGGAAATGGGTAAATAATTGACCCGGGCGTCTCGTACCCATTTTAAGTTAGTATCCTTTCCTTCAAATAACTAAAAATAGAGAGTAAATATAAATATATATTATTTTGGTGTTCAAAATTGATATATATCTCCCCCCGCTCCACACACACTTGATCTTGCCCCCCCCCCCCCACTTTTACCACCCAATCGCCACCACTGCATACATGGGATTACAACAGGCACGGTGCATAAGGAAATACAAGAGGCAAGAGAAAGTATCATTCTTACACACGTTAACAGCAATTTTTTACAAAATAATGTTAGGAAATAAGACTAATTAACTGCACATTTTCTAAGGTCTTTAATAATGTTAACGATAAATTTATTGGTTAAGATAGTATATCCCTTAAAATATGTACAATTTTTTTAGGTAATAGTACAAACAAAGACTTTAGTGCCAAAAGTATGAATGTACATTTGCTGCACTTGACTATCCTTGGAAGAGTTTTTACATTTCTCAATCGCTTAGAATTGTATAAACAAGTACGGCAAATGTACTTGCATACTTTTGGCACTATAATCTTCAAATGTATAAAATAGTTCAAAAGAGTGCATTATACAGGCAATTCATGCAAGTTAGAAGGTGAACAATTACGCAAGTATTTAGGCAATTTTATAGCTAATAACTATTCCAGGATCATAACAAAACTGTGTACCAATTTACATACGGAGTGTGTTAGAAAGCCTAGATGCAAAAAATATAGTAAGCCGTACTTACTTACTGAGAACCAAATTGCATTGTCCTCTCCACTGAGGAGCATGTTCCTTCCAAATGTTGAAATTAAATGCAACTCAAAATAGGAAAAAAATCATTTATAAAAGGCATTAAAATATATCTTTCCTCTCTACATGCAAGGAGCTCTGCCCTTATTTCCTAAAGTTGATCAGCCCCCCACATCTAGTTTATGTGCAAATATCCAGGTATTCTAGACATATACCCTAAAACCTTGGAACAGATCGAAACATCTGGCCCCAGCAGCAGATAGATTACTACAGAGCTTAAGTCATACTTGTCTAAGAAAACTAAATACTGACCTTCATTACCCTCAAAGACGATCTTGCCTAAGAATTCTGGATATGAATTTGGTCTCTAGAAACCGTTTTCCCAAATGATAATAGGGATTACCTTTTTTGAAAACAAGAGCTGGTCATTACTCGGTCTCCAATAAACCAAAGGATTTCCACCCCATTCAGTCATCTAAATGGTGATGGTTCTTAATCTACTGCACAGTTTATGAAATTTAACAAATGTTACGATTATTGCTGATTTGTACAAACCAAATAAGTTCAATTAACTACAAATAACAGCTTTATATACCTAGTGCTTTCAAAGTGCCATCTACACTTGTATTAGTAGAATCACATATGAAAAAAAAAACCATTGCTTTACTAACTTACACGTTAGCAATTTTAAAAAAAATAATCTAAAATATGTGTTAACTTTTAATACTAGCGATGTTATAAATCAGATGCATACTAAGACGACTCAAATAAAAATTCTGAATGAAATTTTTTTTTCATCCTATGAACAAAATCCCTTTATCTCTAAATAAAATAAAGAAAAGTATACCATATTACACATGTTATACCAGAAAAAAAAATCTAACTATAAAATAACCTTGGACCCTCTATTTATTAATAATATAGTATTATTATTAATTTATAATAAAACCTTATTTGTCAATAATGGCAATAAAATGCAAAGATATCTTTCATGATCATTAAAAAACTTAACTTTCAATAAGTTTTAAAAATGCACTTAAGAAATTGCCAAAAATTTTACCATATTTTAATGGGATAATTTTTTTTTAACCACAATATGTTAGCTTGTACAAAGTGGAACCATAATACTATTTATTTACAATACAATACTCAGTGTTCCCTCTAGTCTTTTTTTTTAAGGGCGGCCCACCCTTTTTTCATCTCAATAGCGCCCTCATGCCCTTTTTTAAAAAATGCTGCCCTCCTTTGAAAAAATTCTGCCGCTCTTGCCTTTTCAGTCAAACACAAACGTCCTTGCTTCCATAACTTTCTTAAAAAAAATTACCAATTATTATTATTTTTCTCGTAAAGTGGAATTAAGTAAATTATGCCAATAGAAGAACAAACTTCTTTTTAACTAAGCTTGTTGCACAATCACGATGAATAAGCATGAGATCACAATTTATTTTCTTTCTACGGCTGATTATTTTTGGCCTGCGATGTCCCTCCCCTCCCCAGATCAGATCGCTACACTCATGCTAAGAATTGAGTACCCATACTTTCGGGCACGTGTCCGATGTGTCAACGGGTGGGTGGCCACGCCCACCTCGATTTTTTTTTAAAGTGCCTTTTCAACAATTGGTTGCCCTTTTACTGCCAATAGCGCCCTGCCCTTTTTATTTCTAGAGTGAACACTGCAATACTGAGATGTAGTGACATTTGACACGTGGTTTTTTTTGGTAAAGATGTATTATAGGACATTTGGCGTGCAAAGTTTTTTTTTTGGCGTGTTTCATAGGGGCGATAAATTTATAGTATGGCAACCCCATCTGAAAATTGCCGTTAAACATAGCATGGGGTTGCCAGATTGACAGTCGACACAAGAATCGAAAAATACCAACACTGTCAGGTAATTTATCGCCCCTATAAAACACGCCAAAAATAACCTCGTGCGCCAAATATCCCATACTACATCTGTACCGATTTTACAAATGTCGGTTTTTAGGTTACGACCCCGTGTAGACGTACCGAAAGGAAGCACGTATTTACGTTGCTGCTTGAGCAAGTAACTTACCTGTTTAAATAATTCTCAGATACGATGTTCGTGAAGGACTCGCACTGCAACGCCGACTCATAATCAAGAGCCTGTTCATCTACACTTTGACAGATTTCCTGGGGCTTGCAACCTTCCACGTCGTCTTTGGAAGAGTCACTCTTCAGCTTCTTCTTCGGGGGAGGTGCGTGGTCTTCGTCCAGATCAGTTGTCTCAATGCCACCTCCACCATGCCTATTGTCCAACCCATAATTAAAAAGGAGATTGGACGAATGCATGACTAGGGGTGGTTTATCGGTCACCGAAACCAAACGATCCTGCTCTGACTTGCAGGGAGAAATACAATTTTCTCTATATGAAGTTGCTGCCAAAGGGCATTGTTCGTCATCAAGCTTTAATTTAACCTCGGAGAGTTTTAGTGATGCCTCAAGGTTTCTGTTTTCTATATCAGATAAATCAGCACCATGCGTAGCATTCTCATTTCCTCGAGAAAGGTGCATTCTTAACAAATCAAATTATCTCAAATTCAACAATTTCTAACTAACATACTCAAAATTAAAGCGAAGTTTCAAAACAATGTGGTTCAAACTCAAACCAAATTATAAACAATGGAAGTTGTAGTACTTAAGTAGAAATATGGGAGGTAAGGTACTAATCACTGAACTCTAATAGGGTTGCTGGAAGGCTGAAAGCCAGTTTCGCCAATAGGGGAATTGAAGGTATGGGTCGGTAGCACTGAACTCTAATAGGGTTGCTGGAAGGCTGAAAGCCGGTTTCGCCAATAGGGGAAATGAAGGTATGGCGGCTCTCGCCAACTCAACTCAAAAAAGGGACGGGAGATAGGAGTTTCCATGCTAAAATCGCTTTATTTAAAAATTTATTGCGCTCTAAGTACAACTCTTTTGATAACGCTGATTATTGCAAAAAATCACGGAAATATTGTAGATAGTGAGAAAAAATGTTGTTTGTGTTGCTTTTATGGGGAAATATTATTTTTTAGAAGTTTTATACGTCCACATGAGTGGCTATATTTATTAACTTTTAACGGTAATTTTAGTTATTTTATGGTTCAATGCCTAAAATATTGCCATAATTAATTGAAGCAATTTAATATTAATTAATAAAAAAATAATTAACATTAAAATAATTAATAATTAACAACATAAATATTTTTTTAATTGTAATAAAATTTTAAAAACTATATTTTAATTGGTACTAATTAGCATGTATAGTACCACTTAGCAATATGGGACCGAGTTTCAATTATGATTTATTACACAAGCAGCAAATAATAAACTAACAATTTTTAAAATAGTGTGATTAAATTTTTAATTTGAAGAAAATATATACAAAAATTATTATGCAATAATACTCTTTAATAATTAGACTAACTGTGCTTTATTAATTAAACTATTAATTATATTATATACTTTATTAATTAAACTATTAATTATATTATATACTTTATTAATTAAACTATTAATTATATTATATACTTTATTAATTAAACTATTAATTATATTATATACTTTATTAATTAAACTATTAATTATATTATATACTTTATTAATTAAAGTATTAATTATATAACTTTATAATTAAACTATTAATTAAATTATATACTTTATTAATTAGACTACACTTTATTAATTATAATACTAATTAGATTATACTTTATTTACTAGATTATACTATTAATTAGATTAAACTGTGTTAATTAAACTATATTTTATTAATTAGATTCATTTATTAATTAGAGTAAGCATAATTAATTAAATAATTATCAATAAGCGAATTTACAAATAATTACGATAACTTCGGCCTTATAAGTCGGTCTTATAGTTATAATCAATAAATATACTTTTGTAATACAATACAAAAAGTAATCCCTATTACAATGTAACCGGAATAAAACAAATTTACTCACTATTTTTTAGTTCAAATATAGTGTTTTTCTGGAACTCTTAATTAAAAATTATAATATAATTGATTTTAAAACGTAATTAAACATTTTAGTAACTTTTCAAAAACGTAATAAAAGGAAATTTTATGTGATTAATGATTTATTATATTTCTCTTTAAAAAATCCGTATCTAACGTCTAAACTCGTATTACCAATTATCACGTAAAATAGCTCGCCAACTGTAGTCAAAATATAATTGAAACAGCATCAAAAGCAAGCGATAAAAGTCGCCCATCTGGCAGCCATGTGCCTAACTCAACCCATTTTCGCGCCCATGCAGGCTTCATCGGCTTCAATATCCTTCTTCCTTCTAGGTCTTATACATTTCTATGGTCGGTAGATGGGAGTTTCAATGGTAAAATCGCTTTTTTAAAAAAATTATTGCGCTCTAAATATAGCATTTTTGATAATGCTGTAAATTACAATAAAACAAGGTAATATTGTAGATTATGAGAAAAAATGTTGTTTGCGTTGCTTTTAAAGGGAAATATTAATATTTAGAAGTTTTATACAACCACATGTGTGGTCATAATTTTTTAACTTTTAACGCTAATTTTTGTTATTTTATGGTTTTAATGCCTAAAAAATTGCCGTAATTAAAATACTATATAATGCAATTATTATGTAAAACAACGTCAAGCGCTGTGAAAGTTGAAGCAAAATCCAAAGCAAGCGATAAATGTCATCAATCTGGCAGCCATATACCCCGTTTCTCGCCAACTCTACCCCGTTTTCTCGCCCTTGCAGGCTTCATCGGCTTCTCTACCCTTCCTCCTTCTAGGTCTTTATACATTTCTATGGTACTAATCAGAGGATTGGTGGTTCGAATCCGGGAAATGGACTTTACATAGAAAAGTAGTGATCTTGCGATCGCAGGGTTGCCAGCTTCGCTACAAAAATACTAGAAAGTCGTCCAGAATATCCAACAAATTATACTGGCGTGTATACAGGACTGGTGCACGATAAATCTGATCGGGGTCCAAAGTCCCGCGTTTATTGAAGGCGTTCAGGTGTTTCCTCGTCATCTGACCATGGTTCTAAAATAACGAGGTGCATGTATGAATGTGTTCCCGGGTCTTTCCTTCGAGATTGACCCGAACCGTCGCCAATAGCCCACTGTGCAGCTCTAGTGCGACGTTATTTAACAAAACCAAACCTAAGTAGAAATATGACGGGTACTGAGCTCCATATATAATACCTGGAGTGAAGACCTCTATTGGAGAGGGGGTGGGGGGATGGACTGTACGGCACGTCAAGCCTTTTCACGGATTATTATAAAAGTTAAGGGGACTCGGTCAAAACAAAATTTATTGGTTTAAAATAACGCTTTAACCTTCTAGCATGTTTTCCCAAAGTTTCAAAACGATTGAAAAAATATTAATCATATTATGAACGTTTTCTTCACTCCTTATCCAATGTGTTACATGGAGAAAGTCATAAAGCGAATGTAAAAATGGGTACATCTGGGCAAAATAATGGCAATGTATCAAAGGATTGTTTCTACAGAACTGTTATAAAGATGTGTTACCTGCCAAACGCAAAATTCCAACGAAATTGTACACATCATCAGCTAGTTCTGTTATCCCAAAGATACATTTGTAAGCAAAAAGCTAGTCTGTGTTTTTTTGCCAAATTTTGTATGTGAATACAACTTAGAATTATACATACTATGAAAAAGTCTTCAAAATCTTTAGGATCAGACGAGAAATTAATTTAGTGAAACTGTGTGTGAATTGATTTGCTCAAAAGACAATAGAGGAAAAGGCGGTGTACTGCAAAATCTCTTATTTTGCAATACGCCGCCTTATCAGGGATTTTGCACTCAAACTTGCAAATATTGCAATGCATAAAGAGAAAAAGTAATTTAAGAATAAATTAGGTGTAACTTATGTTGCAGGGTGCTCTAATTTTACGGTGAGTGTCATGTATAAAACCACTAAAAAATTTTCAGTTTTCCCTGCATTATACTCAACAATAAAGCAAATTATATAAATATCTGCAGTCAATTTTTGTTTCAAAATGTTCAGTAGTTAGTGGTTTGCTAAAAATGTATTACAAGAATAAAAATTTGCTTGACAGTGAATTATTTTATTGTGTTTTTTGAAATTTTGCATGCATTGAATACTGAAAGTGACATTTTTATTTAAGGTTGCAGCAAAATAAAATAATTATTATTTGTCATTAATTTTACATAATTTGTAGGATATATATTCGTTATTTATGGGAAAAAATATTTGAGTTAATTGGGACATTTATAATAAAATATTTTCAATACTGAAATCTTTAAATGCATTTATCTCAGCTTGCTGTTTTCGTGAACATACACTTACTTAAAATACTAAAACTCAAACAAATATGCATGAATTATCGTGAATTTTTTTAAACATGTACACAAGAGTATATTGAATAGAATTAGGGATGGAATTAGAAAAATATTAAAAACAATTTGTTTAAAAAAATAAAATGTTTAAGAATTAGAGTTTTTTGGACAAAAATGGTCGATTTTTCACTAATTATTTTTTTTCTCCTAAACTAAAATACATATGCAAAATCCGATCCCTAAAGTTATTAAGCATAAATCAATACAGCTTACAAAAAAAATTCGATGCAAAAAAAAAAATTAAATCTGAAGGAGAAGAAGCATTTTGAAAAATGCCTTAAATCTTCGAAAAATTTAATTTTTGAAAAAGTTTGAAGAAATTTCTAATTTTTTTTCTTCTAAATCTTCTTTCCTGCATAGTTTACATGTAGTCATCACAAAAATATTTAGTTTTATATCAAATTATAGAAAATAATTTTTGGAGTACCAAGTCCCCTTAAGTTGAAGTAAATTCTTCCGTATTATTGATGAAAATATACGTTTTTCTGAAAGTCAAAAAAAAAAGTTAGTTGTTTCAGAAAAAAAATAAGAATATATTCATGCTGCCATCTGCAGAATGTTAATGTAACTAATTTCAGACCCGAGATTCTCTCCATTTCTTTTTACGAAATTATTTTGACAGTTAGCTAACCATAGAAATGAAGGTTGCTAAAAAAAAAAAAAATTGCACTTCTAAAAAGTCACTAAAAATATGCACTTATTTTTTCTTTGTATTCAATAAAGGAATAAAATAATATTTCTAAAAAAAACAGACTTTAAGGAAAATGCGCTAAAAAGTAATTTTTAATTTTACGAACGAGTTGGAAAAAATTTAATTATTTCATATCAATTTTATACTTATTAAAGCTTTTTGAAATCGGTGCCAAAATTTAGGTATGATTTTTGTAAATTGGCACCAACTTCAAAAAGTTCTAATATTCAATAATTCAATTTTTTTCAACTCGTTCGTAAAATTAAAAATTATTTTTTATCTTTTTTTTTTTTAGAAATATTATATTATTTTTTCGTTTTTAAATTAGCGGGGGGCTTCGCCCCCTGCTATTATTCACCAAGAAATTCAAGTAACAACTTGTGCTTACATTTTGTCTGAACTGTGTCTACATTTTGTCTGTATATCGTAAAACAATTTCAATCCATGGCAATAAATTCTGGGTAAACGAAATGTTATTGTTGTACAACTTCTGTTAAACAATGAAAACATTTTAAAAATTAATTTAAATAAACATTGTTTAAAAAAACTCCGGTTAATCAACATTTCCGGATATATAACAGCCGGATAACCGATTATATTTTTTACAGATTAGGTTCAAGTGGGTTTTTCTCTCTATCCAACAAAAAATGAATTTTCGAAATCGGACAATATTATTTTTCAAACGGACCGGCTAATTGAGAATTACGGATAGTTAAGTTCCGGATAACCGAATATTTTTTTTCAAATTGCTCCCAAGTGAAACATCCCTTATCCAACAACAAAAAAATAATAAAAAATATCTGAAGTAGAACCGAAATCCCGCGCGAACATACACAAAAAAAAATACATAACAGACGAATTGATAACCTGTCGACTTGGCGGGATTATGGCGCAAGTTGCGCCATCAGAATTCTTGAGGGGGATTTATTTTTTCATGGATTTATTATTTACTTTTTAGGGAGGAAATGTTTTAGTCAAAAAATAATTTTTCATGTATAATATGTCTCTAGTCACTGCAATTTCAAGAAACACCTCTCGACACAAAAGCTGACGACATGTAAACGAATTCTTTTGCTTGTAAATGCAGGTTTTTATTTTGTTAAAACTAAATGCAGCAAGATCTACAAATAAGTTCCAAAAATTATCCGATTAATGAAACTTTTAAATTAAATAAACTAATATAATAATTAAATAAACTAAAATAAAAATTATCCGATTAAATAAACAATTTCAAGACACGACATGTAAACGAATTCTTTTGCTTGTAAATGCAGGTTTTTAGTTAAAACTAAACTTTTAGTTAAAACTAAATGCAGCAAGATCTACAAATAAGTTCCAAAAATTATCCGATTAAGAATACAGTTCCGACGCATACCACCGTACAGGCCCACTAGCTCGACGTTCGACTGCGTTCCAATTTATCGAATCTTTAGTTTAAAAATACTTTGATAGGTGGTGTCCTCTATAGCTTTTTAAATTAACTACAAGATATTTATATACAGATTTTTTTTTGTTAATTTAACAATTTAAAGAATGTTTTCGTCAAGAAGGATACTAGTTTTAACCGATAACTTGTATGAATAATATTAAGAATACTAATGTCGACAAGCAATTCTGCGTACGCAATTTGCTTTCTATCGCTTTTTAAATTAACTAAGATCTTGCAGAAAAATTTGGACTCGTTTGCTTGTACCAGTCCTCAAATAATCCACACAGAACAAAATGACTTCCAAGTCAAAAGGGCGTATGTCATACTTTCATTGAAATTGATCTCGGAAATTAATTTTTAAAAGTATGGTATCACTGGAGGGAAGACTAAGCGTACATGTTTTGCACCCTTTTAAGCCAAAGTAGAAAAATATCGTTTTTTTTCATGGCGTTTAGCATACGTCAGTCTTTCTTTACATTTCTGGCTTTCAAAAATACATGCATTGATGCATATATCCAAGGTAGAATATTTTCTCGGCCTTCTCATCATTAGCGCGGCCCGCTCAAGTATGCAATCCTTCCAGTTGGTACAGTCTTTTTATTTAGCTCAGTAGTTCACCCATGATTTAATGGGTTATTTTCCTTTTGGATATTAGGCTTGTTAGGTTTACGGATACACTTTTGTAAAATCCTTTCCGTAAAATGTTGAATCAAAACACTTGCAAAAATTTCATTCCTCAATAGTTTCTACATTCGCCCCGGTGACCGAGTGCGGTTGAATGAATAGACACGGACAACAGCGGCGTTTTTTATTAAGCGGGGGATCTTCTCCCCAACCTTCCTTGAATAAAAGGCATGATCATATGAAGTACAGTCATTATTAAATAAAAAATTAAGAACATAATAGCCATTAATTACAATAACACAGCCTCTGAAATAGCAGAATATCAATTCAATTTTCAAAAGTTTTACAATCTGAATCCTACTCCCTAACTGGAAAAAAAATGTAGAATTCTTCGTCAAGGCATTTAAAAATCACATTGGTAACATCCCTTCTAAAGAGTTGTGTACCTTTCGTAGGTTAAACTCAGATTTGTGTCAATTTATTGAGAACTCCTGAGGCTTAGATAAATTTGTATCCAAGAATCCGATCAAGAAACTGACTTTTAAAATAAAGTTTCCTAAATGTATGAAAAGGTTTTAAATATTATATTAAATAAATTACTTTTATCTTGCTAGCTTAAATAACTTCAAAGAGAACCCTTGACTACAGGCAATTTTCTTATTGGAGGACCACTTCTTTCATTGCCCGATCCTAATGTTCAAATTTCTATGTCTCTCATCTCTAGGTGCAATCTAGTTCAATCCACAAAATCTCAATTCTGGACCCGTCGGAGCTCGGACTATCTAAATGAACTCCAAAAGCGAGCAAAGTGGAATACCCCGAAACCCAATAATTTTATAGTTCTAATTGCTTTTAAATTTCAAATATAAGCACACCACAAACCTTCAGCGGCGCCCATATAGGAAACAAGTTTTGAGCCTTCCAGAAGTTACAGGTATAGTTCAGTGGTCACAGTACCATAACGTACGTAGCCGCGCACCTATCACCTTTATTACCTATCCGAGGCAAAAGAATATTTATTTATTAGGCGAATATTTATTAAATGGACGCGTGGCAGAGGTTAGAGTTGTTTGTGGGATTTAGGTTAAGTTCGTTCGTGTAGACAAACAGTATCGGTTCTTTATGTTCAGATTTAGAATGTAGTAGTAGTCTATTGTAGAAATTCTAATGCGTCTACATTAAAAACTATTTTACAATTTTAAGTAATTATTATTATTTAAAAAAAAACTTAATATACGAGTACTCCATATGCAAAAGCAGCTATATATGCATTAAAAGTTTGAGTGGATTGCGAAACATTTCAAAACTGATGAAACGGCTACTTAAATCCAAAATTTGGTAATAAAATACCTGCTCTGTAATCTCGTCCCAAACCATCCTCTTAAAAAATCCACATACACAGAAAAATATACTTACTATTTCATATGCGGGCACAGGCAACCAATAGGATTCGTGAAATGCCTCCACGTTCGAAATTACCGCGGAATCGATGCGATTGTGCAAAACGCGTAGTAAAAAGATATTTCTTTGCCAACATAGTAATTCACTTAATTCCGAATTACATAAAAAACGTTTAAATCAAAGTTATTTTTAAAGACAGGGAAGCAAGGACGCTTGTGCTTGTCTGAAAAAGGCAAAAAAGACGGAATTTTTTCAAGAGGGCGGCATTTTTTAAAAAAGGGCATGATGGCGCTGTCGAGATGAATTAAGGGCGGACAGCCCTTAAAAAACACACCAAGAGTTAACACTAGCGGTTTTTGTTCAAGAATCAATATTCGCTATATCCACGTCTCAACCAATCAGAAATTACGTTTGCTGGATATAACTACTGCTGCATCTGTATAAAGTTCGATTAGCGTAGATATAGCTTTTTTGTATCTGTGCTACTTCTTTTTGAATTTTTATTATTAAAGAACGGAATTCACATATATTACATTTTAAAATTGAAGCTGAAGTTATAAAGTACCTATTGATACCAAAATTTTCATTTTTCGAATAATATAACTGGGATACAACTGCTTCTGCATTGAGCCACTCCTATTTAGTGACATTTAAAAAACATGTAAGGATTTATAAGAAATATAAAAAAATATATTACTTTTCCTTTCGACAAAAACTCGCTTGCACCCACTCCAAAACTAAATTATGGTCACATTCCTTATTCTACAGTAGAAAGAAACAAGGTCACGGCTAAAAATAATCTGCCACATATTACAGCACCACGCTAAAGACTACCTTTTTAAAAAGAACAGGTATGTAAATATGAAATATGTTTCCTCGAGTGCATGGGTTAAGAGACTGGAATCCAGATATGTGGGTATCATACACTTATTACATCGACACCAGTGCCTCATGGTAGCCAAGTGAAGAACTGGCAACCATAATATCACTTTAAGAGTTCAATATCTCCTCATTCTTCTTCTGTGAGTAAAAATTTAAGTAAAATTAAATAAAAGTAAAAATTTCGACAGAACAACTTCTTGGTCAAAAATTGGTTATTGTTCACACGTGAAGCTTTTTGGAACTCTCTCTTTTTCTTCATATTTGCAGTCGTTCCTCCATTCAGGGCAGCCGACTTCATTTTCGTCAGAAAAACAAATATATCACAGATGGACATCCGCACCTCACGAGAGGGAGGAGGCTGCTGTCTGTCGTCTGAAATACACACAAAAAATAACAATTAAAAGTAATCCGACATGCAGTATCGTATTCTGTGTAATGAACTTTGTCACGCACCCAAGAAGTGTCTCACTCGATTACGATACTTACACACAGACACGCAGGTAAAAAAAGGGGGTTCAGAAACTGAGCATCGGATTTCTTTAAGTACCTTATTCCCCCCAAATCAACAAAATTCTCTTCCACCTACACCAAAATTTCATGCCCCATCGGTCAATTTTTTTTTCTCAAAAAATTTATTGGTTTTCATTCAAGTACACAGGAATACGTTGGCAGATAAACAATTATCATTGTAATTAACTACATTTAACATTTGTCAAAAACTACATTTAACATTTGTCAAAAACTATTTTTAAAATAGGCAAATCACTCCTCAATTACATTAAATAAATTTACAAAATAAATTTAAATTGTGAAAATTCTAATAATTATATGGTTTTCACAGTATGTTTTGGAGCAATTTGTTCATACGGCCCTATTTGGCGATTTATTCCCTTTGTCGCAAAATACTAGGTAATGAAACACTACCACGTCATGTTAGGCTTTGTTTGGGATAAACATGGGCTTATTACTGCCTACCTGAAAGCTATTTTTCGGGGTAGGACTTACCGAAAATAGTTTTCAAAAGCCTTCGAAAACAAGTTAGGTAAGAGTAATTTTTATCTCAAACTAAACGTAATATGACGTCATCGTGTTTCTATCCAAGATTAATCAATACCCCCGATACTCACAGGGGTTCAGATATTTTCTCCCCCAAATGGGGAGGTGGGGGGAGAAAATATCTGAACGGTCATAAAAAAGGTTACATTATATATACGGTCATTAAAAAAGTTACATTATATATACGGTCATTGAAAAAAGCTCACAGTTATGATTTCAAGAAATGAATATTGAAATGGCAAATGTTTGTATAACCTATTTTGAATTATATAATTTTCTACAAAGGTGGAGGTATGTTGATAATTTTAAAAATTATCACAAAAGTTTTAAGCAATTCGATCTAAAAAACTTGTTATTCAGACTCTTAGAAATAGCATTCCTTTAATACTTAGTAAGTGATACTTGAATATATTCTCTAAAATTATTAAATTTTATGTATAACTATGCAAATAATCTTGTAACTAATCAACTTTGAAAGATAAAAATAAATTATATATTCCGTTTAGGTAATTAGAGGTTTGATTTTAGATAAAATATGTTATTATTTTACGGGGTGAGGGGCGGGGGGAGAGAAGAGACAGAGCATAAAAAATTTTGAGGAGGGCTCCAAAATCAAATTCTTGAACAGATAGGGATTGATATAAACCTGATCTTTGGTATTTTTTTTTTAAAGTTAGATAATCTTTAAAAAGTTGTTTAAACTTCTAAGACAACAAGAATTATCTTCAATTTTGTAATATACATTTTCATGAATACATTTTGTACCTCTAATACGTTTTTCAACAAGAATTATGTTATTTCCTACTGTAATTAATGCGCTTTTAGTTTATTAGAAGACAATTTTAAACAGAGTAAAACAGTGTGTTTAAAAACACTAAGTCATTAAAATATTAAACCCCAAAATGAATTTTTAAAAAAATATATTTTTCATCAATTACTGTTGATTTTTGTTTAGATAAAGTAATTACTCTTATTTTATACATAGAAATATTATTTAAAATTGAAAACAACGTTCCTTAAACAATCGTTTTTCCTCTTTTTTTTATTGACCCTATTACTGTTGCCAAGTCGATTAAATAATAGATTAACTTGCCAAAACAGCACCCATCCCAACATCATTTACTCGAATCCCCTACTTCATTTGAAATGTTCCGCATCTTTCTACTTGGTAGGTGACATTTTTTCTTAAGTTTTTTTTATGGAAAGTAAAAAACGTAACTTTTTTAAAATACAAATACAAAGTTAAAATACACAAAAAAAAAATCCATCAAATCTGGACATGTTTCGGGAGGTACATCTCCCTTCATCAACAGAGAATGAAAAAGTCTGTGTAATAAAATATAAATAAACACAGAAATTGAAAGTGTTGCCAAAGAAAAAAAACAAAAGTCTACTTCAATCGGTTGAAGTTAACTATTGTGTGCCAACTCAACTTTAAAACGTAACTCTCCACAAAAACCCATTTTCATGAGGTTATCCTAATTCATATAGCGACCCAAGTTCATCTTCTGTTTTCAAGGCTCTTTTCGAATGCACACGTGGCTCAATTGCCCCTCCTTCGTTCTGTGAAAGAACTGCATGCCATCAACATCCCAAGTGGTTCTGCTGACAGTGCTCATTCCAGATGTGCGCCATTCTTTCTTTCTATTTTTTTTGTATTGACTACGAAACTGTTTATACTACTCTTTCTGATTTAGTGACTGCACATCAAATCGCCATGAAATGTGGCATCATGATTTTAATGCCCACGCAGTACGGTGGATCGAAAAAATGGAAGATTCTGTTTTCGAACCGGCAGAGTGCGGAAAAGTTGTCAATGAAAACAAAGTTTAAACAATTAAAAATCTATTTAAATCTTCAGTTCGTTCTAAAAGTTTATAGAAATTGACAAAATGGAAAAAAAATCGTTTTTTTTTTTTAATTATTTCTATGATCGACACGCTATAGTTTATTACACTTTTTTATTATTTAATATAGTTAAATAAATTGAACTAAATAAAACCTTTAAAACATCATAAATATTTTAAAGTTTTCCAGTCGCGCAATGTCATCGGAAAACTGAAATTTATTAATTTTTTGTAAGTTTTATTGTATTAATAACAACGTTTTTTTACCATAAAAAAAAGTACTGCTTATACAAATATTTATAACTTCAGTCGCCTATAATAACGGTTTTGCGTAAGAAAATAATTTACAAAATTTGTTCAATTTCTGTAAACTTTGAGTACGATGCGCAATAGGAAAATTTCAACAAATTATTAATTTTTTACGTTGTTTTTCGTAACTTTTCCACATTATAAGGGTTCGAAAAAAAATCTTGAATTTTTTTGAAACCCACCCTACCACACAGCCTCATGATGTTTTTTTTAGATGTCATCAGAGGTGCGTAACGGACAGATACGCAATTCAGGGAGGTCCCGAACAAAAGAGGGTTGCAAATACGTTGAAAAGATTATTTGATTGTTACTTTAAAAGGTCTCCAAACTATAAAATATAGGACCTGAAAAAATCGATGTCGAACAAAAATAACTTTTTAAAGCGTTAACTGCCAACACAAAATAAATGGATTACCAGCCAGATTATTACGCTTGCCTATTTATAACACCGGCTCCAAAAATTGTCCGTACACTTAAAAAAAGTGTAGAAAAAGCGCTGTATTCTGGAATTGAATTCCAATATGAAGTCTAATATTTCACATAATCTCTATGTAATTCTGAATATAACCTAATATATATATATTTTAAATATTGAATTATTTTCTGTTTATTAAAATGAAAATACAAGGAAGCAGAGAAAAAACGCCACAGAAGTGATTATACACTGCAAATTTTGTGTATAAATTTATGAATCAATTTAACGTCCGTCGCTTTTTTTTATTCTTTTCGCATTTACTATTCGTTTGACTTTAATTTCGGCTTGCTGACTTCGTAATATTATACTAATTATTCTATTTATTTTATAAAAGTGGATCTCAGTCGTAAGGGAACAAAGAATAGCATTCGAATATTGATAATTTTTCATCATAATGGTGGTAAATCATCTCGGAATATGGCTAAATTAGTAAATTTATCCCATTCTACGTGAAGTATGTAATAAAACGCTTTAAAGAAAATCGGATCAAAAACAAGGCAAGAAAACGTTGACTGGCAAATCAACTCAACGTGATCAGAGATTTATAGGTTAGCAAATTTGTGAAAAATCCACGTTCGAGTGCTGTACAAATCGAAACTGTTCGACAAGTGCTCTGATCAGCTGTAGTAAGTGAGGGTTCTTCCAAAATAAAAAAAATTGTTGGTGCGAAAAATAGAAAGCTTAGGTTTTTCTTAGCAAATACCAAGAACTTAGTTGGAATTGTAAATCATACTTTGGAGGTGTTCTTGTGCAAGGGTGCAAGCAAATTAGCATCAGGACTAGGCAATTTGGTATTTAATGATAGCATAAAGGATCAGTATGTTTATTTAAATATTTTAACACACAATTTAATATTATAAGCTCAAAATTTAGATATTGGAATTAACTTTGTTTCTTATCAAGATAACGATTCTTAGCACAAGGCTTTCAACGTTCGCCTCTGTTGCCTCTATAATTGTCCACAAGTTCTGAAAAGAAACCACCTCAGCCGCTGTATGTAAACCTAATAATACACATTTGTAGGGACTGGAGGTTAGAGTATGAAAAGCGATAATTTTTAATAATAACTAAAAAAAGTAATGATCGAAAAATAAAGGTAATTGATGCAGAAATTAAAAAAAAAAAAAAAAACACTAATAAATTTATGCCCAGACCTTTAAAAGCTGTTGTGGGTGTTACAGAATATCCTACTAAGTTATAATTTACCGAAATATTGCAATATTGTGCAGAAATTATTTTTAAAAGTGCCCGAAGACTTTTGTGAGATATTTTTTTGTTACTTTTTAATTATTCAAATTTCCGCCAAAAAAGTTTTACTACACTTTCAAAAATATTTTGCGTAATTTTGTTAAGAACAATTTATATATCTTATTAAAAAATTCCCATTCTGATTTTTTTTTTTTAGAATGAATAGAGCAGTATTTCTTTGAAATTCGCAAGTGTACGAACACTTTTAGTAGCCACTGTATATAACAAATTAAGTTGCAGAACCCCATTTTTGAAAGAACACTTCAAAAAGAAAACAAAATAAACGGAGGAAGGGGGTGTTCCGATTCTTAACGTGAATATACCAATCTGATTTTTGTGGCCGAGCGGTTAAAGGCGTCAGCTGGGAATACGAAGGTTCCTGGTTCGATCCTAGGCGATGGACTTGCAGGATGTCCACAGCGAAAGCATTTTGAATTTCCCTAATATTTACCTACAAGCCGTACTTTTTTTTACGGCAATATTTTAAAATGTATTATTATTCCTTATTATTATGCAAGATGTGCTTTGACATTATCTTATTATTTCACAAAAATATATTTATTTTTAATATACAAGTTTACTAACTATTTCGCTTGATTTTCTAATCCCAAAAAAGTTCAATCAAAGTTTAACATCCAAAAATCAATGCATACAAATTTAATGTACCACAAATTCAAAATTCCAGAGCATTCACCAAATATTATTAATTCAAAATGCTAATTAAAAATCATAAAAGTCCAAGTAAGTGCAATATATCTCTTAGATTATTAGTGATTGTACTTTAAGATCAAAGACTAAAGTAACCTCAATATTAAAAAAGAAATCCAATATACTCAGAAAATAGAAATCCCATGCATCCCTATCCCTAATAATAAAACTAATTTATTAAATCAAATCCAGTATATTAAGATCAGCTTAGTACACAAAATATATTTCCTAAGATCTAAAATGTACCCAAAAAATAATAGAGGCAGGCAACAACAGTTTCGTCCAGTTTAACAGAAAAAAATAATTTTAGGGATGTTCAAAAGAAATTTGAATTTTACTAGGAATTTGCTAGCAAGTTTTAAACATTTGAAAGATCTATTTTTAAAATAAATTGAGTGGGCGGGCAAGTACCTAGTTATAGATAGCCAATTGTTTTTATGTCTGTCAAATTTTAAACATCAGCATTTTGGTGCGCTTTCTACGACCTTGAAAGAGTAATTTTTTACTTTTACACAGTTTTAAAAGTCCCAAACGCAATTTCCCTCTTTTTGATTGTATTTAAAAAGTATTTGAATATTTGCAACCAATCAACGATGTTTCACAGCCAAAAATCAAGTTAAAAATATTTTTTTTAACAATTCCCTGATTTTTTTTAAGAAAATCCCAAAATCCCTGATATTTCCAGAATGGTCAAATTCCCTGATATTTCCCCGTTTGTGGACACCCTGACTTGACAAAGAGAAGTAAAAAGTAGTGATCTTGTGATCGTAGGGTTGCCAGCTTCGCTACAAAATACTAGAAAAGTCGTCCAGAACAACCGCAAAAATTAACGGCGTGTATACGGGACTGGTGCACGATAAATCTGATCGGGGTTCATAAGTCCCGACGTCTATTGAAGGCGTTGGGTGCCAGTTCAGGTGTTTCCTCGTCATCAGACCATGGTTCTAAAATAACGAGGTGCATGTATGAATGTGTTCCCATTGTAATCTTCCTTTGAGATAGACCCCGAACCGTCGCCAATAGCCCACTGTGCAGCTCTAGTACTACGTTGATTAACCAAACCACCTCAAGAAAAACAAAAAAACATCAACTATGTATAGGTTGGTTGGATGAAATAACGTAGCACTAGACCTGCACAATCAGTTATTAGCGATAATTCGCTGGATCTATCCCGAAGGAAAGACCCAGGAACACTGCCTCGTAACTTTGAACCATGGTTAGATAATGAGAACAACAATTGAACTAAAACACAAGGCACCTGTCTAGGCGTGAGGATATTAAGACTATGAAAAATTTAACTTGTACTCGCCCCCCTATCCCTACACAGTTTTGTATGATTAATTAACCTCGCACTAGAGCTGTACAGTGGGCGATTGGAGACGGTGTAGGTCCTATCTCGAAGGAAATACCCGTTAACTACGCCTCCTATTTTTTAACCATGGTCAGATGACGAGGTTTGGTTTTTGTTTGGTTTGGTTTTTGTTAATTAACGTCGCACTAGAGCTGCACAGTGGGCTATTAGCGATGGTTCGGGGTCAATCTCGAAGGAAAGACCCGGGAACACATACACATTCACACACACATTCATACATGCACCTCGTTGTTTTAGAACCATGGTCAGATGACGAGGAAACACCTGAACCGGCACCCAACGCCTTCAATAGATGTCGGGACTTTGGACCCCGATCAGATGTATCGTGCACCAGTCCTGTATACACGCCAGTATAATTTGTTGGATATTCTGGACGACTTTCTAGTATTTTTGTAGCGAAGCTGGCAACCCTCCGATTGCAAGATCACTACTTTTTTTTACTTTTCTATGCCAAGTCCATTTCACAGATTCGAACCACCAATCCTCTGATTAGTAGCTGAACGCCTTACCAACTGAGCAACTGGGGCTCCCAGATGACGAGGACAACACCTGATCTGTTGGATGTTCTGGATGGCTTTCTAGTATCTTTATAGCGAAGCTGGCAACCCTCCGACCACAAAATCCCTACTTTTTACTTTTCTTTGTGAAGTCCATCGCAGGGGCCACTGTGCAGCTCTAGTGCGACGTTAATTAACAAACCAAACCAAAACCATTGCAGGGGCATGAACTAGCAATCTTTGGATTACTCGCTGAACGCTTTTATCCACTGGGCAACTGGAGGTCATCCCCTATAGAGGGTGATGTTATTTTAAAGGATGACAAGGCATGAGCTCGCTGCGCTGTCACATTCTATGTTCGAACCCACAATCCTCCAATTATAAGCTCGTTATTCTTAGCGTTTGGCTTATGTGGGTATCTTGTATTGGTTTAAAAAATTTAAACACATTTTCTAACTTCTTAATTATTTACAATTTTAGAGAGTGGAATACCAACCCAGGTTGTCCTAGTCATCTGGTCGAAAACTCATTACGTAGACCTAGTGTGTTATTATTTCTACCAAACAATTATAGTTATTTCTTAGAATCCCGTCACCAATAGCCCGTAGTGTTACTCAGCTCTAATGGGAACTAACTAACAATTCTAGATACACGTTAGAGGGTTCCGTAGCCCCGAGGTACCGTCGTCGGCTAGCAACCAAAAGGTTGCGAGTTCGAATACGGCTGATACAGGAGATTTCACAAAAATGTTAAAATGCGGTTTCGCTACAAAGGAATAATACGTCATCCGAATTTACATCCAATTTCTACGGCGTATACGATCCAAATTTGAAAAATTCCTTGATTTTTTGTGAAATATTGAAAATTTCTCCGACTTTTCCAGTATTAAAAATTTCCAAGATAATTCCCTTATTTTCCGGTTTTCCAGGTTATGTTGCCACCCTGATATTACGCTTTTTGTACGCTCCAATCGCAGAGCCGTCTGCAAAAGCTAGTGCGCGTTTATCTCGTCCGTATAGAATGGGCCGTAGTCAGAATAACTTGTTTATATTACTTCGTTTGGCTGGGGTTGTGTTGGCAACCAATGCCTATTTCCCTACAGTCTACTGAAATGACGTTTAATGTAAATCCTTCGTGCTCCGACACAGCCACAGCATATTTTTTTTTTGTTACTTTCAATTTTTAGAATTTTTTTTAGAAGAAACTTCATTGCAAAGACCTATTTCAGATAACATTTATTTTATAAATTTAGAACGTCACTTACCGGAAAATTGTAATTAGATCCATGCCACCATTCTCGTTGTGAAAGTCGACAACGGCAAGCTGCAATAAAAAAAAAAAGGAAATTTTTGTAACACATTTTCTAGAAGTATATTTAGTTCACTTAAAATTATTATAGGATGGAGGGGGCGGATCCAGTATTTGTTCTATTATATCTCTGAAACTAATGAACCGATTTTGATGATACTTTGTAAAAATTAGTTCTTACCTGGACGAAGTTTTTAAAGTCGATGTTTTTTTCGTTATTTTTTTCTAAGTAAACTGAAACCATGCAATCACCAAGGTTTTGTTTATAAATTAGGAACTTTATAATTCAAAACGTGTGTAGTCACAGGTATAAGATAATTCTCAGGGCAAAGCAAATAACTTTTCATACTCAAACTTCATCTTTGAAAATTAATTGCAAAGGGTCGAAACGTGTTTTGGATTATTAGAATAGTTTTTTGTCCCTATAGAAAATTCTGAGGCGAATTCAGTGATGTAATTAATCAAAATTTCAGCTAATTATTCATAACAAAAGGTAACGTTCGCACTGAGCCCCGCGGCTGCTATGGATCCAAGTTTCAAGTTAATGGAAGGGGGATGATATTATTACATTAGAGTTTTATGACAAAACCATACAAGTTATATTCCACAACAATAAAATAAAAGACCGTTTTTAAATTTAATATATTTTTCATACGTTTAATTTTTTTTACTGGAGGTTTATTTATGCATAATTTCATAGAAAAGTAGTCAAATTAAATTAATTTTATTTTAATTCGATTCAATTACAAATTGAATTATATTTACATTCGATTATATATATATATATATATATTGCATAAAGAAGCATGTTTTTTCTTTTAATATTTCCAAAATCGAATTGTTGGTTAATACAGGTGGCAACAAAATTCTGGAAAAAAGTTCCTTGATGGTGTCAAAATTTTTTCCCTGATTTTACAATTACATTAAGAACTGTTGCAATACATGCTTTGTATAGAAACGCTACAAGAGTATCCACGCTACAATAATACTTTAAATATATTGCATTATAAATTATAAGCAGTACTTATTGACAATTAAAATAATAATTTATGGATACAACACAAATTATGAAATTGTGACAGGCATTATAGTAATTAAACATGTTCTCTGGAAACGGAAAATGCAAAAAAAGGAAGTTTTTCAAATTATTTCCTTTGTAGACAATTTTAAATGTTTTATATGCTTCATATTTCCTATTTCAATCTTCAATAAATCCCATATTCATTAGCCCCTCACCATAAATCCCATATTCATTCGCCCCTCCCATGTCCAACGAACTTTGCTTGCAAATCAATGTCCAACGAACTTTGCTTTTGCTTCTCCCTCCAGCAGTGGTTCACGTTTTAAAAAAAAATAAAACTAAAAATATGAAAATGCGCATAACCATGCTTTTTTTTTAATTCTTACTCAGAACCAAAAGGAAATATTGACAATTAAATTACCCAGAATGGAGGGCATAACAGACAATAATTGCTGTTTCCAAATTCGAAAAATTCCCCGATTTTTTGTGAAATTTTGAAAATTTCCCTGACTTTTACCTGATATTTCCAGAATTAAAAATGTCCATGATAATTCCCTGATTTTCCGGTTTTTCAGGTTATGTTGCCACCCTGAATAAGATACGATGCATTTCGTTTCGCCTGAACAGGGGTTAGCAAAAAAAAATTGCTTCCCCTCTTAGGAGAGCGACAATATGATGGGCGCTCATGAGCACGGAATCAACTTTTTCCCCATTCACACCAAAAATGAGGTTTGTCATCACAGCTGTACCGGTCCTTTTAAATTCAGCCCCCCCCCCCCCCCCCCCCTAACTGCTGTTCCGTTCACTCCAGGGAAATTTTAAGAAAATCCCGTTCTTCTTTACTTTTAACGTGTCTTATTAAGGCAAATTTATAAAAATGGCTTCAAATAAGAGGCCACGAATATAATATTTTTTTTTACAAAAATATTTTTGGTTGGCCAAATGTTGGAGCCAAAATCATGTTTGCTTATGTCACAAAAATTCCTTGCCAAGTTCAAAAGTCTGTTTATTTTTCTACAGCGAAAGAACAATGCTAAATTTTACTCTCAATGTCCCCCAACAAGATCCCGATATTTTAAGATGGATGAAAGGACGAATTCCCGCTTTATAACAATAATTAAATAGGTAAAAAGTTAATGTATATGTTTCCATTATACAAGTTCCATTTTGAATGATGAGACAGCTTTTTGAATTAAAATACGAACTCATTCGAAACCAACACAAGTGGGTGTATTTATATTAGAATGTCATAAAATTATTTTGTAGGAGCAACTAAGCAAAAACAAACATGTCAGTTCGATTGCAATTCGCAGAAAACCGCAAAAATGTTTGGTAGATGCATGCATTTCCATAGAGTTTCGCATTTTAAATTTTCAAAATATATTTTCTAGAAATATTTTTTGTTTTTGCAAAAATGAATAGAGGTCCTTTTTAAAAAAAAAAAAAAAAATTCAATGTTTATATATTTTTGTTGTTGACAATTGATTAATGGTAAACATTAATTAATTATAAAATCTAATAATTGATTCTCTTTGTAAAAAAAGTTGTATGAAAATGTTATTATCTACGTCCCAACCAATAATGATTGACTAATGATTTGATCAGATAAAGTTTCCAAAGAGGACATTCTGCGCGTCGCCATGTCCATCATTTCGCATACACTGTTCAGTTTGGCTAATTAGTCAAGTCCTCCTATCTTTAAAAACAGAATAGAACTCCATAATAACTGGTTAATGAGCAACATATCAAAGACAACAAACATTTCAATGTAACTGTTCACTGCAACTGTTTTAAAAAAAAGAACAGAAATATTACAACCCTGGATTCTGGAATAAAGAAAATACAATTCTCCTGTTGCCCAGCTGTTATTGAGGTCATTTGAATTGATTAGTTTCACTGGTTGGTTCTCCAAAACAGTAAAAAAAAAAAAAAAAAAGAGAGAGAGCACGTGTCTTTGAACCAAAGAAGCGTTTCCATCGACAGCTGAGAGGGCCATAGAAAGCAGGGATTCCACTGCTATCTGTGGTTTGGTTTGGTTAATTAACGTCGCACTATAGCTGCACAGTGGGCTATTGGCGACGGTTCGGGGTCTATCTCGAAGGAAAGACCCGGAAACACATACACATTCACACACACATATACCTCGTTATTTTAGAACCATGGTCAGACGACGAGAAACACCTGAACTGGCACCCAACGCCTTCAATAGACGTCGGGACTTTGGACCCCGATCAGATGTATCGTGCACCAGTCCCGTATACACGCCAATACTAAAAAGTCGTCCAGAATATCCAACAAATTATACTGCACTCAGTTGCAGCCGACATGAATAAGAGTTACCCGGTCATATTTCAGTTTTAGCTACGAGTCACAGTTTAATGCTAATTGGGAACGCTGACATAAAGAACGTGGATTGTTTTGACGTGGAAAAGAGTGAAATTCTAGCGGCGTCAGCAAGAATCACGTGAAAGAATTGCTTTCTGGAATGCCATCATGCATTTGAAAGTGCGCATCTGTGAAAATGGAAGCAGATGGTTTAGGAAAAACAGTTTTAAGGATGGGGGGTTTATACAAATTAATGGAAGTTATTTAAAAGTATATGGGAAGTTAAAAGGTGTTTGTTTACAAGGGGTACGAAATTCTCTTTCATGTGTGTGTGTATGTATTAGCACTAGAAGATGGAAAAAAACTATTAAATAACAGAAACCTTCTAATTTAGATAGTTTAAGTCTGTATGTGTGTGGGGGGGGGGGGGGGGGTATTTGCCTCATATTTAGATCAGCACCTGGTCGTGGATGGGGAGGCAGGCGACTGCGGATGAATTTGCTTATTTATCTTCCTTCTGTTGGCGCCCAATTCCTATTACTATATACCACCCTCCTCGATTTTTCATGTAGCTCAAGGTGCAGCCCTAGTGCGACGTTAATTGACCAAACCAAACTTAACGATTCGATATTCCGAACTCAACATTGTTAAAATTTCCAGTTCCAACTTATCGACATTTTTCAACTGTTTTATATATTAGGTAATATTAAACAGTTTTTCCAAAAGTAAAAATTTGTTGCACGCTTGTTCCAATGCAGTGTCCGTTCTGAAGTCTAATTATACTTACAAGTTGGGCAATTTCTAATCTTCCCTCGCTTTATTTGCTAATAATATTAATTTTCTTCAGGCATAAATTTCCCCAACCCAGGGAGATTTAGGTCCAACTCAGCGTTTACATGCATTCGAATTTTATAGAAATACTATAGAGTATTTTCTTTCAATAGCCTTTTAATTGAAGACATATTTTTTTTACACTTTTACTCCTACGCCCAGTGTTTATTCCCAAAGAATGGAAGGGCAATAAAGAACCATTGCCCATTAAAAATAAATTATAAAAAGGCTTTCTAATGTTGTATAACGCAGATAACTATTGATGCTCTTGAAAAATACGTGCATGTACTCAGTCATAGAATAGTTTGTGTGGTGAACAAGGCTTGTTTTCCTAATAGACCTCATTTGTTAAATTTAAGTCGATAATGATACTTTGGTGTACACGTATACATATGTCTCTTATTATTACTGTACCCCGTTAATGGTCTTAGAGCAACGCTGTCTTTTAAAAGCTGGTGAGATCGCAAGATGACCATACAACACCACAATAATTACTCAATCACGGAGAGAAAGCACTCCCGCTATGCACTTTGTTGTACCGAACTATAATACAAAAGTGAAGAAACATTAGAAAAATAGTAGTCGTAATTTTTATATATAAGGTAACACACTTGAAGTAAATAATTTTAGCAGTGTGAATTAGGAAATTTAAAACTATCTGCGCACAATGATAAAATAGAAAATATATGTTGATATATATGTTGAAACTGAATTTTTTTTTTAGTTTTATGAATAAGAAACACATAACTTACTTAATAACTAATTTAAAAAAAAGTAGACATGCATCAGATATAGAGAGGTTTTAAACAAAGTAAAGAACAAAAGATGTAAAATCAAAGCGGTTTCTTGAGTTTTCATTCCATTTAGTGATTTCGTATCCACTTTATTTGCATTTAGCGTCAAAACAGTCAGTCGCAGTAAAAAAGTATATCTTACGCTCGTCTGACACTTGCAAGCGTAGTTTTAGGAACGAGGTACTACGTAAAATGCGTGAAGCTATATGTCAGGAATCTTAAAAGGGCCACTTACTTGCGGTTGTCTCGATAGATACGGCCTTTTTATTTTTTTGTATTTTGCTTTAGAAAATCCCGCGTTACCTTTTAGGTTAGTGATTTCCAGCCTTTAGAAGCCCATGGACTATCGATTTCTAGTTAGACAAAACACTAATAGCCCTAAAAATAATTGAGGTGTCATATGTAATTCTGATGCCAAGTATAATATACAAAGTATAATTAACTAAGTAAAATATTCAAAATTCTACAATTTTTAGTAGAAATTCATAAAATATTATAAGCATTTAGTTTAAAAATATTTGATGCTAAGTATAAATAATTTTTTTAAAAATAAATTTATTAATTACACCTAAATGATATTATATTTAACTAAAATGATATTTGTTTTTAACAATTCGGAAGAAAATAACAAGCTTTTCGAATTTGATTGATACCTATTTGAATATTTCTGTTGATAGATCGCCATATCGGATACACATTTAATCAAACTGCAATCCTGAATAAGTAGAGCGAGTTATAAAAAAAAATATGACAACTGGTTTACAAGGTTTCACGATTCTTCTCCTTTTTTTTGCAGTAGAACGATCCGGTGGCATATTTTTCGGACATGATATCGTCAGCAGGCCCGTCGCACCCGGGGGTTTGGGGGGAGCCCAACCTCCCCAACAATGTGGAAACCTTAAAAGTTGGGAATTCACAAATTCTTCCGAGTTGGGAAAATTTACGCCCGAAGGAAATTACTATTATTTGCAAATCTAAGCGAGGGATGAATAAATATTACTCAACTTGTAAGATTAAAATTAAATTTGACCTCTGCACGGACACTGCATTGGAACATGCATGCAATAAATCAATGCTTTTGAGAGAATTGTTTAATATTACATAAATCTATCAAAAAGTGTCGATAAGTTGAAACTGGGAATTTTTAGCAGTGTTGAGTTAGGAATTTCAATCGCTAAGTTTGGTTTTGGTTGATTGACGTCGCACTGGAGCTGAATATTAGGGAATAGGCGGCGGTTCGCGTCCGATCTCGAAGGGAAACACCCGGGAACAATGCCCCGTATTTTTGAACCATGGTTAGATAACGAGATAACGTTGAGTGCCAGCACCTAAGCTGGCACCCAACGCCGTTAAGTTGGAAATTTCGAATCGTGCAGTTGAGAATTTCGAATAATTCAAGTTGAGAATTTCGAATTGTTAAATTGAGAAATTTCTTTTTTCAACTCAACCCGCCAAAAATAATTTTGTATAACGGCACTGATCGCAATATAACACTTTAAAATAAATATAAAATAAAACTCCAACTGTTCCAACCCAAGTTGAATTCCTTAAACAGATTATTTTTAAAGAAGTATCAACCGTTTCCTGACACGAAATGTAAAACCATAAAAATAATGTCATTCTTCTCCAATGACAAACCACTTTCCCTTTCATGAAAGCCTCGCTTTTTTTTCAGAACGAAGGGGAATATTTTTGGGGTTGTATTTTCACAAGCTAATGGGCAGTTGAGGGGGAGGAGGGATATAGGAGGGGAAGGGGTTTGGGGGTGCTGTCTGGCAGATACGGCCTTAAGGGCATCTTGTTTTGGGGGTACTATGGTCCTGGGTGAGGGCGGATCTTCCTTGTGTTGAAGAAACTATAAATAATCTGAAATGTGATACACGCAGGGGAGCTTTTGCACTGTGGTGTTCACTGGTCGTCCGATAAGGGGACACAGACAGAGGTCAAATTCCTTTTAAGGTTACGAATATCCCGTTTGTGCAAGGGGTGTTAAGTCTTTGAAAGTGTTTCTAGATTTAGCAGACAGCTTCTTATCTTAAACTTCTAATGTATCTGTATATGAAAATATATATAAATGGCGTAATCATTAAATTTGCACAGTACTGGTTTTTAAGTAAAATAGTGTGCTTGCAGATTTATGATGGGTAGTTTAGCATTATCATTGTACATTCTGCCACCAAACTGTGTTTGAACAATTATTAAGAAGCCAGAATTTCAAATTATATAGACTTTTTCTACACATAAAACTATTTCGTTGATACGTAGACAAAGTTTAAACTAATTCGTTTGAATTGATTTATTTTATTTTATTAATTGAAACGAAAATGAACAAGTAAGAATTAATTTACTAGAATAAAAGTTTGTAAATTGAGATTGCGCTCTAGGCCATTGAGAAAATTTTAAATTTTATAGCTCTTTTAAGGAAATTTAAAAGCTGCGAGTTTGAGTTATTTTAATTAAACATTCGCTTATTATTTCAACAAAAGAATGTTGAAAATATTTATTTTGAAGTTGGAACAGTTTGATAAAGAGTCATTTTGATTCGGATTCTGGGCACTTCTGACAAGACACAAATTATATGGGGGGTGGGGGGGGGTGCAACTTTGTAAGATAAGTCGGTAAATGTTTACTGTAGTTTATGTAATTTTTACGCCATGAAACGTAAAATAATCCTACACGAAAAATTGATGTTTAATAACAAAAACATATGTTCTATTCATCTACTGTCGAAAGATTCATCAATGAACCAACAACTCTAAAAAATAACTGAAATAAGAATGTTTTTTTTTAAATATTTAATATTAATTTACTAATATAATGATAGTAATATAATATAATGAATGCTATTCATTACATTTAAGTACAATACTGTCTTATTTACTGCAATAACAGTTTATATATGCAAAGCGCACTGTGTATAAATTAAGTGCATAAAAAAAAGACATGACTTGACTGGATAATATAAAGAAAAAATTACGTAATGTAATAAATAAACGCACCCTTAATTTTACTTTGAATATTACTACTCTATATTAAATGTAAAGAAAGGGAACTATTGTTTTAGATAAAAACTTTGTGATTGTATTATAGTATTGACATATTTAAATCCCCCCCCCTCTCCCCCCCCAAAAAAAACTTTTATAAACGTTACTATGTTTAGTGCCTGTGAATGAAATCTCACAAGAACTTATTATAGTAAAAAAAACTCATTTTTATAAATAAGTTGTACTAGTATCTATGAGGCGGGACAACATAGTTTGCGTCAACACAGAACATTTGAAGAGCAGCCGCCATTGTTCGCATAAGAAAAATTGTGCGATGTTAAACACTATATTCTTTAAAAAACATCATAAAATATAGAATTTTTTACTATCTCAATACAAGCACGAGGTTTCTCTTCCAAGATCGCATAAACTCTGAAGGACGAGCGTTGCAAATAATTGGATGTTTATAACTTTACAATTGGATCCATAAGTTAAGTTTAAGTATCTAGTTTATCACTTCCACTTAAGGATATATGGTTAATGTAAGCGCACGTGTTCTGCGCATGCGTTGGTGTAATTCGAAATCACTGCTCTGCAAGGCAAAGGGAAGAAGCAGTTGGTAAGTTTGATGTGAGCGGTTGGGTGATCCCACTAAGGAAATAAACGGCTTTGTTGTTTACTGAAAAAGATGCAGTCTTTGTTATACAGGGCTCGCAACACTTTTTTTATTTGTCCCTAGGGAAAAAGGGATAAAATATCTTAAAAAAAGGCACAAAAAGGGACCTACATAATTTAAACCTGCGTTAAATTTTCGTTAACTATGGTAGGGGGTGTTCCACTTAATTGTTGCAATATACAATTCAACCCCAATAACTCCATGTGCAATCAGCTTTTGTGCATAAATGACATACCGTCGTGTAGAGGAAGGTCGAACACGTGGGAGGGGATCGACCTTGGCTGCAGTATATGCTTCAGCCCCAATTACTCCACGGAGAATTGACCTTTGAGGTATAAATTATCTACCATCGTGTAGAAGAAGGTTGGCCATGCAAACAAAGTTGGCTATTTACCCACTCCCTTTCTGAAATGTGTCCGCGTGGGGCCCAAATGTTTCCACGAATAAATTCTTACTATACAGTGAGGTGCCTAATCTATTTTTGCCGTTGAGGGGAAAAAAGAGAAGGAATACAACATAAATCAATGAATGAATGCATGCGTTTTGTTGCAGCAACAAAACTGTTTAAGATTATACGTTGAATCGTTTTGACTTTCTTTCACTCTTTTTTCTAGTAATCCTAGTAAAAATTTGAAAAAATAATTTAACTAACTTTTTTTTTAACTACATAGCATTCCACTATTTCAAGCATTATTCCAACTAAATTTGAAGAAAATCGGAGCATTATTAAAAAAAGTAGTAGATTTGTGCGAAAATGTTTTTTAAAAATTCCTTTCGTAATAATATCAAGTTATTTGTAACTTTTTAAATTTTGGCCAAATTTCTTAAAATTTAGCAGGGATGCTACTTACTACAGGAAAAGTCTATTTTTCAAATCAAAAATAAATCGAACAGTATTTGCTTAATTACAATATGAGGTACTGTGAAATCGTGTAATTCCAATTTACTCTTTCACCTGCATCATTTACATTTCTTTTTGATGCAATGCATTAACAAGATCCAGTGGTCCTGGGAGAACAGTTTACACTTAGGCCCACATTCCACACTAATGTGAATAATTACATTTGTAAACACAAAACAGCGAGCCTTTTTCTGGTTTAATGATATTCGAGAGTTGCAACAACACCCTAGCAGAAGATTCAACACATATACGAATATGATTGTAATGACCATTACATAATAAAAAAATGGTTAAATAAGGAGGAGAAAGGGCCAGAAATGTGTTATTATAGTCATAAATGGCGGAAAAAATTATTTTTGCTAAAATAAAGGAAAAAGGGACTATATTCTGAAAAAAAAAAAGGAATTTTATGTACCTCAAGTAACACAAAGGACTTTTAGGGAAAAAAGGGACCTGTTGCGAGGCATGTTGTTATATTTATCCGGACACTAAGTTTATAAAGTGGACAATTCTCACAGTGAGAATTTTCGTATAGAGTATACCGTCACATGTTCATGAAAATATTCTAAATGATTTTCCAGTTGCCAATATTTATACAAGCCAAACGACGTCTGTTTATAGCGTAACATGGGAAGGATTCTTGCTCCGCAGAGTTTTATGCTATCTTGGCCAGGCACCCTGTATATATTACTTTATGAAAAATGACCAATAAAGAAACTTAGAGGAAGTTATAACTCAAATTTAAAAAAAAACCTATGGAGAATGCTTCATAGTATAAACAATTTCGTTAACTTTATACTATCCATAGAGAAAATCACTATACAGTAAAATCAATCTTTGCAGTCTAAAATAACTAACGGCGCTCAACTTTACTTTAAAAGAATCCAATCGTTTATTTTCTAATGGATGTTTTCAAAAGGATTTTGAGTAAATGGCTATATCTGCTGATTTTTGTATATCTGCAAATACATAATGTGTGGCAAGGGAAAATTGCTGCGGCGATCGTCCCAAAATAATAATAACATGGTGTGCTTAGTTCTTGCATCATGAGTTGGTGGAGACACGCTCATTTACTACAAAGAGCAATGGAGTTTTAAGAAACTTAGGACACTGACTAGTCAATTGCAATATAAAATTACATTTTTTTAGCAGTAAATTTGTTGTGTTAAGCAGAATTGGTACAATTAAATAAAATTTAAAAAATAAATTAACTTCATGCGTTATTTTTAATTATTCATTTTTATTATTATTATTATTATTTTAATAGCCCTTCCAGCCGCTATTTAGTGATATTATTAATCCATGTATATAAAATATTATGTGGTCTCCCAGAGTATAAGGGGACCGTCGAGCGAACGTCGCAAGTTAGAGAGGCCACTTAACACTTCCTTGTAGAAATCAATATAATTTAATAAACATTTACAACTAAAAAAATAATCCACGAATTTTTTTTAGTATATTAATAGTTTTTTTTTAATAATTTACCAATTAAGAAATATAATCCAATAATTTTATTTCGTTTCCTTTGTCTCCCAAGCCATTTTTTCCCACTTCAAAATCATAGTATCATGGGCAGTAGGCAGGACCTGGACACCCCCAAATATCTCAAATGATTGCATCCGCTGAAACACAGAAGTCCCACCAAGAAAGTGTTTATTTTTCCACACCTGCCTGCCTATAATCAATTTCGAATGAGGGTGGCACATCGAATCTGGAATTCCCACATCAAGGTCACAGAGTTAGAGTGTTGAGTAAAGGAGGGGTGCCGTGTTTCAACTCCTTTTTTTTATTTTTGGCAGTAGGAAAATCATCACCCCCCCACCCCCCCTGCATCGGGTTTTTACACTGGATTTCTGAACACCGGGCGGAAACCAAGGATGCATTACTGGTTTTCTGAACCGGAAACTTCCAGTTGCGGCTATTGGCAACCTTTTTCCTGAGCGATAAAAAACACCTGTTTTTCCTTCCCCCTCGTATTGAAAATAATTTATTTTGGAAGGAAAATTTTTGCACGGTCGAAATGCGGCCATTTTTGGACACACTACATTTATCTTTTAAATGTATTTCCTTTTACGAGGGAATATGTAACAAAGTTGTAAATGCGTTTTTCGGGAGGTTTTATTGAATTTGTACATGTTTTTTTTTCTATATTATTTGCAGAATTTAATTTGGATTTAATTTAGGTGTAATTTCAGTGAAAAAAAAATTAATCTTATAGAAGACTCTCAAAACGACTGCTCGGACAGTGGTGGCGCCAGAAATTCCCCGGTGGGCACGGAGGCTGACTTTCGCCGACGGGGGTGCTAGTATCCTCGACATAAATTGTACATATAAAATTATTTCATCCTAAAAAAATACGATGTGGCTTTGTTGAAGCACTTTCAGAAGGATTATACGTTAAACGTAATTTTAGCAAATATCATCAAAAATAGGAAAGAGTCGCCAACCAAAACATATCCAATAAATGAAGTTAAACAAACTGTCCACGCCCATCCACGTTCCGTAGAAGCTTTGCATTGTTACCACATTTTACACGCATTGTCGGCTAATTTCCTTTTGAACAAAAACAAATTTATGTAAATAGTACATAGTTATATTTTTCAGGGAATAAAAGTGTTGGAATGGATAATCCTAAAAGAGTAATATATGGTGTTCAATCTGATGCTCCAAGTATTAGGTGATTTTAAAGGTGTTTCACGTCAAAAAATTAATTATTAATCCAAATTGTAAATTATTTAATGCCGTTTGAGAATAAATATCTATAATATTTTATGTTATTTATATGCATTGCATGATGAATAGTAGTACTTTGTATAGGAATTATACACATAGTTAGTATTTCAGGGTTAAATTTTTTAAATTAGTCTTGTTCAAAATCAATAAGTATGATTTTTATATGTTTTGATATTTTAGTACTATCCCAACTACTTACCGCATAAACCTAAAGCATAGTCCAATTAATTATCCACAAAATATTTTTGTTGATATTTTTGTTATATTTTACTCTTATATAATAAATAACCAATAAAGTGCTTAAAAGTTTTTAAGGTACATTTTGTCACTTAAAATCAGATTAATTTTTTATACTTCTGAGAACATAGTATAAATCTTAAAGATCTATGTCAAACAAACGTTTTATTTTGTCTTCAATTTTCATAAATGCAATTCAATATTTTACTTTATCGCTCTCTTGGGAAAAGTTATTTATTTATTTTACTATTTGATATGCATGAAACTTTCAAAGATTGCGTAAACTCATTTGTGTTACAAATGAAGGTTAACTCATTGTGTCCAAAGATGGCTGTCTTTCGACCTTGCGTACACTTTCTTTTCAATATCGTACGAGGGGGAAGGAAAAATCGCATTGTTTTTCTTTTTTCAAAAAATATGGTAACCCGGCTCCCTTTGGCCGCAACTGGGTCATTCCCTTCTGAACACTGGGCGGAAACCAAGGATGCACTAAGTCCAGTCAGCATAGCGTAAAAATAGTAGTCAATTCATAATTTTTTTTTTAAAAAACGGGAAAGCTGGATTTTTTAAAAAATCTATTTTAAACATCATTTTGCACCGCCTCGGCGTTGGCCCCCATCTTGGCAAAAAGATGGCCGAAATCAGTTTTTTTTTTGTAATTATCAGTTTAGGTGTTAATTTCAGAGAAAACATTTCAATTACAAAATATTTCCAACAAAAATGCTATTTACACTTTTTTTTCTGTGACTTGCCGTTTAGACACTAGAAGAATTAAGTTGGTATCAAACCACTTTCAAATTCAAGAAATTCAAGAAAGGTATTGATGACAGTTTTTGTCTTTACTTTTGTTGAAAATATCTATTTATATCTTATACATGTATATTTTAATAAAAAGTTAAAAAGAGTTTCTAAGAAAACTTGAGCAATGCAATTCATTATTTATCGAAATTAAAAACCTTTAGAGTTAAGTATTTATATTTCTTATTTTTCTATTTTATTAATGTGAACATATAGTTCTAAATGTCTTTATTTACACTTACACAACACCTATTTTCTTAACAATGTTCTACACCTGTGTTCAGTGTAACACAGTACGCCTCGTCTATTCACGGCTGCACAGAGAGTGAGTGAGTGAGTGATGTCCTTAGGGTTGAGTGATGATCTTTTGTGTTCTTGCGTTCCGATACCCTAGTCTCCTTCACTCTTTGACAAGTAAAGTGTTGGTCGAAAACCATTAAACCATAATAAACCATAAAATGCATATGTTTACAATGTGTAGCAACAAGGTTTCATTTTTAACTTTTCAATGAGACATTTGAGGTTAATTAAGCAAAACTGTCTTCTTTGCAGACCAAATTATTCTTCGAGGACATGTAGTGCATTTATAGAAAGCATCAGTAGTCATACGAGTCGCATTAGAGCTAGCCTCTTTCAAAAGATAATATTTTTAAACAAGAAAATGGTCCTTAAGATCCTTTAATTTTATGAGATTAAACACTGTACATGAACCTTTTTTCAATTCTATCATCACCTTAGGAATGGCAAAAAAATTATGTATTATTATTATTATGTGTACTGTATACCAATTGGATTAAATGGGATTTCTTAGTTATGTCTTCACCAGAAAAGTGTTTTATTTGTGAGTCTATTGTTAAAGGGCAGATGTGAGATATTTATCCTTCAGTTTCAAATACACTGAGAAATTTCTCTGCCAACCGAGGTACAACTTATTGGCAAAATATCCCTTAATAAAAATAACTTTAAATTAGCATCATTGCCTCCTACAAAAGAAACTCTTCAATTTCATTCTTTTAGAACGTATCATAAAATTCAATGGAAAATTAAACAAAATGATTAGTTCCAACTTAATTCTCCTCCGAGTCACAAAAATGAAGTGTAAATTACATTTTTGCTGGAAATTACTCAAAAAATAGTTTTGTAATTGAACTTTTTTTTCTCCATAATTAATATCGAGGAAGATAATTGTAAAAAACTGATTTTGGACGCCATTTTTAGAACATGGCGGCTGACGCCGAGATAGTGCAAGAGCGCAAATTTAATATATCGTATACGACACTTTTTAGAAGAGATTAAAACTATTTCCAGCTTTTCTGGATTTTTTTTTTAATTGATCCGCTATTTAAACTTCTTTAGAGAGTCAAATTATCAACTTTAGTTAGAGTCTGGTTAACTTACCAGTTTTTTCTCGCTTGAATGGGAAAAATTAGTTATGGGAAATTTGTCAACCCAATCAAAAATAAAATTTATTAAAATTTTGCATTTTTTTTTACAATGGTTTAACAGGTTCGTTGATTAAACTAACAGCCTTACAGATAATATTAAAATATTACACTTTACTAATGACGATAGAATTGCATTAAAATATTTCTCATTAACTCTGGAGGACTCGCACCGAGTCTGACAGTCTCAATCCAATAGAAAAATAGCTCTGAGTTGGTCAGCGCGAGCCCTTCAAGTTGAAGGCCAAGGCATTTACATCTTACTACTAATTAACTTGTAAAATGTCTTTCAGTAAGGAGGACTGTAACGTGTTTTGAATTTACGGGTTCGTACTAAAGAAAATAATATCCACACTGAGAAGCATATACAATTACTGAAAGTAAGAAAACTACAAACGCTTACTCACTTCGAGATGATGTCGTCCTTGTTGGGTCTCCCAATGAGAAGTAGAGATAGAGATGGCCATAGCAAAAGCTCCACAATCTGGCACACGGAAGGTCTGGCTGCAAAGACTCGGAAGATGGGCAAATTAGGAACAAATCAGTAGTAAGTTTTGAATGAATGTGTATCAGTTACCGAACACTTGGAAAACATATGTAAAAACTAAGAGCATATGGTAAGTCCCTTCAATAAGGCTTTTAAAATTTAGGTACATTTCATTGTACAAGTTCAGTAGCCACAAGAATTTTTATGTTTGGCACTGGTCGAAAATGGGTCTTAACACATCAGGCCTTAATACAAACATGCCGTAATATAAGGCCTTGTTTGGCCAAGAGGTTCCGTGAGTTAAATACAATTCCTATCACAGATTACGGTACTATGTGATTTGCATACACTTCATTATACTATGCAATCCTATAACATAAATTGAACTCACACACGCACATCAATAAATGTAACGCAATGTTCAAAGCTGCGAATGAAGCAGGCTGAAAATGACGCTCTTAGCAAGAAGAATGTTGAATGAAGAAGTACATGTTTTCCCTAATTGCAGTAATAATCAAAGAAGAAATGTATTGATATGGAAGCATAAAAGTGAATTTCTTTTATGGATAAGAAACATTGCATGTCTTATTTACATTTGTTCGCTATAATAAAGAATACATCTCAAACATGTGTATGTTTATTTAAAATAAGATATGCAAAAACGGTCTTCAAAACCTGAAATGGTCATGGTGATTGAACAAAAAGATTTAATAACCCGTTGAACTTTCTGGCTATTTCAAATTTTTTTTGTAAGCTCACAAAGTTATTAAATTAAATACTTTTCTTTCGATCCGCTCAGACCTGTGGTGTGAATAAAAGTATCTCGTTTTTTTTAAATAGATTTCTATTAAGCAGGGATGTATTGGGGACGATAAGATGAACTAGTAATTTTTTTGCGAGCGGTTCCGGCGTACCAGTATTTTGCCAGCATTTATAATTTTTATTTTATAAATAAACTTCTATACAGAAAAAAAAAATCTGATATAGTTTGGTACTGAAAAATATTTCTATTTTGAACTGCGACTATCAGTGGACGATTTGATGGCAGCTCGCCTAGAAGTATTTATCTCAAATGTACGCCAAACGTAGCCGTTTGGCATTGTCTGGAACTTTTAGACAAGAGGCTGCTTTATATTGCCACAATTGGGCCAATTCTGACTTACGCTTCTCCAGCATTAACTACCCTCAATAAATCTGAGAGAACCAAATTACAATAGTGCCAAAGCCTTATCCTGAGAGAGATGGCAGGCAGTCCAATATCTCCGAAGCACTCTTACCCATGGAGACCTCAAAATTGACTTCCTCCATAAATTCCTCAATATCAAATTTTACTAATTAGTAAACAATAATAACTCAAAAATTAAGGACATAACACAATGCGAAATCCTAAAAGAAGATTCAAATATAAGGGCCCTTTGCAGCCTTCTTGTCTGAAGCAGGTATGGCATTAACATAACGCATATTACAATAACTCACATTTAACCAATAGGTTAAAATTACACCTAAATTGTGTACCTTTACACATCTTCACCCTAACCTGTATTTTGAAATGCGTACAATTGTCAATCCCGCTTCTGGGAATTCTCCATCCACTAAACGTCCGGACTTCCCCAATCCTAAGGGACCACGTTGTGTCAACTTAGCCTGACTACTTCATTCTAGTTGACTGCATAACACTTCAATCCGATCCAATCCAATTATGTTCGGTGCCAATGGCATTAGATTCGATGAATAGGTATTGACGATCCATGCCATCACCTAGGTATGTTTTATATTAAAGGTTACAATTTCTTTTAGTTCTTAAAATGATTTTAAGAATATTAGAAGTATTACATAAAGAAATAATTTTAAAAAATATTTCCCAGATCTGGAACGTGTCTTTATAGCTTAGTAGATAGTGCGCGTGACTTCGGAACAAAGGGTCGCGGATTCGAGTCCCGAAGAGGGCAACTCAATTTTGTTCTAATGAATATGTCTTAACGGTTTCCAAGCAGCGCGCGACTAAATACATAGTAAAACAGTAAATGTACTGGTTTCGAATCAAATTGTTGATGTCAGGTTTTCGCTGTTTCTACACGATTACATTTTCCTTCGGCACAAGAAAAGTGATCTTCAAAAACACCTCCGTGAATATGTGAAGAACGAATAATGCCGCACTAACAGAATTTGGTATATACAAGTTACTAGTTGTTCACATTGGCAAGAGGTAGTGAATATTCCAACACAGAATTTGACAAATCATCTATAATATATGAAAGTGTCCATGATTTTATCGATAGTTTTCGTCGAATCAAGGATATTTCAAATCGGAGAAGTGGTTTGTAAGGTACAAAACCAAGACGCGTTTGAAAACATTCAAATTTAATTGAACACAAATCCTATCTACTTTTAGCCAATGAAATAATTCAATTTGCACACAGTGATGAAAACAGGCCAGCCATATTCAGTTTCTCAAGATATAGGACCGACAAATTTAAACCTCAGTATTTGTGTGACGTAACTGCAAAGGTGACGCTAAAATCAAACATTCGAATCGTTTTTCAATAACTTAAAATTTGGTACACAACCCAGACGCGTTTGAAAACGCATTCAAGTTTAATTGAACACTTTTAATGGAAATTCTATCGACTTTGTAGCCAATGAAATAATTCAATTGGCACACACTGATGAAAACAGGCCAGCCACATTCAGTCTCTCAAAAAAAAGAGACTGATAAATGTCCACCTCAGTATTCATGGGGACGTAACTGCAAAGGTGACGTCAAAATCAAACATTCACCAACTGTACTTAAAAGGATCATATGCCAAATCAAACCAGAAATAACGTCCAAATGTCACTAATAATTTTTATGGCATGTTATATTTCTTATAATTCTTAATTCTTATAATTAAAAATTAGTAAAAGTTGTGTAAACATTGATATGGAGGACACAACAGTTAAAAAGAACACTTAATTCAAATACGCAACAAATTCAACTAGCATGTAAAAAAGTACCAAATCGTGGCACCCTGTAGAAATGAAAGGTTGTGGCTTTGTAAGCCAAATCAACAGATAAAAGTTTGGTTTTGTTAATTAACGTCGCACTAGAGCTGCACAGTTGGCTATTAGCGACGGTTCGGAATCAATCTCGAAGGAAAGACCCGGGAACACTTACACATTCATACATGCACCTCGTTATTTTAGAACCATGGTCAGATGACGAGGAAACACCTGAATTGGCACCCAACGCCTTCAATAGACGTCGGGACTTTGGACCCCGATCAGATTTATCGTGCACCAACAGATAAAAGACACGCGGATTTGAATAGGCTCAATGGAGAACTGTATGATGCTGCACACCAAATTTTCGTATTACGATCTTTTATTTGGTAACTCAAAGCCTAGTAAAAGAAAATATACTTATTTGAAAATTTAAAAATGAATATCAATTATCTCATTTTTATTTGAAAATAAATGGTTTTGGTTTGGTTTGGTTAATTAACGTCGCACTAGAGCTGCACGGTGGGCTATTGGCGACGGCGAAAATAAATGAGTTAAGTTGAAAGTTTTTAGAAAGTAGCTCGTCAACCAGTTACCCCACATTTACAATGCGAGTATTATGCATATTTATAATTTAAAGCTGTTTTTAAAACACTTGTTCTGTGCGAACAGTTGCGTAAATATAACCCTCAAGACCTTTACTTACTTAAGCTTAAAAGAAAGGTCTTATTCTTTGGATTGCATTCTTTCCTGAATAAGGATAATGATGACCAGATAAATGTAATCGAAAATTATCATTTTATCCGTTTGGAGTCTAGTGCTGTTGATCATAAACTCCCTGAGGACAGTCGCTTATTCTTAAAATGCAACATGTTTAAAAGAACAAAACGGAGCAGATATCAATGTAAAACAGTGCAGACAAAAAAAATTAACGCTAACATTTTAATATTGGGAAATTGAAGATTTTTTTTTAAATCATGCTAAATTGAAATCCATAGTAGATACATTTAAGCGTTGTATTAATAAAGTTTTATAATAAATAAGCAAGATAAATTACTTTATTCGAAATCGCCGATTCTTTTTTTTTTGTACATTATAAAACCAACATTCTTCAGATAATTTAACAAAATTTTTAACATTTGATAGTTAACATTTACCAACCATCCAACTTTATTAAAAAGAAATCGGGGACTTGAAAATCTAGACAAGACCAACATTTATAAGAATTGTAATAAAATCATATCGAACTAAACTTATCAGATAATTTTCCCGAAATTGTGCAATTTTTCAGCTCTTCGTAAATAGGGAAAAATAAACTCCATGTGAACAGGCACACTTGTGCTTTTTAATTAGTTTTAATTTTTTAATAGTTATTAGTAATAATATGTAAAAAAATTTAATAAAATAAATATAGCCTTTTTCTAAGTAAACATTGCTATTTTCTACTTGAAAATTTTATCAATTAGAAATATATAAAAGTAATTTTAGTGTTATGTGTAATTATATTTTATATTTCCTTATAAAATTATAAGATTTTACTTTTCAGTTACAAAATTAATACAACATTACCTCAAAGCTAGACAAACCTAAGACCACATTTGGCTATCGAAACATAAAAAATGTCATTAAAATTTTTTTTTCAACATTTAACGTGAGCTATAAAAGCCCAAATCGAAAGATTTAGTTTAAGTAAGATTAAAATTTTTCCCTCTCCTATACAGTTGTCCAAATGTGACTTAGATTCGTCTGGCTCTATGGTACAGAGTTAACAATTATAACCGACACATACAAATCGTGCTATTTGAAAATAATTCATTTAAATTTGGAAATTCTTTTGAAATTAGGAGAGAAAAGTTTATTTCCCGACACCGAATAGTCCCTTCCATTCAATAAAAAGTTGAGAGCAGCAAAAGGAGCTATTTAGCTCCCTTCACATATTTCTCGATAGGAAATAGCACAATTTTGTCCTCTCTCCGATTCTAATATTCCTACCAGGAGTTGTGAGAAAATGTGGGTAAACTCCACAGGAATCATAAATTCACGGTTTCAAATCGTGTGATTTGTCATAAATTAAATTTTAAAGCTCGTTTGGTGATGGGGAGGAATTCCTCTCCCCACAACATTTACTCCCTGCCATGTGTTAAAAGTAACTCCGTAGGAGTCGTAAATTAAAAACTTTGTTTTATGAAAATTTTTAATTGTGAAGCGCGTTTGGAAGCCGGGGAGAATCCCATAGATTTCTCTCCAACTTCCAATACTCTTTCACAATTAAGATTGTGTTTATAATACACAACAAACTTTTCGCAACTCCTGGCAGGAATACATAATAAAACAAATATAACATCATAATTATTTTGTACTCTTGCTTCACAAATATGTTTTTTTTTCTATGTGCGGCCACTTAGCTCCGAGATACACATGTTCAAACTGAAACCACAAGCCAAAACAAATCAATCATAAGACAATGTTTTTACACTATTTTAAATATTCTAGACCACTAGCTATAATAATAACAATAATAATAAAAAAATCCATCCCAAGGGAGACACGAAGCAGGCCCCACCGAGGACCCCTTCTGAGCACAGGTGAGGCGGGGGTGGGGGCAGGTGACTGGCGAGTCCTCAACCCCACCGCCCTGATGTCGAAGCAGTCCGGACATTCGTTAGGTGGAGGGGGGGGGCGACCCGAGAGGAATCCGGCTCTGGAACCGGATAACCCCCCGCCAAGTCGGGTCGCCATTCGAAGCTAGAGGGGGGCAGGTTTCCACGAACCGGTGCCGAATCCAGAGGCTAGTTTTTACCAACACCTAGGTCCGTGGAATAAGAGTGGGGACTGCCCCCGACTGATGTCCGGCAAGTGATGGAAGCAGGAGGCTATCGTTCCTTCTCCTCTTCTCACCGGCTCAGCTCCCTTCTGACATTAAAGAATTAAGCATGAGTTAATCCGCCTACAAAAACCCCTTTTAAAAAATACTTATTACCACCCATACAATTTAATGCATCCCAGATTTTATACAAAATTCCATATATCTCAAAATTAAAAAAAAATCTGCAAGTTTAAAAATAAAACCTGAAAAATTCGAAATACTCCAAGAAGTACGATTTGCTAGTTAAACTTGTGGTTTTAGTTTACACATAAATTTCACAATGATATAAATAAATAAAAAAATTAATCTTAATATTCTATATACATTAAATGATAGTCATAAAATTTACATAATATCTAAAAAATATATATATATTTAAATTTATAAGTTTCTCATTAAAAAAATGAGAGGGGTTCTCATCTTCCTCCATTTTTATGTGTGCTATTTTGCAATTGTATAATGAAAATTTACAATTTAATTAATACATATGCAGTTTCACAGAAGTATGACATTAGGTGTATGATATTACATGTGGCTTAGTTAGTTACTCCGGTAGTCGACCCAAGCTGTCCACCCCGAACGCAGTCGAGATCTCTTGCGAGGGTTACTCAACTACCCATAGGAGTAGGACATGAGGAATCACAGAACATATGTTTTCTCATAATGAGATCAATATCATTTAATTTTTAAAAAGTTGTTACTGAACGTTGTTGGTGGAGAGTTTATTTCTATTCTTAGTTGTAATTTTACGAAAATCAATCATTTTAAGTAAAATAGGTAAAGAAATAAGTTTATTTAAGAGAAAGTGTTCCACTCTGTAAAAAAATTATTCTTTTAAGTTTATGGGAAAGATTTTAAAAACATTAATACTACTAAGATGTTTTTCCCCAACAGCAACGTTCACATAATTAAAAAATTTACAAAATATAATACTTTTTTAGAAGGATTCTCGTATTTTTTTTTTTTTTTTTTTTTTTTTTTTTTTTTCGGGTAACAGTATAGTTAGTATTTAAAATTTAATTAATTTAACAAAATATAATACTTTTTTAGAGGGATTCTCGTCATCCTCTTTTTTTTGTGCTTTCGTGCAACAGTATAGTTAGATTTAAAATGTAATTATTATATATTCAGTTTTACACAAGTATGATAGTATTACACGTGGCTTGCTTACTCCCGTAGTTGACCCTGGCTGCCCATCCCGAACGCAGTCGAGATCTCTTGCGAGGGTTACTCAACTACCCGTGGGAGTAGGACATTCGGATGTAACGAATCACAGAAAATATTTTTCCTTATTGATGAGATCAATATTTTTTAATTTTTAAAAATCTGTTTTAAACGTTGGTGGTGGGAAGTTTATTTCCATTCTCAGTAGCAATTTTGTGAAAATTAATAGCTAAAAAAAATAATTAAAACAGTTTATTTAAGAATAAATGTTCCATTCTGTAATAAATATTACTCTTTAAAATTTAACGATTTCGAAAATATTTTTACTATAGGAAGTTTTTACTTCCCAACACCAACAAATACATAATAAAAAAAATTAGAAGGGTTTTCGGTTACGATATATATATAACAAATTTTACTTTTAATTCTATGTATTCATCCATTAACAAAACATTTTAAATATTTATTATTTAAAAAAAAAAATTGTTCGAAGCATAAACTCATAGCTAAATGATTAGGTTTGGAAAAAATTTATTTTAAAAGAACGTTTAGATTTAGTTAAGGCTAAATTTATTTTAAATTTAATTTTTACAAAACATAAGTTATTAAATTTATATTGATTTTTAAGAATTGATAAAATCAAAATATTTTAAATCCGAAGTGGTATTTTATTTTTGAATAGACGTTTAGTTCTCGTTTATTTGAAGAGCTGAAACTCTGCACATCCATTCCTCCATCTATATATATATACTTAAATGACACAAAATCGTATATTTCAATTGAAATGTTTTACATTCTCCTTTTACGAAATATATAAAAACTATTCATGTAATCTTTTTCTGATAAATTTTTTTTTTGGAGAAAATTCTTAAAAAATTGGTCTTGTTACATTTCAGCAAAAGTTTGGAAAATAAGTCTCAGGTTGGTGTAATTTAATAGCAGTAATTATAAAAAATATATAATAATTTGCTAACGTTTAGAAGATGTTGACGAAATTCGATTAACTGTTAGTGTGAATAAAAGGTAAATTGCATATATTTTAAAAATATGCATAATTCTATTAACTTCATACACTTTGGTCTGGTCTTAACTGATAAATACTTGGAACGTTTTTTTATTCCGTTTCTAAAAAAAAAGTGTAAGATTTCAATTATCATTATATTATTTCTGTGATACAGACATCTCTCTTTTTTACACTTTTTACACGCAACTAATCTCAACAAATGATGTCTCAAAAGAAAGAGTATTTCCCAATCAGCGACGATTCGAATTTTCAGAAGGCTGCAACTTCAGAAAAATTGCAAAAAAATGAAAAAGTTTTTATTTTTTAAATTAAGTTTATTGGTAAAATTTGAAAAGATAAACAATTTAGCCAGTTGAAATTTATATTTTTCCTATCTCGTCATGGCAATTACTTCGTGTTATTTGAAATATCACGTGTAACAATTTTAAATCTGTCCACTTCACATATGTGAAAGTAATAAAAATGGTCACATTAACATAATACTTGGTTTGAAAAATTATAATTTCAACGTTACCATTTTCAAATCTAAACGATGTTCCGTCGAATGTGGAATTGTACATGCGAGAAGTTTCGCACGGACATGTTGGTCTGTCTTTATTTCACTTTGATATCTGTACATTTTTATAAATTTTGATACTTTCGAATTAAAATTCAAGACATTTTAACGAATTAAAAAAAACTTAAACAAATGCATTAAACATTTCGTTGAGAAGAGCATGATCGCGATAACAAATTTAACATTTCATCGGACGCAATACGTTGACCGTTGAGTTTGGGAACAATGTGCTGGATAGGACACATATTATTAGCGATGTAAAAAGAAGAAAATTCAAAAGTTTCTGAAAAAAACGACGTATTGGACATGAAACTAGTCAAACAAAATTTCAATAGAATTGCGCGCGCAGGCCTCTCTATGCTTATCAGACCAATTGCGCTCGACGAAAGGAAAAGGGACAGTAATTGAAAAGCACAGCATCAAATAATTTTATATTTTAAGATATATTTTAATTTGTCTGGAACGAATATATACAGACAGATTTATAAATATGAAACACCATTTTTCTACCTTACTATTCTTAAACGAAGTCCTTAAAATGGTTTTTGTGCAATATCTAAAATACCAAAGTATATATAAAAAAACTTGTATACGTTGACAACTTTTCATCTCTTTTAGATTGTTTGATTTCGGCGTCACCATTACCGTCACCTGCACACTTCGAAACTTTCACATAATTTGATGACCGTAGATATTTTACTCAAAAATTATTCATTCTTTGGAGTTTATCTTCACACACACAGATAGTTGTTTTTATAACCTTTGCGTTGTATTCAAATCCCTTCAAAACGTGTAGTAACAGTGAAAACCGGACAGCATCATGTTAAACCACAAATAATTAAATTCCAAACCATTATTCTCTCTCTTATACTTGCCAAATCTTAACAAGTGAGAACTTCAAAATAAAGAGATTAAAAGTGTTTTGTAGTTACGATAGTTGGTTGAATTTTGTAGCAGCTTGGAACAAGAACCAACCAATGCCAATTTTATAACTTAAAAAAAAAAAACTTTTGAAAAAATCAATTTTAAATTGCTAAATGAAGCAGAAACCGATGTCGCCTGCGTCAGGTTTTTTTTTTAACCCTTCGTGATTTCCGTAACATTGCGACAATATTAAGCTTCAAATTTTTGAAGCCTTTTTTCCCCTCAAAACTGTCAATTAAGGCATTGTTCGCTCGTGCGACATTAATTTTGTGGCACTATAGCTGCAGCGAACTATTGGTGTATCTTTGGGCTCTACGTCTAAGGAAATACCTGGTAATTTTAGGTTGGCTGATTGAAAACACGTCGCACTAAAGCTGCACAGTGGGCTATTGGCGACGGTCCGGGGTTTATCTCGAAGGAAAGGTTGGTTGGTTGGTTGTATGGGGTTTATTGGCGCAATAGCCACAAATGGCCAAGCTGCGCCAAACACAAGATAATTTCGACCTCTCGAAGGAAAGACCCAAGAACAATGTGTCAATGTTGAACCATGATCAGATGGACGACCTGGTAATTTTAAACCATGGTCAGATGAACAGAAAGCTTTTAGCTGGCACACCACGAAGATTAACATAGAGGTGTGGACATTTGATCACGGCGGATTCAACGTACATCGGTCCTCTAGACACGGTGGATTTTTTCGGTGCGCGAAAGGTTTGATTGATTTGTTGTTTAATGGCGCGAGGACCTCAAGGGTCAAACTGCTCCAAACGCTCTATAGAATTAAGACTTGCGAGGTATTTACAGGTTTGTTACGCAAATTAATGGGTGGTACAATCAAAGTTTGTGATAAAAATTAATATATTTAAAAAATTTAAAAACGGAGTGGTTAAAATAGCTTCCATAGTGATATGACTACGTCCAAAATTTAAAAATATGTAAAATCAAATCATTCAATTAAAATATGTAGGACAGTGAGATCTTGATTGTATGTATCACAATGTGAATTCGGTTCACCTTTTAGGAGATATTCCTGATAGAATCTAGTATGTCTAATACGGAGTCTCGTTAAAATTTCTTTGTGTCTCCTATTTTTAAGGTTATGTTTCCATTTTCGTGTTACTGGCTTGATTTGATAGAATTATTTTCCAATTGCCAAAATTAATATAAGTGTTCTCTAATAGGGAGTTTGCAGTCTTGGAATGGCACTTTGAAATCTCGATTAAAAACAGTACGCACTCTGCTGCTTTATCGGCCTGAGGTTCGCGAAAGGAACGATTCTGACAACCCTCCGATTACCAAATTGCTACGCACATACTGGGTATCGATCCCGCACCCTTCGGATAGTCTTGGACAATAGCATAGATCCGACACTTTCATCATTCGGCCACCACAGGCCACATAATTTTAACAAAATGTAACAAATTGTAAAACAAAACATTACCTTTTGTGGCCAAGTAACCCACTTGGCCTAGGAATCCCAGACTTGGAAGCACAGCTCCCGGGTTGGCCGAATCCTCGTTCCATTACAAAAGCACAACGGGCTATATAACGTTCGACCCTTGATCTCTGCAATAGAAAACTTTTTTAATTATGAGATTAAGACAAAATCAAAAATAAATAAGATAACTTGTTTTGAGCTACGTTAAACCTACGAGGTACGTAAAAGTCTGAACTCAAATGTCACACAACAATCTTTAACCTTAAGTATTTGAATTAAGCTATCGGGATAGTTGGTTTTGTTTTGTTAATTAACGTCGCACTAGAGCTGCACAGTGGGCTATTGGCGACGGTTCGGGGTCAATCTCGAAGGAAAGACCCGGGAACACATACACACACACATTTATACATGCACCTCGTTATTTTAGAACCATGGTCAGATGACGAGGAAACACCTGAACTGGCACCCAACGCCTTCAATAGCCGTCGGGACTTTGGACCCCGATCAGATTTATCGTGCACCAATCCCGTATACACGCCAGTATAATTTGTTGGATATTCTGGACGACTTTCTAGTATTTTTGTAGAGAAGCTGGCAACCCTCCGATCGCAAGATCACTACTTTTTTACTTTTCTATGTCAAGTCCATTTCACGGATTCGAACCACCAATCCTCTGATTAGTAGCTGAACGCCTTACCAACTGAGCAACTAGGGCTCGCTATCGCGATAGAAACACACGATTTTAGAGAGAACAATTCTGATACTATAACTCCGTAACAAACAGCACGATTTATATTTGTTGGATAAGAAATTGGATGGCAGCTTGCCCTCCTTTTATCGTTTACCGACAAAAATTATTTCTATTTTTTTTAGTCGGTTAGAATATTTTCTTAAAAATTACCTGAATAATATATTTTCAAAATTCATTTCGAAAGTCTCGTTAAATCTTTTGAAATAGTTGAGACATAATTATTTATGATGTTTTACATACTGCTCAATATAACATATTGAATTTCATTTTGATGTTAATTGTATGTATGTTAGTCTTTTTTAATTACTTTTTTACTATCATTTTAAAACATTTAACTTTTATTAAAGTTTTTTAATAATTGGTAAAATAGCAGAAATTACTTGTTCATTTATGCTTCGAACATGAATATCAGTTATGAATCAAGTTAAATGTAACAACATTAAAGTTGAAAATGCAATTATCAACATTTAAAATAAAATCTACCAAAAATACTAGCTAACAATTTCTAATAGAAAAAGCAGCAGCGAAATATTCGAGTATTACGTAATAAAAAAAACTATGTATTCTAATTTAATTAACGATTTGAACATTTCGCTATTTTACATTTATTTTAAGTAATCAAGCATATATCAAACAAAAAAATAAGTTAAATTTTTTTTCTAACATGATTTAACGAATAAGTGCATTATTAAAAAAAAATTATCTCAGACTTTTTCTACGTTGGAAAAAAAAAGCATTGAAAGTTTTTTTTAACGAAAATTATTATTTACGTGGCTTGGAACCAGAATGACTAATGTCAATTTCATCACTTTTTTATAACTGTTTTAAAGTATTATAACTTCTAAATGAAATAGGAACCAACGTAGCGTCAACGCGCCTTTATTTGTAGGGATAGAGGAACCCTTCAAATAAAGGCGCGTTTTGCCCGAATCAAGAACAGGGTGGCAACAACACTCTGGAAAAAAAGTTCCCTGATTTCCATGATAGTGTCACAAAAATTTCCCTGATTTTACAATGCATTAAGAAAGCTTGTAATAAACGCTTTGTAAAGAAACAAAGTATCCACGCTAAAATAATACTATACATATATTGCATTATAAATGAAAATTTATAAGCAATACTTATTGACAGTTAAAATAATTATTTATGGACAAAACACAAATTATGACAGACATAATAGTAATTAAACATAATCTCTGGAATATTGCAAAAAAGGCAATTTTTTTAAAAATTATTTCTTTTACAGATAATTTTAAATATTTTATATGGTTCATATTCCAATCTTCGATAAATCGCATATTCATTGGCCCCTGACATGTTGCTTACAATTCAAGGTCCAACGCACTTTGCTTTAGCTTCTTCGTCCAGCAAGACTCATGTTTTTACAAAATAAAACTAAAAATATGAAAATGTACATAACCATGATTTTTTAAAAAATTCTTTTTCAGAACTAAAAGAAAATGTTGACAACTAAATTACCCAGAATGGAGGGCATAACAGACGATAATTGCCGTTTTAATAATCCAAATGTGAAAATTTCCGATTTTTTGTGAAATTTTGAAAAATTCCCCGACTTGTCCCCGATATTTCCAGAATTAAAAAAATTCGATGATAATTCCCTGATTTCCCGGTTTTCTAGGTTATATTACCGCCCTGAAGAATCTTCCAACTCGTGCAGCTGTTGTCGATGAAGAGTTGGATTTACGTCGGTGATTCTATTGTCAGGATTCCCGCTTTTTACGCGCTTTTCCCTTTGTCAACATGATTAATCATCATCAAAAATATCCTAAATTATTTTATTGCTTTAAAAAATAGCGGATTTTAATGTAAATCTAACGACGCCAAATCATATTTCTACTTTAAATACAACTATTTTTTTGCAAATCGATATTAATCTTTGGTGCAAGAATGACTGAATATGCAAGTGATTTTTTTTTTCGGAGATGACTTCATTCATTTATTGTCACGCTGAAATTGACATAAGTTCAGGTCTATCTTTATATATATTTCTCTTACGCGGTGATTGAAAAACGCTGTTTTTCTGTACGCTGAGTGGCAACAGTTAGTTTGTTTACGAAATTCTGTTGTGCCCGTATTTTTATTTTGCCATTATGTAAGCCATTTTGACGATTAGCCCCTTCAATTCATTAGTAAATAATTATTTTGTTGATGTCAGTTTAAATTAGGAAGAATATAAACCCTATTACATTAAAAATAGAAGTTTTGAAAAACGCTGTTCTAAATTTTACATGAGCGGAACATTGACGTGGCGCCATCTGTTGGCAATTTTGAAAACTAGATTTATATCATCTTCATTTTTATGACGTATTAACTTAGTTACATACACACTTCTGGTAGGCAAGAGTATGGTAAGCTTAACGTCAATTATGCCAATACAAACTACCAATACTGTTAAAAATTAAACTAAAACGCAGGAAAGGTGTGAAAATAACGTGAAAAATAATAAATAATGGTAGAAATAAAATAATTAGTTTCAACGTTTGAAGTGTTTGGTAATATAATTAAAAAAAGTATTGTTACTAGGACACATTGCGATTGTGTCCTACCTTTTAGCGAGCGAAGCGAGAAGTGGTTTGAGGAGCAAACCTATGAGGATTGCGTAGCAATCCTCCGGGGGTTGGCGGAGCAGGGTGCGGAGCCTCCTAGTTTAAAGAAACGCTCCAAATTTGTACAGTATATTTTCAGACATATTACTTTTTTTTTGTCTTTAGGGATTAGTAACATATAGATTTAATTTTTTTTAGCAAGTTTTAAAAAATACAAGGTGGCAAAAACATTCTGGAAAAAAAGTTCCCTGATTTCTATGATGGTGTCACAAAAAATTCCCCGATTTTTACAATTACATTAAGATATGTTGCAATACATGCTTTGTATAGAAACGAAGTATGCACGCATTATAAATGAAAAATTATAAAAGCAATACTTATTGACAGTTAAAATAATAATTTATAGATACAATGCAACTATGCAATTGCGACAGGCATAATAGTAATTAAACATGTTTTCTGGCAGCAGATAATACAAAAAAATAAAGTTTTTTCAAATTATTTCATTTGTAGATAGTTTTATATGCTTCATATTTCCTATTCCAATCTTTCACATATTCATTAGCCCATCACATGTTGCTTACAATTCCAGGTCCAACGCACTTTGCTTCTCCCTCCAACAGTGGTTCACGCTTTTAAAATATGAAAATGCGCATAACCACGCTTTTTTTTTATTCTTTTTCAGAATTAAAATGAAATATTGACAACTAAATTACCCAGAATGGAGGGCATAACAGACGATAATTGCCATTTTAATTATCCAAATTTGAAAAATTCCCTAATTTTTTGTGAAATTTCGAAAATTTCCCTGATATTTCCAGAATTAAAAATTTCCACGATAATTCCCTGATTTTCCAGGTTTTGTTGCCACTCTGAAATAGTTTGACAAGTGACTTTTTTCAATTATTTTTCACAAAAAAAAAAGTTTAGCATATAACAAAAATCTGCAGACAGTTTGTTAACCACATTCTTTTGCTTATAAAAATGCAAAATTATAGTTTTTCAGAAAATATTTTCTTGACTTATATCAAAAATAAGAAAGGTCACTTTTTGTAACTTTTTATTAAAAAAAAATTAAGTATTTGACCACGTGGTTACGTTAGTATTGCTTTGCACACATGTGGAAAAAAAATATCTGCAAAATGAAAAAAAAAAAATGAATGTGGGAAAGCAATTAGCTATATATACAGTGGCTCCCATAAGTGTTCGTACACTTCCGAATTTCAAAGAAATACTGCTCTATTTATTATAAAAAATAATATTTCAGAATGGAAATTTTTTAATGAGATATATAAATTGTTCTTAACAAAACTATATAAAATATTTTAAAAACATAATAAACCTTTTTTTTTTTGTAAAATCAATAATTTAAAAGTAACAAAAAAATTATCTCACAAAAGTCTTCGTACATTAAAAAAAAAAAACTCTACATATTAATAAATATTGCAATATATAATTTAGTACTTAGTAGGATGTCTTGTAACATCCACAGCAGCTTTTAAACGTCTAGGCATAAATTTTATTATGTTTTTGTATCATTTTCTTCTATGCTTCGATTATTACTTTTTTAAGTTTGCTTTTCGTTTGAATGTCGTATCTTCTTACTTTAACCTCTAGTTCTTTACATTGTGTTTTATTAGGTTTAAATTCAGCGGCTGAGATGCTTTTTCAGAAGAGGCAAATGTTGAGAGACGTGTGCTAAAGATCGTTATCTTGATAAGAAACAAAGTTGATTCCGATACCCAAATTTTGAACTTATAATTTGAAATTGTGTGTTAAAATATTTAAATAAACATACTTATTCATTATGCTATTATCAAATACCAAATTATCTAATCCTGATGCTAACTTGCACAAGGACACGTCCAAAGCATGCTTTACTGTTCCGACTAAGTTCTTGGTCTTTGTGAAGGAAAGCCTAAGCTTTCTATTTTTCGCACTAACAAGAAATTTTATTCGGCAGATCGCTCATGTATTCCAGCTCATCTGAGCAGTTGTCGAACAGTTTTGATTGAAATTGAAGTAGAACATGTTTCATTAAATTCTGTAGATATTTTTACAACACTCAAACGTGGATTTTTCATAAATTTATTAACTATAAATCTCTGATCACGTTCAGTTAGCTTTGCCGGATGACATTTTCTTATCTTATTTTTGATCCGATTAAAGCGTTTTATAACATACTGCACGTAGAATTTGATAAATTTATTAATTTAGAGATACTCCGAGATGATTTATCACCATTATGATGAGAAATTATCACTATTCTTTGTTTCCTTACGACTACGATCCGTTTTTAAATAATAAATAGAATATTACGAAGTAAGCAAGCAAAAATTAATACCAAACGAATATTAAATGTCACCACAATGTAGAAGTAAAAAAAAGCGACAGACGATAATTTTATTTATGAATTTATTCGAAAATATTTTGGTGTACGATCACTTTTGTGGTTTTTTTTTTCCGTTTCCTTGCTTTTTCATTTTTATAAAAAGAAAATAATTCAATATTTAAAAAATATAATTCAATATTTAAAAAATATAATTCAATATTTAAAAAATATAATTCAATATTTAAAATATATAATTATATATTTAAAAAATATAACTCAATATTTAAAAGATATAATTCAATATTTAAAATATATAATTCAATATTTAAAATATATAATTCAATATTTAAAAAATATAATTCAATATTTAAAAAATATAATTAAATTTTTAAAATATATAATTCAATATTTAAAAAATATAATTCAATATTTAAAAAATATATATTACGTTTTATTCAGAAACATGGAGATAATGTGAAATAATATTGGACTTCATATTCAAATTCAATTCCAGACTGCAGCGCTTTTTCTACAAATTTTTAAAGTGTACGAACACTTTTGGGTGCCACTGTATACATTTTATAAATAGGGATTGAAATCACATTTTAATAATAGTTATTTTGCTGTACACTCAACGACTCTATTTCAAAGAATAGCGGCTATACAGATCATGTCGTACAGCTAAATGGGAATACCATACCGATTCATGCAAAAAAAACAACACCAAAATGAGTGGTTTTGTTTGAATCCATAGAGACACTCCATTTATATATGTATTGATAATATCTTCCATGAAAAAAAAATCATTTTTATAGAAAAAAAAATGTATTATGTAATTTAGTTATACACTTAGTTTTTGAAGTTAGTAAAAAAAACCTGTTAAAGTTCGGCAGGAAAAATGGAACATTTGGGTCGGATCCGACATCCCGTTACAAAATCATTTCTTACATGGTTTCCAATTAATAGTCAATATATTGCTGCCATATTCGAAATTACAACATTCTTACAAAATCTACATAACATCAAATAAACTAAAATACAAAACTTACCCCAACGTATACGTATTAAACAGTACGGAACAAAGAGAAAAGCCATCAAACACAAAACGATTTGTAGCATTAGCAATCCGGAACCTAAATGCTTGTTTCCTCGTTGAATTCAGAGTCGCTAATGATAAACCACGCCCCTTTACTGAACGTCACAGATAAAAGAAACACTCCTATTGGTCAAGAAACCGTGATCGACCATCTCACTTTTCACATAATGCTATCCCCAAAATCGTTGAAACCGGTTTGATTGGTTCATCTCTTTCTTTGTGTGATGTTGGGGATAGAGAACCGCTTCTGACCGGTTGCATCATGGCATTGCCCGTCTTTTATTTAGATTCAATGAAGCCGTGGGCGTATGACCAAAGCTGATAATTAAAAAGTACAGCTGCCTTGTTTTTGCTCCCTGCGTCTCTGCAGCTATGAAACAAAGACTTCTCAAGAGGGTTCAGTTAAAAAAAGTTTTAACAATCTGAACTCTGTTAAAAATGCTCATTTTAGAAGAAACTCGTCATTTTGACGATACAGACCGCCTGCTAAATGCTCCGATTAATTATTTCGTCAAAAATTAAAAGTATGTTCGTTAAAAACAACAAAACATTTCGTCGCTTGGGAAAATCTAACAAAATATTTTTTTAACGAAAAATGTAATCGGAGCGTATTTAACGAAACCATTTCAACAGTGAGCAAAAGACTCCATTTCCAAAAAAAAAAATCGAATAAGCAATACAAAAAAATAAACGTAATGACTTATTGATATCCGTCATTAATATAATGAAAAAAAAAATGCATTCCCAGAAACTATTATTGAACAATGTACACAAGAATATTTATTTTGAAACAGTGGGGGAGAAAAATTGAGTTAAATTGAGAACGAGTAAAACGCGCGTGAGCTTCTCGGTGATTCGACAATCCATACGACGTGGTATCATTTTCGAATCCCCGAGAAGCTCACGCGCGTTTTACTCGTTCATGTACAATGGGCCTAAGACAGATAATTTCGTCGCGCTACTCACATTCCGCATTATATTTCAGTGTTTAGTTTTGGTTAATTAACGTTGCAGTAGAGCTGTACAATGGGCTATTGGCGACGGTTTGGGGCCTATCTTGAGGGAAAGACCCGGGAACAATGTCTCGTGTTTTGAACCATGGTCAGATGACGAGGACAGCACTTGACGCAACCTCATACATGTCATGACATTGGACCCCGATTAGATTTATCGTGCACCAGTCCGGTATACATGCCAGTATAATTTTTTTGATGTTCTGGACGACTTTTTGTAGTAACGTTGGCAATCCCCTAATCGCAAGATCACTACATTTTTACTTTTCTTTTTCGAGTCCATCTCACACGGGCTCGAACTACCAATCCTCTGATTCCCAGCTGAACACCTTTACCCAGCTACACCTTTACCCAATAAACTTCGTTTATTTCGTTACAGTCATGAGTTTCATTATATTAGTTGGTTATATTCGTGTATTTCGATATGTTCATTTACTTCATTATATTGGCTAGATTCGATATATTCGTAAAGTCACGATTCAAACCCACAACCCACCGATCATGATCTCGCTTCACTCCCAAAGTCGAGGTTCGAACCCATTACCCTCCAACCACGATCTCGCTGCAGTCTCTAAATCGAGATTCGAACCCAGAATCCTATAATCATATACTTTTTGGGTGGGATTTTTTTTCCATGGCGTTTTGACTGAATATGTTTTTAAAATCAACGACAGAAACTCGGGTTACCTAAAACTTTGGATTTTCCAAATCCTCATAACTCCATGGGAGATAATCCTATGGATATAAATGGCCTTCCATTCATTATATATAGAACAGTGGTCCCGAGGATCATTGGTCTCTCGAAAGTCGAGAGAGGGTCCAAAGTGGTCCATGGAATTTTTTTCCAATAAATAATCTTTTTCTCTTTGTTCATCTCATAAAAAAAACCATCAGGCATTGTTTTAGAATGTATACTTTGTTGTGTTAAAACAATCTTATGAGGAAAGCACAATTTTCCTCATAAAATAAATAACTTTTTCTGGATTTGGTACCCCATTTTTTTTACCCCACTTTCTTCTTTGCATTAAGCATTATGGATTTTATCCTAAATTTAATTATTTTTCATATTTCTTCAAGGAAGTACCATTTTTTTTTGGTGTCGTCATTGTGAATTGTCTAAAATATTGCATGGATTATAATATGTATTTTTGGAAAGAAAAATGAAATTGTAATTTTTCTACTTGCAGCTTTGAAAGTGTATCTTTAATGTTTATCCACATTTCTGAAAGTAGAGGTGATTTATCCAAGAATATTGATGAAGTCGGTGAATCGATATAATTTAAAATATCATCATTAATATTTGAAATCAAATAAATACACATTTTTTTAAAAACTCCGTATCAAATCAAATATTTTTAATTAAGCAGTTATTTTTTAAGTTTGTTAACTAATTTATTTAAAAACATAATATCTAATGCATTAGTTACATTTAGTTTCCGAATTACATATATATATGGAGGAGCAAATTGACGTAGAATGGTTCGATTTAATTAATTTTTTTTCTTCTTTTTTTAAATTTTGAAATGGCCATTTTATTAATCAACATTTATGTTCGTATTTGTTCTTAAAAGATTTTCATATCGTTGTTTTCGAATTTTAAATTTGTGTTAAATTTTATTGCTTCTGCTTCTATGGTGTTGCAACATTCGAAATATCATTAGGCGCATGTTTTTCGTTTTGTCCCAAAATGACATGAATACAAATGGCGGAGGCCTAAATACTGATTTGAGTTATCCGTAAGTTTAAACAATTTCTGTCGCTCCACGGCCACTTTATCTCGTTCATGCCTTGTATCATAAACAAAATGTAAATGAGGAATTGGTTCGGGAAGACAGAAAAATAGCAGATGCAAGTGTGAATTGTAATTATATCAATTTCCAGATCTCCTTATTGTAATTAAGAAATTACCGTCCGGTTTACTTTTAATTTAAAACACAGACTTCTTCTGTAGTAAGTAGGATCTCTGCCAAATTTCAAGGAATTTGGACAGAAAACTTACAAAAAAATATTAGATTAGTTTTAAAAAATAATTAAAAAATGTATTCTCACACAAATTTATTAACTTTTTTAATAATGATCCGATTTTCTTAAAATTATGTTGGAAAAATGCTTGCAATGGTAGAATACTATATAGCAAAAGAAAACTCAATGAAATGATTTTCCCCCAATTTTTACTATTATAGGAGCCAGTGGCGGCCCGTAGTCGATAATGTTAGTGTAGCCGAAATCATGTGAACCCCCCCCCCCCCCTTCCCCCCTCCCTCCCGCCTAAAACTATACATGAACGGAACATACATTTCCAAAAACCATACATGAACTGAAATTCTTTATTATTCACTCTACTCAATTCAAAGTTTCCTTTCAATTTTTACGAAATGATAACATGCGAAAAAAACGGAAAACACTTACTTATTTTTTGAAAATTAAAGTAATCCTGCTTTCTTTTTCCATGCGAATCGGTCAATTTTAATATTAACTTACATAACGAAACAACAGCAGGACCATGTCCTGAAACAACAGCACACAGTAAATGTATCACGAAAACCATTTCCGTTTGGAGATATTCTCGTAAGTTCTCGTTTCACCAACGAGCCATTCAGCATATCAAACCTCAAGTACAGCTAAAACAAGAATATTCATTTCGGCTGTACCTTCTCACAAATACAGTGCATTAGCATGGGGGGAATCTCCATACTACGTAGAGGTTGCCATGGCAACGATGCAGCTGATTTCGAATTTCGCTTTTTGACTGCAATTTGATTGAATGGAGTTTTTCCCCCTCCTGAATTATGCATTACGGTAACAGGCTTGCTATTTATCGGAGATTTTGTTTACTACCGTAGAATTTTCATTTTCAATTATAATCTTCATTTAAGAAAATTAGTAAAATATCTTATTTTAGTTTTAAAATACACTAATAAATCCAGGTGCAGCCCGGCTGTACTTGCTGTAGTGGGCGAGCCGCCACTGATAGGAGCACTGGAGAAAAAAAAAGCGAGAAAGCAATAAATTAAGTAGCTCATGTAAGCAAAACGATTCAGTGTTTTCGTAAACATAATTTTGTCTCTGCTACAAAACGCAACTATGCGTGCCCATTTCTTCAACTTGTGATATTTATGTGACATATGTTTATTTCTGAACTTTGAAAGAAATCGCTGAATGGTACATTTTCCAACTGACGCTTATACTAACTACGATTTGGGAACAGGGATGTTTAGCGCATAACTTGTACATTAATTAACCAAGTGTTATTAAACACACGAATTTGGCGGGAAAAGGTCTATCGAATTGTTGTGACTGTGATTCTATAATATCTAACGTCAGCCAAGTTCATTCAGGTGTTATTTTATTTTTCGGTCGCAAATATGAAGAAAGGAAATGCCTAGACAGATTTATTCATAAACTTCGTCAAGAGACTTGGCGGGAAACGATAAGTCTTGTTAAGAATCTAATGAAGCTATAGAATTATTAGCTAATGCGATGCTTTTGAAGGAATACACTAATATTTATGTGAGAAACAATCCTTTATTAAATCATTTATCCTTTTTATCCAAATCCAAAACTAGCAAAAGTACCCGTTCTACGCACGGGAGAAAAATAAAATAACGACAAATGACAGAAAAATATACATTTTCTCTCCTACTTTGGATAATTGCAAACACCAATTTAGAATTTTCCGTTAAAGCGGGCTAACTACTTTGTTTTTTTAAATAAAGTTTAACATAACTTAATTTTTAAAAAATTAAAACCTTATAATGGTGTACAAAAATTATTCCCCCTTTATTTGGTTGATAAAACAATGATAAATGCCCAATATCCTTTACAATATCTCGCAGAATTTTTAATTTATTGAATATTCGTGCTCTAAAATAGTTTTTTTTTTAATTTAACCAGGATGTGACCAAAATTATATAAGTTTTAAATGCTTTGTAACGCCGTGGTGAACGTTATTCTTTAAATATATTTTCTACACCGAAAAGATTATTAATTGAATTACATTACAACTATAAACAGAATATCGACGTAGTAAAAACATTTGCAAAGTTCTAAAGAAAAAAGTTTTCACTCTCTCTGCTATCTATTCATTATAATTTAAAATTTATTCGAAGAAATATTTTGCATTATACAGAAAAAATATTTAGAAATAAATAGTAATCAAACTAACACAATTGTGTGTGCTTAACGTTTTTATTATTTTAAAACATTTAGTATAAAGAAATATAAATGTGAAATCTATATATGGTGGCAAGAAATTGTGCAAAACACATAAATGGTAAATTTATACTTTTACATAAAAAATAAAATCGTCATTCATATTAAATTCACAAATGAAGTGTACTTAAAACCAGAAAACAACTATTTTACACGATTTTCTTTTTATTGTTTGATTTGTTTAGATAATAGAAATCAAATAATAATTGCGAAATTTTATTTAAATTGCAAGCTGCATTGAAGAAATTTTCGCCCATGTTAATTCAATGGAACTTAGCATAAAGTTGAAAATGGTCACGAAAAACTACTTAATTTTTGTGAACAAAATTTTGCACAAAATTCAATGCACAAAGTTTTTAGTTGCAGAGCATTTCTTGTACTTATATTAGGTATTTGAATTAAAATAATATAAGTCTATAAATTAAATTTAAATTAATAACTATATTCGAGTAGCTAAAACAAGTGTTATGTGAATGGAATACTTTGGCATAATTTAAAAATAGTCATAGTTTGGAAACAATACGTATTTAACAAAAAAAGTGAACACCTCCCACATTAAATTTTCAACGGTAATACTTCGGAAGAGAAATGTGTTAATATTGTGTTGAAGTTTTAACACTAAACATCAGAATTACTAACAGAATTATAACAGTTATCATCAGATTTACTCATTATCAGACTTTCACAAGAATATTACATTTTATTAAAATAAAATATTAGTTTTAAAAAAACTTACTACATTCTTGGCAAATGTTGTTTCTAACATTATTTTAGACTTAAGCACAATAGAAGAAGAAGAATGTCTAAGTTCTAGAAAAGATCAATCTGAAATAGAGTTCGATGCAACGCGACGCCAAAATGACACTGCAATGGCAAAATTTCGTTCAAATTGCAAACGATATTTATGAAACTTTTTTTCACATATATGTCAATGCGATATATTATAAAACAATCTTTTAAAAAAAAACGACTTTAAGAAAATGCGCTAAAAAGTAAAACATAATTCTAAATTCTAAACCATTTCCCTAATATAAATATCTAGTTCTTTTAATTTTTGAATGAATCCGAGTTGTAGCAAAAATCCCAATGTGCAGACGTTTTTCAATAATTATTAAATCAAACAAACATATGACGTATTTTTTATAGTGTCAATAACGAAATTTTTTATTTTAAATTGCAAACGATATTTTCATCCACGTTAAGTCAATGGAATACATTGAAATAGTTATAATATACGAATGGAATATCGTAGAAACATAAAAATTATCACAAAAAATGCCTAATTTTTCAAGTAATGTGCTCTGTAAATTTCATAAAGCTACGTTTTGTAGTTATGGTGTATTCCGTTTAAATATCGGCATTCCAATGAATTCATATTTTATTTATATTACATTTTCACTTTTCTCCGTTGCTTTTAACTGTTTTTACTGTTGCCACTTCGTGAAACTTTGCTAACGTACGCTAAAAAATGTCGTAACATTCGAATGGAACATCGTAGAGACTTGAAAATAGTCACGTTAAAATTCTTATTTTTTGAACTAACGCGTTTTGTAGTTACGGAGCCTATAATGTACTGACAAACAACCGGACAGATTTTGGGATTTTCAGCTTTATATATATGATAATTAAAAATACAGATTTAGGAGACAGGTATTTTGAAAAGTAATAGATGCGTTAAAGTACAAAAGAATAATTTTTTTTGGAAAGTTTCTCATCCCCAATTCTTCAGGTTTCTTCATGGTAAGATATATTTATATTTAATGATTTTATCCTTTTCAATAAGATACTTACAGTATCTGATTTTCGATTGTTTTACATTTATTTATGTTCATTGGCTAAACAAAACTTCATTGGAATATTCCAACCGTTTTTCGTACTACTTTAGAAAATGTTTCTTTGACTTATTAGCTGCAGGCATTTGCTTTTAAATATGGCTTTCAAGACCGATAATTTACGTTTAAAGTCATCTTTTTGTTCATCAGGAAAGGAGGGCTTTGCTAATATATAACTTTCCATGTAGTTTAACTTTATTATGAAGCCTTTCTCAAGGCAGTTTTTCATAAAATCAAAAAGATATTTTCTTATTAAAAATGTAATTCCTCATGGTTCTAAAATTTAAAAAGAAAGTTATAGTAGACCTATCAATAAGTATTCGTGCTACTTTTTTATTATTTTAAATATTTTAAAGTTGTTCAGTTATTAAAACTAATTTTCAAATAAGAGCAATATTTTGTACAATGTGTGAGGCTTTTTTTTGCCAGTTAGTCATTAAAAAACAATATTATGTGCATTTCCTTTATTAATTTTTTTTTCTTTCAGTCAAAAAACTAAAGAAACAGTAATTAGTTTTTTTTTATTTTGCACAAGGATGCCTTAATATTATTTAATTATGTTGCATCCTTATTTCTTCCAAACTTATATTAAGGAATATCTTCACAAGCAATCAAATAAATTGACATTTTCTTCAAGATATAAAAATTCGAACTTGAAGAAGCTGGATCCATATTCAAAAAGCTATTTGATATTAGTTATCCTCGAAGATACAGAGCAAAATGAAAGGTTTCTCTTAGAGATACAGAGTAGAATGAAGTCAATCACAGTACTGCGAATTTACTCGATCCTCTTGGGCGGAGGAAACTTGAGCAGCAAATATAAACACTTGGTGTGTCGGTTTGGGGTCACATTCCTCTTTTGCGGTTTGATTGAAGGAAATTTCAAAGTATCTAAATATGGTTTGGTTTGGTTAATCAACGTCGCACTAGAGCTGCACAGTGGGCTATTGGCGACGGTTCTGGGCCTATCTCGAAGGAAAGACCCGGGAACGATGCCTCGTATTTTTGAACCATGGTCAGATGACGAGGACAACACCTGAGCTGGCACCCAACGCCTTCAATAGACATCGGGACTTTGGACCCCGATCAGATTTATCGTGCACCAGTCCCGTATACACGCCGTTATTTTTTGTGAATGTTCTGGACGACATTCTAGTATTTTGGTAGTGAAGTTGGCAACCCTCCGATCGCGATATCACCACTTTTTACTATTCTTTAGTCTAGTCCATCGCAAGGTTTTGAACCCTTGGATTCCCATCTGACGCCTAATCCACTCGACCACGGAGGCCTGTATCTGCACCTGCACATGAAGAAAGGGGTCGGAAAGAGTTCCCCAACTGGAGCTTGTAATTTATTACTGCTGAACAACCGATAATTTCTTGAAGAGAGATTCTGGAGTCGGCATTTTCAGCGGAGAGTTCCAATTACGGCCCATGGCAACCTTTTGTCTGGGCGATAAACAATTATGTTCTTTTTTGAGAATATGGTAACCCGGCTCCCTTCGGCCGCAATTGGGCTATTGCCATTTTCAGACTATGAAACTTGCGCAATTGTATACTTTTATTTACTTATGGCTTGCACACACTGTATTGTTGTAAAATACGTTTTGTAAAGTATTCAATGTATGTTCGCTTTGTCACACAATAAATACCCAGGTGCACTCGAAAAAGGCGTCCTAAAACTTTTGATGAACGCTGCAGAAAAATCTTCATAAAATCTAAAGGTGTGGAAAGGTGCGGCGAATTTTTGTACTGCAGTGTAGATGAATCGTTACTTTATCACTCTGTACTATTCAATATAGTGAAGTTAAGTGAAGCAAGTTAAATGTTCTCGTGTTTATTAAATATTCCAAAATTTACGTTCAAAATGCACCATATAATTATTTTTTTGTAAAAATATACAAAAATTTTATCAAACATAATATATACATTTTTTATCGCAGTCAACTACAAATATTAACAGAATTTAAATCAAATAATTCTGAAAAAAGTTGGTTTTTATTAGTACAAATATGCACCACTGATCTCTAACTGTAACTTCTGGACAAAGGGATACTTTTGGTAATACTTTTGATCGCAAAAATGGACAGAAATCATCTTATTATATACAATTTAATGCTTATCTTATATTTTTTGACATGTTTAATTTCGCATGAAATTATTGATAATTTGTTGTAAAATTCACCAAGTGTCAAACCAAACTTGGCAATTTTCTAATTCTGTAACTGACGCAAAAATTAATTTCCCCATATGTCCTCAAGTTGGTCACAGTGTGGAAGTTTGGATACATAATGACGTGTTGTCCTCGTCAGATGACCATGGTTCGAAAATACGAGGCAGTTTAACTCAGTTTTTTTCTTTTTGATAAATCCCGAGCCATCTTCAATAGCCCAATAGTGTAGTTCTACTATTCTTCCCTCCCCCGAAAAAAAAAAGTATGTCCTAGAATTTGAAGTATGTAGCAAAAAAAATATCTCGTTTATACAAGGGTCCCTATACCACATTATGATTATTATGTCACGCTTTTAACAACACTATCCCATTTTAAGTTGTTATATTCCGAAAAAGAATTTATTTTGGAAATTAAATGAAAAATATATTCATATTACTTACTGGTTTCTAATAATTTAAGTTTAGGTATGAAACAATGTACAGAAATACAACAATTGTGACAAACACTAACAATGTTTCCACAATCACTTTGGAAAAAATAAAACAAATAAAATGTATTTCAATAGAGAACTAATGACAACAAAGAAGGAAAGCTTGACTCTCCTTTATTTAAAATCATTGTTACTTTACAACAATCAGGCGGGTCAACAAAGGAATTCTAACTTATTTCTTCACAAGACCACCAGATTTCATGACATAAGTTGCATATTCAAAAACTTGCTAAAAAAATCATACTCTAGTCTTCTGGTAGTTCGATTTCGGCTTCGGAGATATTCTTAAGCGATATGCCTTCAGTCATGAAGTGGATCAGAAAAATTTGGTGAGTAAGAGGTTATGCTTAAAAATTAAACATTTTCTAATGTAGCGATGTTTTTAAATGTCCATAGTACACCTATCTATATCTCGTTAAACTCTTTTCGATTTCACCAATATTTCCACATAAGTAACCAAACTTACTAATATTGATAATTTGTTGTAAAATTCACCAAGTGTCAAAACAAACTAGGCAATTTTCTCTTTCTGTAACTAACGCAAAATTCTGAAATCGTGCTTCATATTTTATCCCAAAAAAAATATCGTACCAACTGATCAATCGTAGAACATCACTTCAGTAGATTGTAGATTAAATAGATAAGTAGGAATTGATCGCCAACGCAAACATTTCTAATAGAAGCAAATTATGTAGGGTGTTCGGTCTGACATTGCGTCTTCACCTTACGCACTATGCTTTATTTCAAGATTTTACACGCATAGGCACCGCTTTTCCTAACGAGCGAGACCACATCTGCTATATGTTACTGAGTTATAGTTTCGAAATCAACTAAGAAATTAAAACGTCACCCAGTGTTTCGATTCTGATATCTCACGTAGTTAATGTTAAATTTACTATAGTTTAAATTCGGCAGAGTTTAGAAATAACAACTGGACGCCAACCAAACTTCGCCAAAATAACCGAGGCAGTGTTTTCGGGTCTTTAAATGAGATAGATGACGAATCGTAGCCAATTGTCCAATGTGAAACTGTCCTCCTTTCAGAAAGTTATATAAAAATATCAATTGAAAGCACAGAAAAACTTCGACAACCAAATCGGCCAATTAAATAATAAGAATTGATCGCCAAACAAAATCTCTCCTAAGCAAGAAGTGTACGTAAACTGTTGTAACTGATTCGTAACAGGCCCCATCACCATTCCGTGCGTCCTTTGCTTATTTTAAGATTCTGAACAAATTTTCGAACAAGTCCAGATTTAAGAAAATTCAGATAGTTTTTACTAAGTTATACTGTTGGAATGGATTGGCTTAAAAGCAAAACATGGCGTTTCTTTCCTGATGTAGCTCAATTTTAAGACATTTCCAATAAAAAAATATCACATTAAAATAGCTTATATATTACAAGCGAAAAGGGAAGGGGGGGGGGGGGGGGGGGGTAATGTGAAACGTTGTTTAGTAATTGATTTATTTTTAACTGAAAATATTAGAAAAAATAATTTTAGTATGTATTTTAAATTAACTGCAATATGACACAAAACATGATTTGAAGGCAAATAAAAATATATAGAAAACAATTTGTGACTTTTTCGATTGTTATGTTTATACCATTAAATATCGAAAGTTAGTATTGAATATTGAACTTTATAACAAAATTACTATTAAATATCGAAATAGGTATGTTTGAATTCCGTAACTTTTCAATATGTAAATAGATTATTCTTTTGAAACAACATAGTTAGTTGGGGCGATATCAACTTATTTGAATCATCAAAAAAATATTATTATAAAAAATATTAACTCAAAATCTTTTTAATTTTTACACGGACTTTTACTACATTTTTTTTTAAATAATACTTTATGAAATGTTTCATTTGAAAAGCCAGTCCCCAAATCAGCCTTGTAAAAGTTCTGATGTTCTGTATTAGTGATGGAAAGTGATGGAAAGTGACGGAATTATGTATGTAAATAAATAGTTTATTTTTAAAATTGATAAAATTATGCAGTCAAATGCTCCTAGAAATGGTATCATAAATTTACATTTAATAATTTAAAGTTTCTGGCGGTTTAATTTTAGAGTTTCTGTGGGCGCGCTGGGCAGTCGGTTAAAAAGCAACACAAGTAGTTAATCTTAATAATGCAATGCATTTCAATAGAGAATTAATTACAACAAAGAAGACAAACTTGACTCACCTTTATTTAAAATCATTGTTAATTTACAACAATCAAGAGAATCAACAAAGAATTCTAACTTATTTCCTCACAAGTCTACCATATTTCAGGATATAAGTTGCGTATTCAAAAGCTTGCTAAAAAATCATACTATAGTCTTCTGGTAGTTCGATTTCGGCTTCGGAGATATTCTTAAGAGATATGGCTTCAGTCATAAATTGGATCAGAAAAATTTGGTAAGTTATAGATTATTCTTTAAAATTAAACATTTTCTAAGCAATCGTAAAACATCATTTCAGTAGTTTCTAGATTAGAGAGAGAGAGAGAGATAAGTGGAATTGATCGCCAATGCAAACATTTCTAATAGAAGTAAGTTATGTAATGTGTTTGGTCTGACATTGCGTCATTATTTCAAAATTTTACACTTATAGGCACCGAATTTCCTAACGAGCGTGACCACATCTGCTATATGTTACTGAGTTATAGTTTCGAAATCAACTAAGAAATAATAACATCACACTGTGTTTCAATTCTGATATATCAAGTAGTTAATTTTAAATTTACTCTAATTTAAATTTGGCAGAGTATAGAAATAACAATTGGACGCCAACCAAACTTCGCCAAAATGTCGAGGCAGTGTTTCCAGGTCTTTAAATGAGATAGATGACGAATCGTAGCCAATTTTTCAATGTGAAACTCTCCTCTTTTTAGAAAGTTATATAAAAATATCAATTGGCCGCACAGAAAAACTTCGTTGACCAAATCGGCAGTTTAAAAAAATCAGAAATGATCGCCAAAAGAAACTTCCCATATACAAAGAGTATACTGTTGCGACTGATTCCCAACATTGCATCACCATCCCGTGCGTTCTTATTTTAAGATCTGAACAAATCTACGCCTTATTTTCGAACTAGACCAGATTTATGTAAATTAAGCTAGTTTTTGCTAATTCATACGGTTGTAATGGATTGTCCTAAAAGCAAAACATGGTGTTTCTATCCCGACGCAGCTGAATTGTAAGACATTTCACATAATAAAATATCACATTAAAATAGCTTATATATTGCAAGCGGAAAAAGGATTAATGTAACACGTAGTATAGTAATTGGTTTATTTTGAACTGCAAGTATTTTAGAAATTTATTTTAATATGTGGTTTTAATTAATTGCAATGTGACACGAAATATAATTTAAAGGCAATTTTGTTTTTTTTGTTAATTAACGTCGCACTAGAGCTGCACAGTGGGCTATTGGCGACGATTCGGGGTCAATCTCGAAGGAAAGACCCGGGAACACATACACATTCACACACACATTCATACATGCACCTCGTTATTTTAGAACCATGGTCAGATGACGAGGAAACACCTGAACTGGCACCCAACGTCTTCAATAGACATCGGGACTAATTTAAAGGCAAATAAGAATATATAGAATATAATTTGTGACTTTTAAGATTATTATGTTTATACCATTAAATATCGGAAGTTAGTATTGAATATTGAACTTTATAACAAAATTACTATTAAATATCGAAATTGGTATGTTTGAATTCCGTAACTTTTTCAATACGTAAATAGATTATTCTTTTGAACCAAAGTGGGTAGTTGGGTCAATAATATCAACTTATTTGTATCAGTAAAATAAGTTATTATAAAAAATATTAAATCAAATTTTTCTTAATTTCCATACGGATTTTTGCTGCATTTTTTTTAAATAACACTTTATGAAACTTTCATTTGAAAAGTAAGTCCCAAAATCAGCTTCGTAAAAGTTCTGATGTTCTGTGTTAGTGATGGAAAGTGATGGTTAGTGATGGAATTAATGATAGAAATAACTAGTTTATTTTTAAAATTAATAAAATTATGCATTCAAATGCTACTAGAAACGAGACCATAAATTTACATTTAAAAAATAACACAAGTAGTTAAACTTAATACTAAGAACAGATTACATGCAAGTATTGTTTATTAAAGAAATTGACTTTTTAAGGACAAATTATTACAATTTCGAGTTCATTTAGATATATTGGGTAACATTTTATTAAAATCATTTGTTTGAACAATTGTGAGTGTACATTTAATATATTTTATCTATTCTAGGAGGCCTGGCAAAAACTCCAGTGGTAACCACAAGGTGAGTTTCTACCGTTGAATTATATGTAAAGGGTGGACCTAAATTAGAATTGATTTTTTATAGTGTTTGAATTTAAATTAAATAAACCTTTTGGCATATTGATGTTGAACTCAAAGTAACATAATACACTGAATTTAACACTTCAACTTAAGCAATTTGGTTCTGGTTTTTCTGTTATTGTCTTGCATAGTTTTTAAGCATAACAGTATTAGTTACCAGTGGTTAAAGTGGGTAGAAATAAGGAGGGGATAACTCCCAACAGTTGAAAATAACCCCCTCCCACCCCCAGGAAAAATATTACTATTTTTGAAGGGATAACAACTGTACCACACTTTCATCGCTGCATATTTCGTATATTTTTCATGTTAAAATAAGCCAACATGTATTGCTTTAGTTTTTTTCTTTTGAAACCCATTTTAAATACAATCTGCTATTAAAATAGAAAGTCATTTGTTAGTCAAAGTCGAAGTGGTTAAAAAGCAAGAGCAAAAATGATTTATTTGGCAATATAACAATTCTATAAAAAGAACATATAATATGTATATACATTTAGTATTTCTACAATGGTATGGTTTTAAAAAACACAACTAAATCACTTTAAAAAAAATTGGGTACAGTATGGCTGTTTTCTTTTTGTTATCAACGCTCCCATAAAGGAAACAAGTTTTGAGCTTTTCAGAAGTTACAGTTAGAGTTCAGTAGTTGTATGTCCTAATTTTATTATTAGTTAGCATTTCACAATTTTTTTCATCTTGTAAATGGTTCACTTCTTGTCTTTAAAGTCTGGCACCGGGGATTATTGCACCGACGCCCCTTCTGACGGCACAGGTGAGCAGCATGATCTCAAATGTAACGTCGGAGATTATTGCACCGACGCCCCTTCTGACGGCCTAGGTGAGCAGCATGATCTCAAATGTAACGTCGGGGATTCACCAACTTACTCCCCCCTAAGCAGAAATGATGAAGCGCATCGTTGTACAGATGGAATCTCTGCAAAAGCCAAGCATCGCTTTGAAGATGTGTCTCAATATGACAAAAGTATTCCTGGATTTGATATGTCTATTCCTCATTACATATATTCCGAAACAATAAGTTACAGCATGGATGTCCCTTCAAATGAAGACATATTGCAGGCTGAAGATATTTTATCATCAGTGGACACAATGCATCTTAGCAACAGTGGGCCTTTAAAACAGGACATAATGATTGTTATAGGTGATAGGCATTTCTACGGTCGCCAGCAACTTTTGAGTGCCAAATCCCAATATTTTGCTGACAGATTTGGAATGTACAGCACACGCCAATGTGTCCATCTCGTAAGTTAAATTTTTTTAAATAATATTTTGATTTCTTTTCTTTGGAAACTATTTCTTAATTTAAAAATAACTAAATTTCTTTTCGAATAAATACTTACTATTACTGACCATGTAAAATGGAAGAACACCTTTCCACCTCTTGTCAAATTCATGACTATTTTATTTTCTTCCTGAAACTGGTTTGTGCTTGGTGGAATACTTAGTTTTATTCACTGAGCTTGGGAATCCTTATACAACCTATTGAGGGAGGTTTTAATCAAATTAAGTCATAAATGCCATTAACATTTTTCAAATGAATATTTCCGTCTGTTGTTACTTATAACAAAATTGCAAGTTGGTGGCGACAACAAGAATTTTGTGGTATTTTGCGAAATCGAATTTTTTAAAAAAAATTAAAGTTAAGTAGTTTATGACAAAAAAAAATCAATACTGCAAGCTCTTTTAACACTCCGTACTATATTAAGTACTTTTAATTTTTTTATTTTAATTATATAAAGTAACTTTCGATTTTTTTTTTCCTTCAAATTAATTTTATGTATACTCTATTGTGATCAGACGTATTTAGTGATTGTTTCAGCATAACTATAATATATTTTATTAAACTAAATCAACAAAATAATAAAACAACTGTTTTTAATCATGGTAATATACTATGCAAAAAAGATTTGATTGGGAGTATTCTCCCTTTTAAATACATAAGCAAATTTCTGAATCGAAATAACAAATGTAATAATAAGAAAGAATTAGTATAATAACAACGTAACCTAAACATACACACATAATAACGAACTTTAGGATATGCAGAACAATTTAAAACTAATTATATGTTTATATCTACTTAAATGCATTTTTATTGGGCAAAATACTTTGAAACCAAATTAGAAGTTGTATTTACTGTACTGTATATTTTCATTTATAAGAAAGATATAAGTTTAATTAATATTGTATGATTTTTTTATATTATTGTGTGCATCTATTGAAACTTCGAAAGCTATTTTCATATTTAAATTGCGTTATAATGATATGCTATTTATGTAGCTCAAACTACATTAATGATTTTGAATATATTCTTTTCAATGTTCATAAAGAATTTTTTTTTCTGTTTCAGATTCAATCAAGTTGCGTAAGCCCAGACTCTTTTCAGGCCATCCTCAACTTCATACATGAAGGAGAAGTAGGGATCGAATGCGACATGCTGCAGCCTCTGTATCTGGCTGCTAAATACCTAGGTGTGGAAGACCTTGCTGAAAAATGTCTCCAGGTAAATACTTTTCGACAATATTTAACAAAAACAAACATTGCGCTTAACGTGCTTTACACTCCAAAATCGTTTAAAACAGATATTTTTGATGTATGATATCCTTTGAGACATTCTCCCCATCAAAGTTACTATGCTTAAAAAATCCTGAATTCAATTATAAGCTAATTTTAGACTAACCCCCATACGAATAATTTTAGCTCTGCAACTTTCAATCAAAGGATCAATTCAAAAACACCGAATGCGGTCGATTATTTAAATGCTATTTAAATGCGTTGAACTCAGCCTATACCAGGTCTCGGATTTCGAAATCGACAAAGGGAAAAAAATCCCCACACTCATATTGTCACAATCCATACAAAATCGCCAAATTTCCTATTATTCCCAAAGCTGTTAGCGCGTAGCGAACGAAATGATACTTTGTGCACTTAAAAAGTAGCTCAGTGGGTGGATACAATTTTAGTTTTCCATTTGCATGCAACTAAATAGTTTAGTTGCATGCCCGGTAGTTGCCAGTGCGCTGCCAGCATAACAGGTCTCTTGTGTCATGCTTGTGACATACAAATGAGTTATATTGGGTTGAATAGGGATTTATATTAAAAAAATCCCCACATCGTCGTCGTCAAAGTATTAAGAAAAATCTGATTAATACTTCTAATGATAAAACATGCATTACTAAGGGATATATAAATAAACAAAAATATAAAAATACCGAAGGATATGTACCTATAGGTCAATATTCCTCGTATTTGATTTTAATTAAATATTTATAAACAAGATTTTTGTTATGCTAACATAGAAAAATAAATTATAATAATTGCACTGTCATTGCTTAAATGTTTATTGAATTAGTAGTATTTCAATGTTCGAAAAGATGGTAGAAAAGTACATGAAGGTAAGATAACGCATAACAACGTTTGTATAAAGTTATCTTAAAAATGGGGTATTGCCAAGTCATTTAAAAAATAACACCAAAACCTCCTTGCGTACACAGCGGTCTATCAAAGTTTCCTTTGCAATACGAGTATGTACTATTTGATATGAAATAGACGTCATATCGTGAGAAAAATCATTTATTCTACATTTGTTATATTTAATTTGCCAATTTATTATCTTCTATAAATTCTAATTATTAATACATGATTTAATGTAAAAATTTATTTTACAGATGGTTCATACCTTCAAGTGGGATACAAGAAACTGAGGAATTTCTACAACATCGCTTTGAACGTTGGTCTGTACACACAATTGCCAAAAATACCTAAAGCAATAGAAGACTTACAGGCAACTGCTTAGCACATTTCATTTGAATGTTCAACTCAATCTCCAAGTGGTATTCTTCAATAACAATTAAATAATTTTCCGGGTTGATAACAAGCACAATATGATTTCTCCAGCAAGACTTCTTCAAGATTTCTTAGACAATCTCGTATCATATTTGAAGTACGGAGTAGTTCCGTTAACGATTTTTCTCCGAAAACAAGTACTTTTTCCACGTCACTTGTACTGACAATCATAACCTATTGTTAGACAATCTCGTATCATATTTGAAGTACGGAGTAGTTCTGTTATCGATTTTTCTCCGAAAACAAGTACTTTTTCTGCGTCATTTGTACTGACAATCGTAACCAATTGTTAGACAATCTCGTATCATATTTGAAGTACGGAGTAGTTCTGTTAACGATTTTTCTCCGAAAACAAGTACTTTTTCTGCGTCACTTGTCTGACAATCTTGACCCATATCTAAAGTGCAGAGTAGTTCCAAGAATGGATTTTCTCTGGAAACAAGCAAGCTGCATTAGAACAAAAACAAGACAGATGAAACAAGAAGAAAAAATAATTATGAAATGAAAGAGAGGTCTGAAAGACATCAAAGTTCTGCATTCAACTTAAGAAACCTGACTTGTATAACTATCGCAATATGACTTTCTACTTTTGTTACAACGAAAACTATATTTAAAAACGGACTATTCAAATTCAACTGTCTTCAACATGCGCATGCTGTACTTAAATGTTTTTTGTTAATCTTGTTGTGTTATTTTAAAAATAAAATAGTTGTTCACCATTCTGTGTTATATTTTATAAGTATATATTTTTTTTTATGTATATTTTGAAATTTTATCCAATTCATTAAAATTTATTTCATCGTATTTTCAAAGTTGCTTTCACATTTGAATAAAATATTTCAAAAAGAACTAATTCCATGAGAAAACGAATTTTTGATAAAAGTAAAATGACTTAATAAATATTTTTTTAAATAATTTGATACAATAATTATTTAAATAAATAAATAAAAAAATAGTTATTAATACATCAATTTAAATATTATAAAACAAATAATTGTGTTGCAACTTTGAAACTAAATATAGCAGTTCACCGTACACATTCTATTACGTCAATAACATTACATTTCCGAAACTGCCATAAACCAATGTAATATTTAAAAAACTAATTAATATACCGAGATGATAATTAATATACGAAGAAATACATAACTAATGGGTAGGGTAAGGTGGGGTAAAATGGGTATATTGGAAATTACACATTGATAAACTTATGCTTTGATCTCGTTTTTTTTTAAACAAATGTGTAATGAAATACATTTTAGCCGAAAAAATAATTTCTTGGTGATTTAAAAGTCTAACAGTCGACTTGTTTGAGTTTACAAAAAAATGTGATAAGGTGATGCATGAAAACTTCTAAATAAAAAGTAGAAAAGTCGAATAATTCCAATATTCACAGGTTTTTGTATAGAAAAGAAACTTTTTAAAACATTCCAATGAAGAATTTAAAAACAAAAACTACTTTATACAGCTTTTTTAGAAACTCTCCGGTAAAAGTGCAATATTCTAAAAAAATATATTTTTTCGAAGCTATAAATGACCAGAATTAGCTGCAATATATATAACACTGTTTATACGTTAATACAATTAATTTACATACCTGATTTTTTAAACAAATTGGGAACAAAAAGAACGCATTTTGATCACATAAAAACATCCCTTTCTGATTTTGTTAGAATATAAACAAAATGTTTTTAAATGGATTAACAAATCATCTGCATCGTATGTACGATCGGAATTACGATACAGTTCCAAAAAGGTAAGTTTAAAAAAACTGACTTTTAATTGTACTGTACTTATTCTAATCATAAAATATCGATATATTAGAAATATCAATACATCGAAAATATAGATATCGGAAAATAGATATATCGAAAAAAAAATGGCTTTATTAAGAAAACCCTGGACTAGGGCGCTAATTCATTAGTGTTGACGCTCGGTTGTCAAGTATCCGCGGTGGGAAAAGTAGATTAAATAAATAAAGATCGCATGAAATCACCAAGCGTGTTTTTATTTTGAACAGACTTCGAACAACTACTTCCAACAACTGACGCTCGACTGCAATATAGTCGGATAAATTAAATAATAGAAATTTACATAAAGCGCCCTTTGGGTCGCAAATACAAATAAGTTATGTTCATCCTTAACCAATGAATGAACATAAACTCCCACCCTAACAGCATGACTTTGCTGTTAAGCAGGAATATGAACAGTCCTGTTCACATGTCTTTTGTAGATTCCACGCGAGGTCTGGATTGTGACGACTCGCACAAGTCCATCTCTACCAGGGAAGGTCTCCACTATGCGTCCTATGGGCCAGGAAGCAGGGGAAGGTTCTCCTCCTTGACGATGACTAAATCTCCAGGCTTTAGGTTAGATGAGGGTTTTCTCCACTTCGATCTTTGCTGGAGAGAGTTGAGGTAATCTCGATGCCAAGCCTTCCAAAAGCTTCTACGAAGTCTCTGAACGGCTTCCCAGCGCGTTCCTACTTTGATCTGAGAGGAAGGGTCTGTAGAATCAGCAATGAAAGTTGGCATGTCACCTGTCAAGAAATGGGAGGGTGTTAGAACATTTAAATTTTCAGGGTTAGTATCGGATACTGAACTCAGAGGACGTGAATTCAGTATAGCTTCAATTTGGGTTAGCAGGGTGGTAAGCTCTTCAAAAGTCAGTAAGGTGTTGCTCAGCTTCCTTCGAAGGTGAAATTTGACAGCTTTAATACCCGATTCCCAGATCCCGCCACAATGAGGAGAAAAGGGCGGAATCATATTCCATTCAATGGAAGTTGAAGTCAAGTGATGGGATACAGATTCGGTGTCGGCCAAGGTAGTTACAAACTTCTCAAATTCAGACAGTTTTCTCTTGGCACCGACAAAGTTGGTAGCATTGTCACAATAGATTCGTTTGGGAGCATTTCTCCTGGAGCTAAATCGTCGAAGTGCTGCAATAAAAGAGTCTGTATCTAGTCCACCAACGCATTCCAAGTGTATTGCTTTGGTTGCAAGACAAATGAAAAGGGCTATGTATCCTTTCGTTGTTTTAGCGCCACGACCCTTGTTGAATTTCAAAACTATAGGTCCCGCAAAGTCAATCCCGCAATTTGTGAAAGGACGTTCTAAGCACACACGATGTTCAGGTAAGTCGCCCATTAGTTGAGGTTGTGTTTTTGCTCTGAATCGGCAACATACCAAGCACTTGTGGATATACTTGCGAATGAGTCTTTTTCCGCCGACTATACAATATTCTTGTCGAAGAATGTTTGAAAGTAAAGTCGGTCCCGCATGTAAGTGAGTAATGTGGTATTGCTTAATCAGTAAGTGACTGATGTTATGTCCTGAGGGGAGAATGATAGGGTGTTTGGAGGGTATTGATGTTTGTGCATTTCGTAAACGGCCTCCCACCCGTAACACGCCATTGCTGTCAATGAAAGGATTTAAAGATAACAAAGCACTTTTCGATTTTAAAGACTGTTTTTGTCTTATGGAGTTTAGCTCTTCCGTATAGTGAGAATTTTGTACCCAAATTATTACTTTCTTCCGAGATTCATCAATTTCATGTAGCTTCAATGGCACATTAGCATGAGATTTTACCGCTTTAGAATTAGATTTAGCGTTTTTGCATTTCGAAATGAATCTTTGCACGTATGCCAATATGCGTACAATTTTAGATAAAGATGAAAAATGTTCAAAGAGTTTACTAAAAGTATCGTTATCAGATATTGCATATGCACATTGAACTGTACTATTTTGTTCAGATGTGACATCTTTAATTACAAGTTCAGAGTCTAACTTAGAAAACTGGCCAGTTAGTTTGATCGTCAGCTAACCAGTTAGGACCCCGGAACCAGGGATCACAATTAGGTAAATCTTTAGGGTTCAATCCGCGACTTGCAATATCAGCCGGGTTATCTTTGGATGGAATATAATTCCATACTTTGTTTGGTAGTATATCCAAAATCATTGAAGTGCGATTTCCAACGAAAGTTTTCCATTTTGATGGGTGACCTGCTAGCCAGGATAGAACTACTTTCGAATCAGACCATGCAAATATTTTTATATTTTTGATAGGAATTGATGGCAAAATAGATTTGAACAGGCGTGCCAGTAGATAAGCACCGCAAAGTTCAAGTCGGGGTATAGACAACTGTTTAATAGGTGCAACCTTTGTCTTGGTAACTAAAAGGTTCGTTTCAATCTTGCTTGATTTAACTTGCCTGACATAAATTACGGCTGCATAGGCTAAGGTGGAAGCATCAGAAAAGCCGTGCAGTTGTATATCTTCTGAGAAACTCGTCATTACACATCTAGGAATTCGGATAGAATTTATAAGATGAAATTGCTCTTGAAATTTAATCCATTCCTTTACTAAGTCGTCGGGAAGAGGAGTGTCCCAATCTGTATTTATTAACCATAGTCTCTGATAAAAGATTTTTACGAAAACAGTACAAGGGGACATAATGCCGAGAGGGTCAAATTGGCGAGCTGATTGCGATAATATTTTTCGTTTAGTCAATGGGTGCTCTATCAGTAAGACTGCTTTGAAGAAAAAGTTATCAGCCCCAGTATCCCAATGCAATCCTAATACCTTTGAGAATTCAGAGGGTTCCATCTCAATAGTTGATCTTTCAACTTCAGAATTTAAACCCTTTAGAAGTTCTTGGCAGTTGGACGACCATTTCCTGAGGTTGAATCCATTTCTACTCAATAAAGATGAAAGTAACTTACAGTTTGAGATAGCTTCATCTAGACTATCAGTACCAGTCAACAAATCATCCATGTAAAATTGTTCTTGGATGATACGAGCAATATTTGGATACTTCACTGCACAGTCTTGGGATATCTGCTGCAGGCATCTAGTTGCTAGAAATGAAGATGAAGATAGACCATAACTAACAGTGTTCAATTTGTATTCACTGATGGGATCATTTTATTCAATCTCCACAAGATTCGTTGAAATGTGCTATCTTTTGGCGCAACTAAAATTTGCCTATACATTTTTTTAATGTCGGATGTCACCGCAATTTTATGACATCTAAAATTTAAAAGAATCGAAAATAAATCGGGTTGCAATTTAGATCCAATTCCTAAACAAGAATTTAAAGAATAAGTAGTAGAGCTCTTACACGATCCATCAAATACAACTCGTATACTTTTGTTTGATTGTTTAGTTGTACAATGATGAGGGAAGTAGAATTTAGATGCATTTTCTATTAATTTCGAATCTTCATTGGATAAGGACATATGCCCAAGATCAATGTATTCCTGTAAAAAATCTTTGCATTTTATTTCTAAATCAGGATTAGATTTGAATTTCCGCTCTATACTTAACAGTCGCGATACAGCAGCCGGTTTCGAATTTCCCAATTCTATTTCAGAGTGAAAAAAAGGAAGTTCCACTACGTATCTACCAGAAGTGTCAATAGAATGAGTTTCGGCAAAATGATTTTCGCAGAACTCTTCCTCTTTATTTAGAAATTTGTCAGTAATAGGCAACTCTTCAGTTTGCCAAAATCTTTTTAACTCCTCATCTACGTTTGAAGAATGAAGAATAGACAAACTTACCGAGGGATTTGAAGGATAGCTGCTAGATTCAATCTTACCAGACATTATCCAACCCAGCTTGCTGTTCTGAGCTAGTGGTAATTCTTTATTCGGGTACACAATTTGTCCTGGTAGTAGCAGTGAAAAAATATAGTCTGCTCCTAAAATTAGATCAACATGATTAGAAATTGAAAAGGTTGGGTCGGCTAGTTGTAAAGTTTTCAAATGCTTCAAGTCCGAAATGTTTATAGTAGAAGACGGGATAGATGCAGTTAATTTATTTAATATATAAGCATCGATATTAAATATTTCATCGCTATCATAAAAGGAAGACATTTCAACATGAACAAGTCCTCGAGTATTTCCTGCATTAACTGCCGAGAGTCCTAAAACCCTAAAATTAGCGTGACTTCTTTTAAGTCCAAATGTTTGTACACACTCTTCAGAAATAAAAGTTCCTTCAGAACCCGAGTCCATTAAAATTCTAACTTCTCGATATGTGCCGCAAGAATCTTTAATTTTAACAATCGCAGTAGGTAACAACACCGCCTTTCCCCGAGAGCGAGTTAAGCCGCTGATCAACTCCTCCGGATTCGAGTGTTTAGGTACTGCGGAATGATCATCTTCGCTTCGCGAGTTTCCCGCCGCTGCGTGGGTAGTGGTTGAAGAAAGATTTCCCTGAATTGATTCGCATAACATCGAATGGTGTCGTTGCTTGCACCGGGTACACACATGTGTAGAGGGGCAATCGCACAATATGTGCTGATCCGAGAGACAGTTATAACACAAATAACGCTTTTGAGCAAAATTCTTTCGTGCGGTAACATCTAGTTCCTTGAATTTAAAACATTTAAAAAGAGGATGATTTCCCATACATTTTGAACATTTGATCACCTTGAAGTTAGTTTGTTTTGATGTGATCATTGTGACCGGTCTACAGAACTTTTCTTTAGGTGCACTTAAATTGAAACTTTCTAAAGCATAACAGCGTGTGTTAAGAAAGTCAATAAACGAATCAAAAGTTGGAAATGAGTCATCGCTTTTAGTTTGAGCCCAAAGCTGTTTGGTTTCGAAATCCAATTTATCTAGGATTAGATGAATTAACCAAGGATCCCTTGAAGAAGCTTCGGATCCTAATCCTTTCAAACCACGAACTACTTCGTCCGCCGTGTCTGAAATGTTGCGTAGCATTTTTTCATTTGTTTGTTGCATTTTAGGAAGTTGCAAAAACGTATTTATAAGTGATGTAACAATTTGCCGTTTGTTATCATAGCGAGCAACTAGTTTGCTCCAAGCCTGATCATAACTTGCTTCCGCGAAAGGAATATGTTTAATCAAAGCTGCCGGAGCTCCGGACAGTAGGCTTTTCAAATATTGAAACTTCTGTATTGGATTTAAACTTTCGTTATTGTGCACCGTTGCACAAAATAAATCCTTGAATGAAATCCAATCACTATAATTTCCCGTGAAATTTGGAATAGTCAATCGAGGTAACTTGATATCTGACTGACTTGACAGCTGTTGTGTAACAGAATGGTGTTGATTCGAGACATTTATCGATGAGTTTTGAAGTTGCGAATCACTGTGTCGATTTGAAGAAATGTTAGCGATATTATTCAAAATTTCCGATTTCAATTCGAAGTAGATTTCTTCTACAGTTTCGATTTCCGAAAGGTTTTCGGGAAGTTGAGAATCGTAATTGTTAAAATCACGCCAGACATTTTCCAAATTGTCTAAGCGAATATTTAATGCAGTTGCAGTAAATTCATCGTTCGAATCAAGGAAAGTTTTTATGCGAGTCATTGAAGCCTTGGCTCAGCCGCGTTGTTTTATCAAAGTAGCTTCTTCCGTCATTTTAGAAGAAAAAGATTTATACAGCACCTGGTAAATTCATCAATCTCGTCGGTGCCTCCAAAAAATGTTGACGCTCGGTTGTCAAGTATCCGCGGTAGGAAAAGTAGATTAAAGAAATAAAGATCGTATGAAATCACCAAGCGTGTTTTTATTTTGAACAGACTTCGAACAACTACTTCCAACAACTGACGCTCGACTGCAATCGAGTCGGATAAATTAAATAATAGAAATTTACATAAAGCGCCCTTTGGGTCGCAAATACAAATAAGTTATGTTCATCCTTAACCAATGAATGAACAATTAGTCAAAGTAGTAGTGGGGGATATATCGATGAATACCGGATAAAGAAATATACCGATTAAATGGCTGTCGATTAATCACGATGGCAAAATTTCATAATCGCCCAAGTCTGATCAACGCGCACACCATAAAAGTAACAATTTATAAATTTCCCCAGAAGTAGAGAAGCCGAAGTACAACTAAACTTAGCAACTTGGGGTACCAATCATTAGCCACTCATTCTCATGTGTGCTTCTTTTTCTTGATGGGTTACCAAAAAGACTAATTTTTGGCAAGAAAGAAGAAGAATAAAATGCCATAAAACTCTCACTCTCTCTCCCAGCCAATCCCGAAGCTTTTTCCGAAAGATAGCTTCGAATATATATCAATCTAGGCCAGTAATTACTTCGAAACAAAAGAAGATGGCGCGCTTATTAGAGTTGGAAGAAAAAAAAGGAATCTATTTTTTTTATGAAAAAAGGAGTGTAATATATTTTTTCAAATGGGCTTTAAATTATCTATAAATATACTTTTAACACTCAATGCACGTTTGGTACGAAGAAAACGATACCAAAAAGTCTAAATTTTAAAGTATGGAGAGATCTAAATATTATCTTGATAAATGATCTATACTATCGTGAAGAGAAAAGTAGTCATGTTCTCCCAAGCTAGACACTACCATCCCGCCTGTCATTTGTAACCATGACTCTGATAAGACATCCAGCAGCAGTTGCTCTTGAGAGTGGGTGGCTCTGCCACAAAATATCAAGTGCGCGCGCGCAAGTGCAGTGCGATTGAAACTTCATGACCCATGCGTTATGAAACTTCGTGGCCCAAAATTAAAAACAACAACATACAAACTTGGCTTACCCAAACTTTCCAAGGAGATGCAAGACCATTGTTGACATTAGTGTTTGTCAGTCATTGTTATGATTTAATCTTATGGATACCTTACAATTTAATTTTATTAATAAATAATATCGTTATTAAGTATGATATAAAGTTTTATTCAACGTACCTATAGTTTAATTAATATATTTTACTTAAAGTTTTAAGTCTTAAGTTAATTTTAGGGAGCGTTGTGGAGTGAAAAGAAGATGTAGTGTCGAGGATTGAGAAAGGTATGTTGAGATGGTTTGGACATATAGAGAGGATGAACGAAAGGAGACAGACGAAATACAAGAGAGTGTGGATGGAAGAGTTGGAAGGAGTCGACCTAAGCGAACGCACCTCAATCAGATTGAAGACGTTTTTAGCAAAGGCCAGTTTAGGAGTTCCCTAATTAAGTTAATAACAATGTATAGTAATGTATGTATAATAATATGCCTAAGTTAAAAAAAATTTGGGCTCTCAAAAAAGAAATTTCAATCGTTGTACTTTGAATATTTGGCTCTGTTGACAAATGAGTTTGCCGACCACTGTCTTAACTTATTTAGAAAATACAAAATGTAGAGATTTGTGTGAATTCAGTTGGAAATTTGAGATTCCAATTAAGTTATATGTTAACTGGATTTGAGGGGTGGGTGGGTAGAGAAGATGTTTGGGGGGATTTGGACTTGGGGAGGGGGGGGGGGAGATGGGCACCCCTGGTAATGGTGTAGCATTGAAATGTTCAAAACATTGTCAAATTCATCATGAAACTTGAAATAATTAATATTGAATCTTAGAGCACTAGCTATAATGACTTAAAATATAGATAGATTACCATATGTCTTAGCGCAATTTGATCTTTAGGCTCATTTTACATGGACGAGATAAACACGAAGGAGCTCTTGCAGATGGCTTGGTGATTGGTGCGTACAAACCACATAGTTTGTATTCACCAATCGTAAAGAGCCCATATGCAAAAGTTCGCGCACGTTTATCAGTTCTGTGTAAATTAGAGATCTTTTTAATTTAAGGTGACAATAGACTTAGGACCAATTGGCCGTAATAGAAACAGTAACGTAAACATGAAACTACTTGCGTGATACATTTTTGTGTGCACGCGCAGAAAACTTGTCAATTTCGCTGTTTAATCTACTTTGATTTTAGGGTAATGTGGGATAAAATGGGTTGGTTGGTTTGGTTTGTTTAAATAACGTCGCACTAGAGCTGCACAGTGGGCTATTGGCGACGGTTCGGGGCCTATCTCAAAGGAAAGACCCGGGAACGATGCCTTGTATTTTTGAACCATGGTCAGATGGCGAGGACACCACCTGAGCTGGCACCCGACGCAACCTCAATAGGCGTCAGGACCCCGATCAGATTTATCCTGCACCAGTCCCGTATACACGCCAGTATAATTTGTCGGATGTTCTGGACGACTTTCTAGTATTTTTGTAGCGAAGCTGGCAACTCTCCGATTGCAAGATCACTACTTTTTTACTTTTCTTTATCAAGTCCATCGCACGGATTCGAACCACTAATCCTCTGATTAGTAGCTGAACGCCTTATTCACTGAGCAACTGGGGCTCGGGATAAAATGGGATTGTTTTACAAATAATATAAGTTCATGAAGACAAATTTACTTTTAATACTTCTTTTTTGGAATTCAATTGGAAAGTTTTAAAGATAATTCTTTGAAAAGTCAGAAATATTTACTACATGTTTTTATGTTATAGAATATTTTTTTAGGAATACCGAAATGGGCCATAGAAATTCAAAAGAACTTTAATGCAAAATCAGGAATTTCAGAAAAGTTCTACAAAAATATGCATTTCTAAGCTTTTTAATTCGCAATTGTGCCATAGTTATTCAAGAATAAAATTTGCACCCGAACCCACTGTTGCGTTTGACGTTACACGCTTTAAACCCTGTAGCCATTTCGATACACATACCCGGTATATTTTATTAATAAATCAACGTAGCACTTATAGACGAACCGCCAGTGAAAGTAATTCATATAGGTGTTTAAACTCGAGATATTCTAACTTGCGTCATACTGCGGCATCATACTCCACGTATTTCAAAATATCCGTGTTAGTCATCGTTCGAAGAGTTTCAAGATAACAGCCTAAAATCCTAAACTGTACCTTATCAAGCAAAAACGCATTTAAAGGCACACCTAAAGCGAAAGTCAATAGAGAAACACCTACAGAAAATCGGAAGGCAATAACTGTACCACTTAAACCGTACTCTGGAAGATTAAAGTAGAGTTCAAAACTAAGATTATATAGGGCATTGTGAATTTTTTCCCCCTTATAAAGCGAATGGAAAAATTCTACGTAAAATGACTAATATATCTTATTAAAATAATTATCAACGGAATAATGAGGTATTGCTTTTTGAAATAGAATGTAATCAGTTCCTTAAATGGTGTTCTTCGCTTATGGTACAGTATTTTATCTACTCTAGTGTCTGGGCCCAATTTAAACAATTCAGTACACATAAGCGTAATATGTTTCAACAGCCGTTTTTTACAAAGCATAATCTTATATCAGGGAATTAATTAGATGTGACAAATTGGTTTTACATTGCGAATGTTAAATATTAAGCAAAAATTACATTAAAAACTTTTCTTTACGCATTAGTTTAGTGACACTTTTAATATATGTATGTTAGTTATATTTTTTTTTGCTCATTAATATTTAAAATATACATCTGACATAACATCCTTATTAGAATAGTTTTAGCAAATCAAAATATGACTATGACCCGTGAAATTGTTTGGAATATTTAACTGAATTTGAAACTTACAGGGTGATCGCAAAAGAATATCACAACTTTGAAAGGCAATCTCTGAAAACAAATTACTTATAATGCCATTCTACATATCATTGCTAAGAGAACATTCCGAAAATTCATTTGATTGGCGAGAAATGCTGTAGAAGCTCTCTTCATCTCATATTTGTATAGAACTTTTGAATTGCAAAGGCACCTCTTTTCACTAAATTGACAAAACCAAACTCCACCTAACAATAGGTCGAATTCTTTACTCAAGTTAAACATTTGAAAAGACATTCTTAACCGATTCGTGATAATTTCAATGAACATTCACAAATTGTCTTTCCAACGTAAAAAGACAAAATAACCTCTTTTGTACTGCAATGAAAAACTATCCTATTGATATTTTTGGCCAAACAAATTAAATTTCAGAACGCCTACTCTTAGTCGTTTAGTTGCAGAGATACAGCCTTTCAAAGTTGAGATATTCTTTTGTAATCACTCTGTATTTTAGTACTCCCCGAAATTCAAGGTAAGGGGATCGCCTGTGTACCATTCAAAGAGGAACCACTTTCAATTCTTATTCATGATATAATTTTACAGATTAGCAAAATACAGCCAAATTGGCGACTGTACCATTAACAAGAACTTCCCCTAAAAATGCATTCAGTTAAAGGAATGTCACATTCTATTGTATGAATCGAAGCACATCTTCCTTGGCGACATCCTCAGCAGAATCCGTTTCCCTCCAGCATGTTCCTCGTACAGATGAGGGGGAGTTGGGTGGCTTTCAGCAAAAACTTCGTTAGGCACTCACACCCAGAGCAGCATGCCTCTAAAGGACATAGGAGGACGTAAAACTCGGCGAAGAAGAAACCCACCGGATACCCAATGAAGATCAGGATGAAGAACCAAGCGATGGAGAACAAACATCTGCACATTGTGATCCTGCCTGGAGAGAGAATATACTTAAAGTATTTCAAGGTTTGGAAGCAAACAAACTAATAAGCGTGTGCTTCACCCACGTAATAAGCTTACGGTTGAAGTGAAACTTCAGATCATGTGTCATGTGCCGTCCAATCAAAGGCTTTCCCCTTTGCTACTTTTCCGGGTAGCACAGGCACAAAGTTAAATAATTCATTAACTAATTGTTGAAATCAAATAAAACTTACATTAGATTAAAGCTACTGTCGTGGTTTGTAAGATCGTATAGATTTATAGATTTTATTGCATATTGATGAAAATTTACAGAACATATTAACGTTTCATGTTTGATTTTCGGCTTAAAGTCATTCAGGTTCACTAGCCTTGCTAAAGAAGTTTCACTTAAAAAATTGCATATAATTTATTCGTCATCTGAAAAGTTCTGCAATTTTGGGTCTAATTAAGTACTGGCTAGCTAATTCGAGAAGAGTACTTAGTTTTTACTAATGTCGCAAAAATTAGATTCCATTACTGCATAGAAACAACGAGAGATCAAATAAAATTTTACAGCTCGTTGTAACCCAAGGTCTATAAAAGAATGTAAGTGGATAAACAAATTGCATGAATTAGTTTGATTCTGAAAGCTCGTTACGTGCGAGTTTTTCACTCTCAGACAGTTGTTGGATGATATTCTTAACATGAAAACAACTATCCGATTGCTCTGACCTTGGAAGAGCGAAAAGCATACAATGCTTCTCGATAACAATATCGTGCCTGGTGTAAACATTCGGAGTGTTTCTTCTGATAATTTATCCGTTCTCAGACAGTAAGTAACTCTCGCTTCTAAACCACATTTTAAGTTCAAATTTTGGTCATTTATTTTTTACAACTTGAAATATCATTTACGATTGATTGTTCTTCGATTTCTTAATGAAAGAATGGACGAAAGAAAGCGTAACATTTTTTAAAGGAATTCTTTATTTATTTTAAAACTTAAAATGGATCCTTTTAAGCGAATTGAAGAGGTTTTTATGTCTTTGAATATATGCATATAGTTGTTGAGCTACAGTAATATTTTAGAGAAAATTATTAAGAAATTTATTAATTATATTATTCTCTTATTTTTCAACTATGGATGGTTTTTTTAGCCCATTCATATTCATAAAATATTCTTATTTGGTGACAATGCCCTGTTGTAATTTAGGTTCGGTATATAACCTACCGTAAAATTTTAAAATCGAGAAAATGTCTTTTGCTAAATATGAAACAAAAATGCATACATTTTGCTAAAAAATGCCGAATTGGAAAAAAATTTAATAATTAACTGTTTTAATTAATTTTAAAATAATAATTATTTTTCAGTATTTAGTATTTTTCTGTTCTAAATCAGGTTCGGTACATAGCCTATTGCAAATTTTTAAAATAAAGAAAATCCCCGTTACAAAATGTGAAATAAAATATATTCGAAATATATATAAAACACAATTACCTGTTGTAAGAGAAACAATTGTAGTAATTTCTGTGAGAAAACTTGCGAACAAGATTAGTTAGAGAATGCCAACGAATCCGTCACCTTCGGAGAGTGAACCAAACCTACTCTGATAAGACATCCAGCAGCAGTTGCTCTTGAGATACGGTCACCAAACGAAGACGGAAATCGTTCACATTTCCCGATAACGAATTACAGATACGAATGTAATCGTGAGAATAGAAGACATTAATGTTAAGGTGCTGTCCCGAACAGGGCCTGATTAAGACGTCGAAGTAAGGGAAGCCCATCTTTAAATGGGGGCCCCATTGCTTTCAAATAGACCCTGGAACATCAAATCTATTTTTTATATGCACTAAAATCAGAGAGTTGTAATATTAAATAGAGAGCGCCTTCAATACCAGACTCTCGTAAGGCCGCGGTGTCAACATTGAAAAGAAAAACCCACATCTCGTGGTTATAGTGCTGCCACATTTGACGTTCAGACATCTGCAGGAGTTTCAAATTTGGCGCACTTTCTTCTTTTTGGGTGATAAGGAGTTCTGTCCGTATTCAACTTCTTAAAATATATGTACGTATTTACTTATTTTCAAACAATATGCGCTAAATATTTCCTCTTCATTAGCGAAACGAAAATATTTTATTTGTGTTCAATACTCGAAGAAACGAAACTCTTTATATTTCTCAGGTTTTATTGTTCATATTTTCTTATTGAAGTATACGAAATAACAATTGAAAGAACTTCGCTTATGGTAAATTTTTTACATAAAAACGTAATGCAATTATTTCAAAACTACAAAGTAAGAAAAGTCTCCTTAATATATCTGTTAAACTCCCTTAAATTGTGCCACTTGTTAAAAAAAACTATATTTAAATACAAAATTAAACACAAAACCATATTACAATACTTCGATCTCGTTTAGTTCTTAAAGTCGCCAAGGCCTGCCAAGTAATATTGGCGCATGAATGAATTGGCATTTCCACATATCACGTGGTTTCAATGATGGACACACGGAAATCAGCATTTTTATTCCTCTATTTGTATCATTACTCTATGACTAAAATCCTTTCATCCTTTAATGCTTTATTGGTATTAAAATGAAACACATTATAAAAGTTTGTTACGGAATTTTTTTAAGGTAAATTTTGTAGTAAGCAATGTCAGAGCTGTTAAATATTTATATAAAATGTGTGATTTGGGGGCCCCTCAAAAATGTAAGATGTAAGCCTGGGGGCTTCACGGGCCTATTCGGTAATCGGGCCCTGGTGCCGAATCAAAAGCGTAGGTATTCTATATTAATTTAGACGCAGTGCTGCGAAACTGCAGCAATGTCCCAAATTTAATTTTAGAAAAGGAAAACCGATTTAAAGAAAAAAAAAGCGCTAAAAAGTATTTAATTTTTTTTAATTTTAGGAACAAATGGGAAAAAAAATATGTAATATTAATTTTAGATTTATTGCAACTTTTTGAAATCGGTGCTAAAATTTAAGTAGTGCTTTTGTAAATTGACACCAACTTAAAAATATTGCAATAAGTATAAAATATTAAATATTTTCTCATTTGTTTAAAAATTTTTATCTTTTTTTTCCCTTAAAGTCGGTTTTCATAAAATAATTTTTTTTTAATTAAACAGGGAGCTTTGCCACCTGCTATTATGAAACTCAAGTTGCTACTAACCTTTTCCACGCTCCGGGTGGTGCTACTTGTCACAAAGTTTATATCGTGTAGAAAATCACTTTATATTTACTCTATTTCAGATCCATTCATGCTCGAAGATCCCACACAAAATGGGCAGTTAAAAAAAATCAACGTGGAAAAGGCTATTGTTATGTCACGAATACATCTTTCAACTATACAATTACAATTTTCGTTATAATTGTATTGCTGAAGGATGTATATAAATTTTACAAATGTCGATGTATTTCGTATACAATTTTCTAAACTAAATTAAAAACTAAAAGGAAAAAATAAAATAATCTTTAAAAATAAAGAAAAACGACTTTAAGAAAAATGAGCCAAAATGTAAAAAATAATTTTTAATTTTATACTTATTACAACTTTTTGAAGTAAGTGGCAATTTACAAAAAACATACCTAACTTTTGGCGCCGATTTAAAAAAGTTGTAATAAGTATAAAATTGATAGTAAATAATTCACTTTTCTCAACTTGTTCGTAAAATTAAAATGGCAATAATGTTAAGTGGAACAACATTCAACTCCTTATTGGATAACCTATTAAATTTAGAGCCACAACACTTGACCAAATGTTAGATATAGCTACATACACTGTAAAAAAAAAGATACTTAAAAATGAGTATCTATACTTACTGGATTTCCTTTAAGTATAATAGCATTGTAAACGGGCGTATGACATACTCAAATGCAAGTAACCGTACTTTCTCAAAAGTATCAATGTGATTTAATATTACTAATCTCAGCTTCTGCGTAAGTGACCTTAATGAAATGTGACAAAATCAAAATAGTAGTTCAGGAGATGGTTTTCCACATTATTTGATGTCGATTGCTTAAATAAAAACTGAGCTATTATGACAATTATTTTATTTCCAATAATTTACAGAATTATTTTACTTTTGGCACACCTTTTCTAACATTTCTTCTGTTTATAACTTTTTAATGTCGCCCTGGTAGTTTAACAGATAACGCACTGGACTACGATGCTGAGGATCTGGGTTCGATTCCCGATAAGACTTGGGTGTAATTGTCGATACTTATCAAAAATGATTTATGTAGGCAAGCATCTACTCGTATTTTATTACATGTCTTTTTCAAAATTGAAACAAAATTGATATATTCGGACCCATGATAAGCATAGAATGCAATGAAAAATTAGCACATTTTACTTATTGTCAAGTACCTAATTTTCACAGTGTACTAGAGGAAAATGGTGTTGGTTCATTTTCGTATTTTTGGGACTTAGACCAATTGCAAAAAATATGAGCCAGTTGATACCAAAAGTGCCTTAAAAACATCACATTGGTACAAAATCAACTTTGTTTCTTGCCAACGCATATTGGGACTTTTAAATACACGAAGATTTTTTTAACTCTAAATCCTAAGGCAATATTCATTTTAATAAAGCCTATTTCGTAAAACTTACAAAATTAGGATAAATTCTGCAAAAAAATATTAGATAATTACAAATACAAAATACAGATTTCTGTTTCGTATTAAAATTATTTATTTATAATGTTACAACGCTTCCAAAAATGGCGCATAATATTTTCAACTGAAATACCGATAGCTTATTTGACATTGACTCATTTGTTCCACGCTAACGGTACAGGATTAAGTCTACAGGTAACTTGTCTCTATTTAGAAAAATAGGGACATAAATACGCTATTTTATACAAAATAAAATCTATTACCAAGACATTAAATTGCCTTGACATTAAAATACGTGTTAGTAGGTATATTATGAATTTTTAAACTTAATTTTAAAATCTTACCTAAAATTGCTCAAATAGTAAAATATTTTTTTTTACATATGTTATACTTCTATTAATATATTAAGTAAAGCAAAACTGTTCATGCATTTGGTTTATTTATGCTTTTCACGCATTAATATAGTTCAATAAAAGCCAGATGTATAACACCACATCCTTTGCAATAAATATGTTCAAGGAAATAATAGTGGAAGACGTGTAAAATAGAAAGGAAATGTTATTTACAATGGTACTTTCCGCTTACTGAAAAGTTTCCAACTATTTACGTCATGGCCAAGAAGAATAAGAATGAACATTTAATCTGAAATCCAATTTTAACAATTGGGAACCTAAACGCCAAATTGGCGCTGTACCGTCAACGAGGAATCCACATACAACAATAACAAATTAAGCTAATCGAATGTAAAATTCTGTTTCAGAACATAGCGCATCTTCCTTGGTGTTTTCAGCAGCAGCTGGCACCCGACATCATGTTCCTGGCGAAAATGAGCGCGAGTTGTGTGCCTTTCAGCAGAAAGCCCACCACCGCTTCACATCCAGGGCAGCACGCCTCCAGAGGGCAGAGGAGGACGTAGAACGGGGCGCAGAAGAAACCCACGGGATACCCGACGAAGATCATCAATAAGAACCAACCGATGGACAACAGACACCTGCTCATGTCGATCCTACCTGGGAGGGGAAGAATATATTCAAGTGCAGTAATTGTTTTTTTATCCCTTCTTGGTCGGCGTCGTATGTTATGCGTCCAGCATTGTTTGACCCGTAAGGTCCTCAGGTTTGGTTTGGTTAAATAACGTCGCACTAGAGCTGCACAGTGGGCTATTGGCGACGGTTCGGGGCCTATCTCGAAGGAAAGACCCGGGAACGAAGCCTCGTATTTTTGAACCATGGTCAGATGACGAGGACAGCACCTGAGCTGGCACCCAACGCCTTCAATAGACGTCGGGACTTTGGACCCCGATCAGATGGATCGTGCACCAGTCCCGTATACACGCCGTTATTTTTTGTGGATGTTCTGGACGACATTCTAGTATTTTGGTAGCGAAGTTGGCAACCCTCCGATTGCAATACCACTACTTTTTACTATTCTTTAGTCTAGTCCATCGCAAGGTTTTGAACCGGGGACCCTTGGTTTCCCAGCTGACGCCTAATCCACTCGGCCTCGTAAGGTCCTCTGAGACACGCGGATCAGACAATGGGAAGGAAGGATAAGAACAAAAGGACGATAAGCAGGATAGAGACACAGCAAAAACAGTCGGCATGAGAACTTCATCAAAGTTATGAAATTGAAGGAAGGTTTTAATGAGGAATTTATAACAAAAAATCTTCATTAACTGCAGGAATTTTTTTTTAAAGAAAAGATTTTTAGAACTGAAAAAAAAAAAGAATGCAGTTTCGGCTTTTCAACTTTGATTACATTTTTATGCTGACTTATAAAAAAAAATTATAATTGGAAATCAATGGAGATAGCTTTTTTTAAATTTGCGTAAAGGTAGTCGATTTGTCACTTTTTTAAATTATGATGCTTAAATTTTTCACACAAGCTAGACAATAATATTCAATCGATTCTTTTGATTAACATCTTATCTGATAGCTTATGGCATCATTTAGTGCCTTTTGTTACCTTTATTTTAAAATATCATTTATTTATAAGTTTACTTAGCTAAAGCAGTAATTATATCATAAAAAAAATATCTGGCCGTGGAACATGCCCTCACGTTTTTCTTCTGCGATGCTTGCGTTTTGGATTCTAAACGTTGGATTGGTTGGTCAATTCAATAAATTAACCAACCGGCTAGACCGGTGTCTCGGAGGGGAAGCACGGCCACTGCGGAGAAAAAGCACTAGGACATGTTCCCCAGCTTAATTGACAATATTTTCGAGATTTAACACTTTAAGCGGAGTTTATTATCGGAGGGTTGAGCCATTCTAATATTTTGCCAGTTACAATTGTTTGAATTGTCAGAATATTTCATTTTCAAAAATAAATTATTCTTCAGAAAGGAGTCTTAAAAAGACCGATATGCCCCTCAATATAACTTTAGAAAAGTAAAAAACACTTCATGCGGCGGCATTCATACATTTTTATCGTAGTTAAGGAAAGAAAGCACAGCTTTTCTCAAGGAAAAGTCTAGCGACAGGGTGTGCAGTGTTGAGAACCTTAGTGCAGTTGGCTTGGTGATTTGGTATCACAACTTTTTTTAGCCACAATTACGATGTTTTTTTAAAAAGAAGGATGTAAGTGGAATGTACATATAAACGACTCATTTATCTAAGAAGTTTGGAAATTCTGAGTCAATTATGTATTGGGTAATTTAACAAATATAAACTGGACCTCGAGTATCTTATCTTCCAGTTTCCGAATTTGAAAAGAGCTTATTGACATTAAGTCTTCTAAGAACGTAGAGTTTTCCTTGGTTAGTTTCGGACTGCTTAAAGATAATTAAAGTGATTAATTCATAGAACAAGACTGGATTCGCATATGACAATAAGAATAATTATTTATAATATTTTGGAAAATTTCCAAAGGCGAATTTAAATTTGCACTGTTAAAATAACTACCAGAAAACTGAGTATGTGAGATCTATTTACGGTAAGTTTTGGATCTTCTTCAAGCCCTGAACCTCTCCGCACTTGTTATAAGCTACAATCGCACTAGAACTGTACATTGGGCTATTGGCGACGGTTCAGGGTCTATCTCAAAGGAAAGACCCGGGAACAATACTTCGTATATTTGAACCATGTACAGATGACGAGGAGAACACCTGAGTTGGCACCCGACACAACATCAATGTACATCAGGGCATTGGACCCCGATCAGATTTGCATCAGTCCTGTATACATGCCGTAGAAATTGGAGGCAAGTTCGGATGACGTATGGTTACTTTTCAATGAATCTGACAAAGCTCCGATCACACGTTTGCTGCATTTTAACACTTTTGTCAAGTCTCTGGTATCAGCCGTATTCGAAGTAGCTACCCACTGGCTGTTAGCCGATGACGAAACCACGGGCCCCTCGGAAACCGTTCGAAAACCTTACGTGTACTATATTTGTTAACCGGAAAGCTTGAGTTGACTGTAATTGTGTATTTAACCGGAACAGTGCTATTTACATCGTTTTTAGTACGCTCTCAATAAAAAATCGAACAATTTTCTTTTATCAATGTGCGTCGTAATAACTTACAACCGTTCAGAAACAGAACTTCACGTTTCCATACGATTTGCTTTGTGGTTGGCATTACTACGACTTTCGTCTCTGTTGAAAATATAATAACCATATTAAGATCAAATGAAAAAAAAAAACGCATGCGCACAACGCATCAGTTCATTTGGCGACTTTTTGAAAATACTGTGCCAACCCGCTATCGCACGCAACTCTTCACCGCGGAAAGTTTCCATGCATAATTAATCACAAATAGATAGCTTATGCAAAATAAAGTCCAATATTTTAGAAAATCTATAACTAAATAGAGTTTTAACTACAAAACAAAAACATAGTAAAATATAAACCGTTTACCTTTCAAGTGCAAATATTTCAATGAAAATATTTGTCAACAAGGTCCGTTGATGAATCCCAAAGAATCCTATAAAGCACTAGTAGTAAACGATACTTTCTTTTAAAGCAGCAGTTGCTTTTTATGCAGTACTATATGGTTTTTAAGAGCAGATAGAATTCTGTAACATTTCTTGACGACAAACTTCGAATTGATTACATTTTTGAAAATGATTGCCATTTTCTCTATATTAAAGTTCCCAAGAGAGATTTCATATGGTTTAGAGTACCAGGGTCCTGATATCGGATCGGAATCCTTATCGGAAGGGAAATTTTGTTTAACACATAAGTTAAAATGATTTGCCCTGAGGTATGGAAAATCATTAGATATGGTACGATACAAACACCAAAACGTTGGAAGTATTTTTTTTCTTTTAATAGTTTGGTTTAGTTACTTAACGTCACACTAGTGCTGCACATTGGGCTATTGGCGACGGTTTGGGACTTATCCGGATTGGTTTGGTTTTGTTAATTAACGTTGCACTAGAGCTGCACAGTGGGCTATTGGCGACGGTTCGGGGTCAATCTCGAAGGAAAGACCCGGGAACACATACACATTCATACAGGCACCTCGTTATTTTAGAACCATGGTCAGATGACGAGGAAACACCTGAACTGGCACCCAACGCTTTCAATAGACGTCGGGACTTTGGACCCCGATCAGATTTATCTTGCACCAGTCCCGTATACACGCCAGTATAATTTGTTGGATATTCTGGACGACTTTCTAGTATTTTTGTAGCGAAGCTGGCAACCCTCCAATCGCAAGATCACTACTTTTTTACTTTTCTATGTCAAGTCCATTTCACGGATTCGAACCACCAATCCTCTGATTAGTAGCTGAACGCCTTACCAACTGAGCAACTGGGGCTCGGGACTTATCCGGAAGGAAAGACCCGAGATTGGTTTGGTTTTTGTTAATTAATGTCGCACAAGAGCTGCACAGTGGGCTATTGGCGACGGTTCGGGGCCTATCTCGAAGGAAAGACCCGGGAACGATGCCGGTTAGCTGTAAAAAGTATTAGGAACAGCCTATAACATAGGTTGAATTAAAAAATATGTGTACTTACAATTATTATGTATTAATCTTTAGAACAAGGTCCTGGTTCATGTTGATTGAACATTCAGTAGTTTGAAAAAAAAAATATGTGTTTATATTTGGTGCTTATATCTTCAGTTAACACGTTCAACCATCACGTTTTTTAGTGCACTAGAATTTTTGCTATGCCAACGATAACTGCTGAAAGCAAATGGCTGGCTACCATCTACATTTGCAAAGCTAACACACACTCTTGCTTATTTTTCTCGGCTTTTGAAGCTTGTGTAGTGTCAGGTAGATTTCTGCAAAACAAACCAAGTCTGGTCAAAATGATAAATTTGGTTCAACTGATAACCCTCCTTTTTAATCACATCATTCATGTTTTTTCTAAACTGTTCAACAAATTCAAAATCTGCACTAGAACTGTTCAATGTTTAACTCAAAATTAGAAACGTAAAACTAGTTAAATAAAAATAAACATGCTCTTCTAATATTAATTTTTTTTAACTGTCCGTTATAAGGTTCTACTACATCTATCATATTAAATCAAGTAAACTTTTACATACGCCATTAAATAGAACTAATATTTCAACCAATGACGAAGTAAAAATATATTTTTAAGGTATTTTTGTTTAGTAGTTGTTTACATTCCCAGCAAAACTTAATTTAATGCGAAGTTGTGAAAAAGCCCTTCTTAAAACTTACAAATCTAATTGCTTTTAACAACAATAAATAAACCGTTTTGGAATAATGATAATAATAAAAAATATTTTTGTATAGTTTTTACTATTAAAATTTAAATAATCAGCTACTACACGCAAGTTAATTTTTACTACATATAATGATAGAAAGAGGTATTTACAGTACGAGTAGAAAATCCTTATTGAAATGTCATGTAGTATTGCTGAGTAATACAAAATCAGAATAAACGAAATGAATTAATTTTTAATTAAACACAATTATGTACAACAGAAAATGTTGGAAATAGAAAACACAATTAAATAAGGTCCGGAAAATAGAAGCCATTACTTAAGTACAATGCATAAAGTTATTATTCAATAAGCACTCATGTACACTATAGTAAACATGCAGTTAATATTCAACTTTCTAAGTGATTACGTTGAGCTTGCAATTTATGGCTACAACCGTTTGAAACCTAAATACAGTTTTTTTATAAAAAAAAAATCAAATTAGCATAATTTTACGAGGCATAGCTTTTAAAAACTATAACGGAAAAGATACTAAATTATAAGACAACTAAGGCATCCAATTTTACATTATATATATAAAAAATAAATACACTTATTCCGCATTTGCATTTTCACAGATTGTCATTGGCTAAAATGTTACAGTTTATCTGTATATTTACAAGCAATGTTTAAATATAAACACAGTAACATTAATATCTTTAACTATTATCTACACAAGATGTAAGTGCATCCTAAGAATAGTTAATCTGTTTCATAACAATCACATACCACAACAAGCATTGTTAATGCTCCTAATGAAAGCAGCACTATTGTCATCTAAGTCACATTAAGGGCGCATATTCCCACGAATCGAGGCGTTTGCATTTAAAAAGGGGTAAATCCATTCACTTGAAGTAGTCAAAAGGATTGGTCTTGCATTACACTCTTTTACATTTGTACGCCAAAATGCAGTGTTTTAAATCAATATAATTGAGGAAGAGATTGTTTAATAAATTTTAAGGCCATATTTAGCTTTGTCAGGCAATTTAGCTGCTCTTCCTCAACAAAACGGTTAACCCTTTGCACTCCATTGGGGCCGCTCAGGCGACAACATAACGACTCGTTCTTTTGGTTACCTGTTCATTAAAATAAAATCGAAAAGTATCTTGTATGTAAAACACATTGATCTTTTTTTAACTTGTTCTCTTGCAGACCCAAAGCAGATTATGATTTTTTTTCCCTCTATGTGCATAAAAAATTCTGGGGTAAAAACAGAAAAAGGAATAACTGTTCTTTAGAAAGAATACAGATGTCAAAATGTTCTTGGAGTGGAAAGGGTTGAAGCTTTCAGCATACCTGCACAACCTATTGAAAACAAGCAAAAAAACATGAATTGAATACTTCTAATCATTCAGAACATATTCAAAACCAACCAAGTGCATTCATGGGTTGCCACTCACAATTAAGATACATATTTCCTGACTTCTAGGTATTCCAAAAAGTTTTTTTTTTTTTAAATTCCAAGATTGAAAATTACATGCAGACATATATTTTTTTTCAAAATATAGTAATAAAAATAAAGTGCTTATAAATAATAACCTAGCGACACAGAAAATCAAGAAATTTTTAATTTATATTTTCATGACGAAAAGAAAATTACAGCAGTGAATAAAATATGAATATGTATGATGAGTAAACAAACATTTACATGAAACTTTTTGATTTTTTTTTCTTCTTTTTACCAAATTTTTTAGGTTTGAAATTTTTGCTGACATAATCAGGTGTGTATAAGAACCCCAATACTAAAGGAAATAAGTTCTTTTAGCTTGAGGATTGACTTGCCCTTACTACGAGGACTCAAAAAGTTTAGTTTTATCTTAGTGGCATTGCTGGGAAGACAAATCCGACACTTTTTACTTGGATTGACACTTTTAGCTAGAGCATATCACCTTGTAAAAATGCTTGTCAGAATATGCCTTCGTATATTGATGCTTAAGTATCCATTTCTTATTGTCAATGGATTAGACCTATTTTGAATGCAAACTCCTTAAATGTGCCTTGTAAATTTGTTTTCATTTTAAAATACATCTATTCGAAGCAATGTTCTTGGGGTAAAGAAGGTGAAGTAGTCAAAAGGGTAATGATGGAGCAAGCTGAGCTTAGCAACACTTAACCTGACATGTCGGATGATTGATATAGTTTATGGATTTCATTATGCATATAAACATATATTTTTCTTATATAATGTATCATAAAATAACACTTTGAGTTAACAGGTTATTTTATATACACTTTCTTAAAACCACACAGTCAAATTAGTGCTTTTCTTGATAATATATATATTGTGACCAAAACTTTTTAGTCAAGCAATGTACCATATTAAACAAAATGATAATTAATGATATTTTGAAATATAAAATAGTTTTACAATCATAAAATGATATTTAAATGGAAGACTTGTAATAAATATAATTTGCATTCATTTTATTCAAATACCAATTGAATTACTTTAAGTTTTCAAATAATGTGTACGCACGTTAAATTCACATAGTTCGTACGCTTAAACAAAGTTATATATTACAATTGTAAGTCATAATATAAATAATTTTTATTCTTTAGTGAATTGTATTCGCACATTGCACAAGTGATAATAAACTGACTGTACACAGACATATTCAAACAAAAGTTCAGGACGAAATTGAGCAAACAAGTTAAAGAAAACATACTAGAAAAAGAGTTGTTAAAAAAAATTGGTCACATATGAATGCACAATTTTTTGTTATTGAAGACAATAAAAAACTAAAAACAATAGTCTTCATTCAAATAATTATTTCTTTCACTTTCCCCAGTCGTTCCTCTTAAAAAGGACCACAGTTGAAAAATACACATTTAACGACTTTTTGCATAGAGGAGATCACTTTATCTATAAAACTAGTATTTTAAATACAACTCTAGAGGCACACCTGTATATCCAATTGCTCAAGCACATCAAAGTCAATACATTGCCATATTGTGGAATACGCCTATTTGCAGTTGGGACATTTTAATCAAGGACAGTCAACATGCTTGCAGTTATTTTCCAATTTAAATGTAATTTTCATATGGATAACTAGTCTTAAAAGTTATTTGACTTGATAATTGCACAGCACCTCTTTACAGCGGGCAGATGTTACGCAGGACAAAATTAGGTTGTGCTTTTGTACAGCGAATTACAGGTGTTGTCCGAATCCCATAGGGACCACCACCCTCCTTCGAAAGGTACGCACAGTCTCATTTTGCGACATTCTCCACGTAGCTGGCAGGGTACAGTCCAACTCTGCCATCTTTGCGGCCCTTGCACCAGCCTTGCTCATCTTCATCTTCTAGTTTCTCAAAAACTTCACCTGCAAAACGAAATATTACTTGTAACAAACTGCAAGTAATTTAACTATAGTTAAATGATAAGTTTTAAAATATGGTGCCTTAATGGGTTACGTTAACCTTTAGAGGGCGGGTGTTCGGTTTTAACATGAAATTCTGGTAGTAATATTAACCAGTTGTCTTGAAAAGGCAAAAGCAATTTTCAATCAGTCACTGGAAGGAAAAACCTTACAAAATGTAAGAAGGTTTGTAAAGCAATTTTTGATTGTTGGAATATTTTGTTAAAAAAATATATTAAACAGGCAAGTGATGATCAAACTAAAAATTAGCTCAAATTTTATTTTTATGGGGACCAACAACAGCATTAATACTTGAAATGAGACATTTAACAAAATGAAATACAACAGCAAAATCTCATGCCTGGTTTTAAAGACCAGCTCGACATAGATCTTTGAAATCATGCAATCTCGACCAGATTTCGGTCTTAAAATTGAACAGTGACTCTACAACACCATTCTACTTACATTTCAGGTAAATTAAAACTTTTTCCAGAGTTTAGAGGTGATACATTATGGCATATTTATATTTATTGAAGTACATATTTGGAACTTTCTGAATTGCAGCATTTATTGATTACTTCGTTTAGAAACAGGTGAAACTAATGGTACGATTAACATCTTCTCAATAATTACAACAAGCCGTGTCACTAGAATTGTTGTAAAGCCAATTAAAATGCCTTTACACCCATATTCGTCACATTTCTAATGCACATTCTTATTTGATAAAATTTACATATGCTCAAATTTTACGATTTCATACATATTTTTTTAGGATTCAACTTCAAGAGTAGAGAATACTAGTAAGAAACTTTAAAATCAGCGATAGAATTCATACGAATTACCATTTTTAAAAGTCAACTCGTCGGCCTCGGCCCCTTCATAGTCGTAAAGTGCCTTGACAGGAACACCAGGTTCCCCATTGTCCACCAAAGCTTCGTTCGAACCTTCGTCCCAATCTTCCTGGTCGTCATCGAAAGGGTTCTGCTCTTGCTTGCCATTCCTTAACAGATAAACAAGATGTCAGACATTGTTAGTGAAAAAGTATTTTAGGCAAGGTAAACTAACTTGCCATATATTTTTTCACAGCTCTAAAAATAAATAAATTAATGTACAATTTATAAAATATCCTTAACCTTTTCACCTACAACATAGTGGCTTACGGTATGTTGATGGAGCCATAAGCAAGCAACACGTTCCAGACTCGTGGTTTGCAGATAGGGCTCAACAAACACCACGAGTCAAGCGTGAGATTAAGGCTGTGACAACTTGGTGGGCATGCTATCGAATTTAAGATTGTTTCAAAATTAAATGGCAGTGTTCTCGAGTCTTTCCTTTGAGATAGATCTCAAACTGTCACCAGCAGCCCCACTGTGTAACTCAACCAACCAAACATCTTAAGACATTAAACAAGTTGTACCTTATGTAAGCACTTCCATAAGCAAGCAAGCAACATGTTCCAGACTTGTGGTTTGCAGATAGGGCTCAACAAACACCACGAGTCAAGCGTGAGATTAAGGCTGTGACAACTTGGTGGGCATGGTATCGAATTTAAGATTGTTTCAAAATTAAATGGCAGTGTTCTCAAGTCTTTCCTTTGAGATAGATCTCAAACTGTCACCAGCAGCCCCACTGTGTAACTCAACCAACCAAACATCTTAAGACATTAAACAAGTTATACCTTATGTAAGCACTTCCATGCCATAAGACACATGCAATTGGCACAACTTCGAATGCTCATTTAAGCCCTGAAATGGCCCGACAAGAGTCGGCTGACACATGCCTTTGGAATTATCATAGATCAGGAAGATAAGAGGAAGTGAAAGATCAGCCGAAGATTTTTTTTCGTATAGGTATGTTATTTCTAGGGATACTTTTTATGTTGACTGGCTTAAACAAATTGTGTTTTTAAGATTGTCTAATAGAGCATGTTTAACAAAAAAGTTATCCTTATGCAAGTTTAGATAAACTTTTTTACATTAGTTTGCATAAAAACATAAGTCAAAATATTAAAAATTGAAATCCGTAAAAAGCAAAATAGTTTCCCATAGAGATGGGAAGCAAAAAATGGCATTTTACTACCTTTTAAATACCATTCTTTATTTTAAATCATTATAGTTCATATTTGGTCTGTAAAGGGAATTTAGCAGGTTAATGCTATAGCTTTGAATAAAATTGTGCTATTGAGCATTAAAATGGTATATGCATTATCGGTAAAAGTTGTTTTTAAGAATTTAAGTGCATAACGCGTATGTTTTTTTAATTGGCAAAACCATCTATTTAAAATTTCTGACGTATGATAGTAACGGTAATATTAGTTTAAAATTTGCGTTTCAGAGTAATCTGTTTATTTTAGAACTAAACTGCTGTCTAAATGTCACAATAATGAAGTTTATATATTTTAAGCACTATACTTTTTTTTGTATTTAGTAGTGTCATTGTTTGAAATTGCTAAACATAAATGGAAATTTTAAAGTGTCCTAACAAAACAACCACTTTGCAAAAACAAAACTGTGGGTTAATTGGTTAATATGAACAATGAAAAATGTTATGTTAAACATTATATTTAAAGGAAAGTTAAATAGATTTAAGTATGGTTATATATAAAAACAGTTATATTAAAGAACAGTAAATGCCAGCACAAAGCACAGTAAAGGCCATGAAAAAAAAAGCACTCCACAATAGTTAAATATTTAAAAGGAAATATAAAGAAATGAATGAATTAATATACACAGCAAGTAACATTTATTTTTAAATAAATAATGGAGATTAAAAATATGCATAGTATCACATTGCCAAAATATCATGCTTCTAAAAAACAACAGAAAAGTTAATGGAAAACTAAAAGAAAAGCTTTTAAAATTCATAATCCAAAAAGCATTTCATTGCATTGACTTTCTACTTAAATTGTGTGTTGTTTCCTCCATTCTCTTGAAATAAGTATAATCGATTTGTCTCTAATTCTATGTTTAGATTTTTCTTTATATTAAACTTTATTTTATGTTAAGTGTATCAAATCGCATTTAAAGCTTTTGACCCCTTTGGATAAACCCCTAAGCTAGTTACTGTTGTCATAGTTGTAAGAGCCATTTTCGAACAACATCAAATAGACCTAAATTAAACAACGATACCGAAAGTACGAACCTGAAAGCCTCGCTGTAAAATCTCCAAGACACCAATAAGTGGTATCATTGTAGAATTATCTCTTCATGAGAAATTTTATTCCAATAGACACAGATTAACTTTTATAAACCTTCCTTCTTGGTAAATTATAGATGCTCTTAAAATAAGTAGGAACGCTAGTAACTCAACATTGAATTTCATTCCAAAATCTATACTTTTTCTTTTATTCTTTACGGGCGAAATTTTTTAAAGCAGACTAAATTTTAGTAGTACATAACGTTAAACAATAACCTTAAGTATCAGCCTGGTTTGAATCAATGGAATGTTTGTTATGGAACATAATTCAAATGAAGACAGATTTCAGCCTGTTGCAAACAATTGCCAGTTTATTTTCTGCATAATGAACTGATGCTATAGCAAAATGTTGTTATTATTTATGTAACGTTTTTCATGTAATTTATGTATGTTTGTCATCTCTACAAAAATGGTTCAGGGTATTTCGGAAATGAATTACGGTGACAGACTTAAACTTTAGACATGTATACAAATGAGGAGAGGAGGATTATAAGGAGCCTAATTCATCTAGCTATTCAAATTTGAGTGATGTGGAGGAATTGGAATTTAATTTGTTAATAGGACTAGAGGTCATGGACTCAAGCTATACAAATCACAGCTTAATTGAGAGGGTAGAAAGCATTAGTTTAAAAAATAATAGGGAAATAAACAAATGGAATAGGTAGCAGCCTGATAATGTTGTTAATTCTTCAGCAGTAGGTAGTTTAAAAAAAAAAACTCAGCTGGATAGGCATTGGAAAGACAAAACTTTGTGTTAGATCCCAAACCTTACTGGGGCAAGAGCCTGTAGTTAGTTATCAGTATTTATATTTAAAAAATATTTTAGCTGGGACATAATAATAACAGTGACCTATACTTATGTAAACATTGTACATAATTCAATGGACATCAATGTTCACTATCATAATCATAAACATGATAATTTAATATAAACTATTTATAATTCTATGCAACTGTAACATACACTTAATAATATGCTGATATGGACATGCAATTCTATATTATATGTATTGGAGAAATTCACAAACAAATTATTTAGCTTCAAAGTAATGCATTTAGATTTTTTGTAAAGCATGCAGAAAAATTCAAAAGCATAGAAAAAATAACACAAGGCTTCATGCTGCATAAGCAAAATGGAGGAATCGTTTTCATTACGTATCGTTTTCTCTTTCTTCGAAATCTTCATTTTCACCCACCTCAAAAGGGTTGTTTGGAAGTTTTTGGCTAACATAAAGAAGTAAAATAGGTGATTACGCAAACTCGTAATGTTGCTTATTATATATATTGAATAAATTCAGTGTAAAATGTCGACACCTTTCACAAGCAATAACTTGAAGTCCTTAGTTAAAATGGATATAAATATATGTGTTTTCAAATAAATCAAATAGAATTGATCACAGTGTTTTGGCACCCCTTGGCAATTAAAAAAAATCACGAATCCAAGCTGACGTTGAGTTGCAAAGTATTATCTTTTAAAATAAAATCTTACAGTTATCTCCAAGTTAAAGCAGATTACTAACTAGTTTAGGAATTTATAAACTAATTAGTGTATTAGATAAGACTTTCATAGAAAAACTCACAAATAGTATAGGAAAAAAAATTGATTAAAAAATTTTTTTTGTCAGAAAACGAATATGGTGCTCTGGTAGCCAATCGTGACAAATTACCAAGGGGCCCAGTTCTACAATCAACATAATAAAAGTTTACTAAAAATAACTTTAGATTAGCTGTTTGTTTAGAGCAAAAAAATTGCAAGAGAAAGTGCAACTTACAAATTTCCCCCAGAATTCCTATTTGACGATGACTTGCCTTTATCCAATCGCATTTTTGTCGCTGGACCTTCATTGTTCGTAGTACTACGTTTTTCTTTTTTTGACGCATTTTGTGCTTCAGATGTATATTCCTGAAAAGTCAGCAGCATTAAAACATTGGTTCATTAGAAGAAGAACAAAAAAAAAATAAAGATAATATGCATTTGTAGTTTGCTACACACAAAAATAATAGATTTACCACCTTTTGCTGCTTAATCACATAATTTCTACATAGAATTAAATTTTGATTTATGTAAAAGAAAACATGTGAGTCGTCAAATAAAAATTAGATGAAATTTCACTTTCATGGGAATCCACAAAATAATTAGTTGGATAAAAAAAATCATTCAATAAAATAGAATTTGCAGATAGAATTACATGCCTGGTAGAAGTTGCATGTTCAATGGCAATAAATAATAATAAAAAAAAAACTCCATAAAAAAATATCTTCACATTCTTTTTAAGCAAGAGCTAAAGTTTTAAAATTAAACAATAACGACTCGGGGCATATGTTTCTAGAAGTAAATGAAAATTGATTCAACATGTTATTTTAAAATTTTCGGAAAAACATTTATGATGAAAGCAATGTTTCATTTCCTGTAAGCAAATTATCTATTAATATTATGTTGAAAAAAATATGCAATAAATTACATTGAAAGCTTTATTAAATATAAACATTAGATAGAATTAATAACATATAAGGATCCATGTCATCAACATCAATGACAGTAATAAAACTGACTTGAGGTATATTTGAGTTTATTTAATATTCCGTTATGATGTATAAATATTTTAATGCAATTAGTTAATATTGGAGGTATTAGCAAGGTTTTCCAACAGAAAAAATAATAGTATGTATTTCTATTTCTAAATTTTTTTACTTTACTATTTTAAATGTCTGCACCTAACCTTTACTTTTAAATAATTGTCCCAAGCTTGGAAGTCAAGAGTTAAAATAATATAGTAAAGTGATAATTGTAACTAATTAAAAAAGTGTATAGCCAGTAATATTAAATAAATAGCCTAAAGACTGTTTTAACATTTGGCAAGTAAAAAAAAGTTTTAGTATCAAGTCAAAGTTTAACTATCAATCAATTCATGTATTGGTAGTTGGAATACTATTTGAGTTATTATTTTCTCATTAACTCCCATTCCCTTTAGTTTTTAACAAACTTCCAAAACAAATTTAGCCTCAAGAAGGTTGTTATGAATTATAAGTTTTATATATAGAGAAGAATGTTGCCACTTAAAAATAACATACATTTAAATTCCAATTATATGGAAAAAGCAGAATTTAAAGGAGGGGGGGGGGGGGGGGATGAAACAAACTTTAAAGAAAAAAGGCAATTTGAAAATATAGTAAAACTATTTTTTAAAATAGTAACAGAAGAAGGCATAGAACTCTTTGAAATTGATGCCAATTTACACAAATATACCAAATCAGTCTCAAAATGTGGCTTAACGTTTTAAATATAAAAAGTATTAAAAAATTTTTAATGCATATACTTGACTTTTTTTAATCAATTCTGTTAAAATTGGATTTACAATACAATAGTATATAGTTTTAGAAAATCGAAATGATATTGCTGAATATTAAAATGTATATCAATAAAATTAACATAACACAGTAACAGTGGTAAATAAACATAGACACAATATCAGACACAAATAAATGTAAACATAAATCAAAATATACTCAGAATGGCTATGGGAATGAGTAAAAGCAGATACAGTGAATAAGAAACCATGTCGCTCTACTTGTTCACTAGAGTTAAAATGCACCTACACCATAACTATCAGTTCGTGAGGATCCAAAGGCAACCAAGGGATTCTAAAAACCATTTTAAAAACTATAGGATATATAGAATAGAAACCCCAAAGCAGAATATGTTAGACCAGTGGTTCCCAAACTATTTTGGTTGTGGAACCCCAAAATTTGTTGCCAATGATCGCGGAACCCTGAATATTTTTTAATCAATGACTTTTCAAAATATAATATCTGATATTATATGAAACAAGTAGTATTTTGGTATTTCAGATTTTATTGAATTAAGCAAAACTAAAAAAAAAAAAATCATCATAGAAATAATTAATAAAAATACAAAACATAAACTAAAACAAACGGAAAATCTTTCATGTGAAGAATGCACCTGCTTCTTTGATTCCATGATTCTCTTAAAATTGGGCATTAGGTTTGATAACTGAACTCGCATATCTGGTGCAGCATCAAGTCTGTTACGATATTTGGTTTTTGTCGCAACATATTTTGAAAACCCAGCTTCACACAAATAAGTGGTTGCAAACGGCAATAGAATTCGAATAGCCCGTTTTGCTAAATTTGGATATTCATCGAATACATCTGACCAGAATATTGTTAATGAAACTGTTCTAAATTTGGCTTCTAATTGTGTATCCGAACTCAATGCAATCACATTTTCATAATCCATGGAATGGTAAACTTTCCGAGGAAAATGTGAATATATTAAACATAATTTTTTTTTTTATCAAATAAAATTAGTCACGCGGAACCCCTAAATTTTTTCGTGGAACCCACTTTGGGAACCACTGTGTTAGACAGTTACTTTAGATGGGGAATAATCTTGGGTAGGCTGAGAAAAATGTTTATAGTTGATTAATACAAGTCAAAATTTTGATTCAAACTATTTAAAAATTGTACGTAGATATTAAAAATAGAGTTAAAATAAAATGTGCTTTTAATGCGAATGTGGTCAAACGCATAATAAAAATGTTTTCTATTATAGAAACTTGTCGTCTTTTTTAGTTTAAAATAGTTTCTATAACTCTATTAAGAAACTGTTTAGCCACAAGCACGATTTTGGCACCCTTCTCCGAATTTTTTCGATAATTATATTATAGATAGGGCTACCAGACATCCCTGTCTGTATTAACAAAATAATGTTGTCTTAAATTGTTCTCTGCATAGAAAAAAAAATCCTCATCTAGATTAAAAAAGTTAAATAATACAACTGGCTTACAACCTCATAAAAATCCATGAGGTAGGAAGCATTTTCATTCCAAAGACAAACTGCTCACTTCAATTTAATATTTTTTCTGAGCTCTTCCGTATGGATTTGACACAAACTCCTATCTTTAAAGGAAATTTAATTTCCCCCTCAGTCTTCCTATGGATGATTAATTTGCTATAAATGTTAAAAGGCTGTTAGAAAAAATTAAATAAATTATTAGAGTTGACTATTAATGCCTAAAATATAGATTCGATAGAATATCAATTGTATCATCCCTTTTTGAAGAAAGAAAAAAAAATAAAGGATTTTTTTTTGTCATCTATGAGTTTTCAATACTCAAACAGCAATTCATATTTTATATAAGAAAAACTTCAAGTTGTAAATTATTTATCTCTCGATAAAAATAATTTATAATGAATAATTCAAATATGAAAAATGTGTTTTGAAAGTATAAATAAAACTCTTAAAAGTAAAAAAAATCTTTAAGATACCAATATTTCCTACAATGACTTAGGGAGTTAAATATAATTTAAATAAGCAAATTTGCCAAAAAACAATTAAACACATTTGCTAAAAATCGATAAACAATGCAAAATATAATATAATGAAGGGGTTTCTGCTTTGGGGGTGTAGAGTAAAGAAGCAAGAGAAGAAGGAGAGATCCATATCCACATGAGGTTAGTGGCAGAAGAGCTAATAGGGGAATGAAACAAAACAATTATTACAGGTAAATCCTCGCCAATTTTTTGTTGGTTGACCAACAGGATGCCGCTCTCGGGCACAGCAGCTCCCTTTTTGAGTTTGCCAATGTCACGGAACTCCTCACAATAATCCTACAACAAACATTCACAAAAGAAGCAAAACAAAAAAGCAACACGGACCACACATTAAAACACGCTTTTCATTTACAACAAATAGAATATTTTTTTAATTACTATTTCCCCCTACTTTATTTATTTTTAACCAAGTGCAAATTTATATAGATTTCAAAAGAAATGAAAATTTCTCTTTCTAAATAACCTCTAAGTGAAATTACAAACTTGTAATAAGGCAAACAAAAATAAGTTGAAATTTTATATTCATGGTGCCCAATAAGATGATGAATCATCCGATGAAATTTGCAGATTTCTCCTAATCCATGGTAAAACCACATGCCCATTTGCATTATATGTAATTGATACAATAAAAATCATAATATATGGAATTATTATGCCATAAAAAACATCAATTTTGCTATAAAAAACATCTATTTTGCTATAAAAACACCTTGAAAAAGCATAGAATTCTTTGAATATTGCTATACAAAGTACAATAATAAAACTTAAACAAATCCGGATTATCACTTCTCATCTAGCATGTCTGTTGTAGCAGCATTGGGTAAAAACCATCATGGTATAATAACTATTTGTCAAATGTGTGTTCTTAGAAAGAATTTGATTATTAGCTTTAAAATAAACTTTCGCAATTTGAAGTACAAGTATCTCTCAACTTTTAAATATTAGCACTATCGGTTGCTGCTATAATATGAAGTTTCATTTTCTCATAGTCGCCCTAGTATTTAGCACTCATATTAATCGAGTAAATTATTCCAAAATGGCAAGTGTGGCACTTTATTGAGATAGCCGCACTGGTACTGTGGTTAAATAATTATAAAATTATGAATTACTGAAAAGATAACTTAATCACAATTTAAGTAGCAATTACAAAATAAACGTTTAATTATATTTTGTCACATAGAGAGCACAAGTTAAAAACAAATGGTGATTAGAAATATGAAGAATATTAAGAAAATGCATAAATATTGACAGATTAAAAAAGTCTAGAATCAAAATTGTATGCAAAGTTTATAATAATAAAAAAAGAATGCAAACAAATAAATAAGAAAAGTGTTTACTTCAAACTGAGGCCAGTTCATTGCCATGCCAACGCCATGGTTATTTGACCACCATTTTAAATCTTTTTTAGCATCTGCATTCTGTATGCTATGCCGATATTCTTCATATATCTGTGGAAGCCTTTAAAATATTTAATCTGAGTTAAATTTAATATTCAGGAAAAGCTAAATACAGATTTTTTTAGTTGGATATCTTTAACAAATTATAGAATAAAAAACCCAACAATCCACTTAAGAATAAATTGCACATGAAGTGTCATTAAAAGAATTGTTAAAAAAATTTATAAACTTTTTCTTATAGAAAAACTTTTTGAAAGTTCTGAGGTCTCATAAGATTTAATGAAAAATATTTTTTTGTTCTTAATTGTCTCTGAAATGTTTCAAATGGTATAGAATATTCTGCTTAATCTACAAAAGAAAACACATAATATTGTTCATGAATTTTATGTGAATACATAACATATTATTTCACTATAAAATGGGTAATATTGGGCAATTTTTTATAATTAAAATGAAACATCATACTACAAACAATTTTAATGAGTTAGCTTTTTGTTACTTTTAGAATTCAGTGTGTTTCATATGAAGCAAACAATACATTTATATAATGTTCTAAAAATTTGTAGCTTTTTAAAAATCAATAAAAATTTATAGCAAAATAAATCAAGTACCGTAATGTTAAATTTTTTTTCATTATTATGCCTACACTAAATCTGCTAATGTTTCAAGAAACTTAAAAGTAAAAATATTTTGCAGTTTTAAATGTGTTGAATATAAAAACTACAAAAATTAAATTTAAACTATAAAAAAATTAATTAACTGTTAAAAAATTGTCATAAAAGCTTAATAAAAAATTCAACATGCCTTATATAATGTTTTTAAATTTTTTTTTTTGTTTTATTCGAAAAAAAACAAAATATTTTTTGTAAATAAAATTATTTTTATGGTTCCTGAAGCTCTTTTGACAGTAAAAATAGCACATTTTTGGTAAATGAGAAAATATCATAGAAATCTACAAAATTTAATAAACTAATCCTACAACCATACAAAATGATGGAAATCTATACATTGTATAAACTATTTATATAAGTTAGCAGGTATCAGTTACACCGATTTAAGAAGGTTTAAATATACGGGTGGCTTGGTTGACAAATGGCTTAAGTCACAAAAATCCAAAAATGAGCTAAAATTTTCTATGATTAGGCTGCTGGATCCTTCATTTGGCCAAGTGGCAGTGGCGGATTTAACAGGCGGCAAATGGACAGTTGCCCCCCCCCCCCCCTGTCTTAGCTCCATTGGGGGCCCCCTCGAATCCAAAAATTAGAAAAGGGAGGAAGAGAAATAATTGTTTCTTTTATTTTTTAACATATTTTAATTTTACTAAACATTTCACTGGAATTATATGTTTGGATTCCTTTATCCATATGCATATGAGTAGACAGGTGCCCCTTTTTCAACGGGCCTGGGCCCACTCCTCTTTACAGAGCCCCATTATCAAATAGGTCCGTGCAAACAGCACTTGTACTTAAGTTTCTGATCAGCCCCCAAATAAATTTAATTTCTATGTAGCAAATTATTTATTAGAAAATGGGCCCCCTTCAAACATTTTTGCCGCCTGGTCCTTTTGTCTTAAATCCGTCACTGCCAAGTGGTATGGATCACAGTTCAATAGGTTCCCAATAATGAGGAGTTGAATGACATTCCAAATGAAGTTGAGCAGCAGACTTTAAATGTTGTTGCCTGAAAATCCCGTTTTTGGACTTATAACCATTTGGACTGTCAAGCCGTCCATACAATTTTAGACAACATATAAAGCCCGATTGAAAAAAAAACCCACACAAAATGAACAGAAGTTGGCTGTAAATTGACTTTTAAAATAGTTAAAAAAATTACGAATACAAGAAGATAAAAGAGAGAATAGGCTCTTACTCTGCATCAGTGGAGATGTTGAGACAGCCGTGTATCCCAAAGAGCATCTCTTTGAAAAAGTCCAGCCTCTTCTCTTCAAACTCTTGGCACTTGTCAAATACAACGGTCATGTCCTCCATGTACTTGGCATTGTAGTCGTTGATTTCTTCCAGCGCCTGCTCGTACCTCTCTTTTGCACGCTGAGCTTCAAATTTACATTTGGTGACACGGTCTTGTAATTTAGTAACCTAAAATTTTACAAGAAAAAATTATATTCACTATATTAAAACTGGACATATGTATATCAATAGCGTAATGCACAAACCCATTAGCCTTGTGCTTGCTATTATTTGCTTACATTAAAATGTTAAACCTATGTAGAAAAAGAGTAAATCAAAATTTTTCTTACAATTTCCAATAAAAGTTATAATAATATTAATTTTTTTCTGAGTAAGGGAGTATTGTTTTGTAATAAAAACTTGTTATAAATCAAAACAGAAAATATGTTAGAATGTACAATAAATTAAACTTATTACAATGTCAAACTTATAACTTATCTTAATAAGTATTCTAAATTTATCACTGGAAATTCTTAGGGTTACTTTAAAGAAACCTTTAATCGAAATCACATATTAAAATATAAAACTATCTACTTTAGCAAGCACTATATATGTAATGAATCTTATGTAATATTATTATTAGAAATACTGTGATGAATCTTAAATTTAAAATATATATATTTATTGCATAGTTAGAAACCCAAACAAAATGCATTTTACAGTTGCAAAATTTTTCATGAAATAAATACTATTCATTTAAAAAAAAAAATTAAAAAAATATATATCAAACTGAAATATGATTTAAAGCTTGGTACTAATAACTTAAAGGTTTAAAGTTTAAGATTTCTTGCCTGATAAGCAAACATCTCCTTTCTTAGCTTTCTTTATCATTTTTCTCAAAAACTGAACATTGTATTGCCCTTAGGAAAATATGAAATAAAAGTGAAATTATTTTCAATAATACATAATAGTTACAAATAATTTACTTTCAATACCTGATCAGGAGACAGCGATGTGTCAGCTGAAGCATTTCTTTCTTGGTTGACTGCAGATCTTTCATTTTTACAGGCCTGATGGTAGTCAGCTTTGCACTTATTTACACGGGCTAATAGTTTTGACCATGACTTTTGGGCCTGGAAATAAAATGATGCATGAACACAAGATATAAATTTGGATACACAAGCTTAATACACTAATTCAGAATGTTGGTAATTTGAGACTTACTAGTTAATCTTCCAATTTTTTTTTTATGTTATTGAAATCTGTTAATTTAAATATAAGATGAAAGTTGCTCATACTTTTTATTGGGTAGAGCCATGCATCTGTAATGCCATTTGGGAAAAGTTTTGAATCCTGGATAAGTCATGGATGCTGCTTTGTGTGAGTCCTTATTAGAAGTAATGGTAGTTTGGTAGTTATGCTCTTCCATTAAAAAGGCTACTGTAATCCTTTTCATATAATAAGGTCAAATGCTACCACTAACCATACACTGAACCCATTTCTGCCCCAATTAGCTAAAAAATATTACAATGTATATAATTATTGAGAAAGTCTTGCTTTTCTTTGTTCGTCATTGAATGAATTAGACACATTCAAGAAAAAAGAATTAGGTTTAGAATAAAATAAATTGAAAAATATTAAACTCGCAATTGATAGCCTTGCATACATCTTTTCAGATATTTAACTTTGAAGGCTCATAAACATTTTAAAAGTGAAATGAGAATTTTTTTTTTTAAATTTAAGAATAATTCTGTAACTAGTGGATAGACTAGTAAAAATTTAGTCCCTAGGACACAGATAGGATAATTTTTAATAGTCTTTAAATATTTGCTTGTTAAATATAACAATTTGAAATGCACTAGCACTAAATTTTTAATTAACTTCTTTAGAGGAAAAAATATTTTTTTTGGGGGAAATTTTTTTTCAGGAGATCTGTACATTTTTCGCAACACACCCTACAGGTACACAAATCCATTAATAGACACATATTAAATATCAAAACAACTATTTTGTAATAATATTATTCTTCAAGATGTATCACCTTTTTAAAACTGTCATCCATTTCCTTCTTTTCCTTTATGTGCATCATGGACTTGTGGAAGTTGTCTTTCTGCCACAGCTTGATTTGTGTGATTATGTCGTTCATGAGCTGGTCTTTGACCCGCATGTGCATGTCGCATCTCCTCTCGGACTCGATTAGGACACTCTTCCACGCAGCTTCTGTTGTGCCATATTCGGGACCTACAATAACAGTTATTAGTGGCAAATAAACTAAATATGTATGATGTATTAAACTAACAATACATGGAAACATGTCTTCCTACTGTAATAATATTGACAAGCTTTAAATTAATTTGGTGTTAGCAGATTTCAAGAGATGAAGGAATTAATAATTTATTGAATAATCAAGAATGCCTCTCAGGTAGGGTTCAAAATTAGCGGTCATTAGTCGTATTTTGCACTTAAAAATTTCAGTTTGGCCACAGTATTTTTACAACTGGTCATCATTTTTGACGCATAACTTTTTATAAAAATTTCAGTTTAACAACCGTAATTTTACACACAGTCGTCATTTTTTTTTCTTCCTGTAAAATAAAAAATGCTTTTGTGATTATAAATCTTTACAGTGTCTGTATATATGTACGTTTAAGTAAAGCTATATAAAAAAAAATATTTTCAGTATTTGCTCTCGTACTCTTCAGTAATTTTGTCAGCAAGACTGTGATATTCTTAGAGTACAAATGGAAACATGCTTCTAATTTTAAATAAAATAAGGTTAACAAATACAAAAATATCGTAACAGTTAGCAGCTTCGGCCAGGCAATTTGAATTATTTTTAAATTATGCCTAATCAGAACATTTTAGCAACTAAAAAAAAATATGCTAGGAGCCAATGACGCCTAACTTTTATCTCCTAATTTCGAAACCTTTTCTTAGGGTTCCAATTGTGGGGGCAAATAAATTTTAATAGAACAAATATAGAAAGTTAGTACAAGTTGTAAACATATGAAAATGTAATATTTGGATTTTTGAAAATTAATATACAAGGATTTAAAAGTTCTTCAGAAATTGCTGAAGGGAAAAATTAGTTGAAATAGTTTGCCTTTCTTTGGCTTTACCAGTACCATTAAAGACTAAACTAGTTAATTCTAGTTAATGCTACTAAAGACTAACTTATTAAAACTAGTTAAATCCTTCAAAAACTCCAGACTGATATATTCACTTAATTTATCCGCTATAAAGTAGTATAATTAACATTAAATTCAGCTTAATGCAAGTAATGACAATCAACTATAGGCTCAAAGTTAAGCAAAGGTGGTTCTTTCTACCACCTCATTGAAATCTCCCAATGAAGAACCAATTATTTAAAAAAATCCCTCCACTCCTGTATAATTATCAACATTATCATGCAAGCCATTTCATTTGTTAATCCCCCTATTTATAATAATAGAGATATTTCCCTGAATAAGCCATGATTTGTACTATTTGAGTCCTATTATCTATAGTCCTTAAATTCCAAATTCTCACACATCACCCAGTTAGGTAAATTTGAATAACTGAATAATAACCTCTTGTCCTCTGCTCAAGTGAAAACAAATTTAATGTCTTCAGTCTGTTTCCCCATAGCATACATTGTGTAGTGCTTTAAATGTACATATTTCACCATGCATATTTAACTTTGTTCATGACTTATTCTAAACAAAATTTACAACTGACCAATTCCTTAAAAAAATTTACAACTGGAAAATTGTGATCATAGATTTCTAAGTCAGCACATCAAAACAAAACGGAAATCAGAGATAATTTTTTTTTTAGATATCTCCAGACCTTCCACACAATACAATTCTACATTAGCAACAATTTACTACAACTGTGAGCGGCAAAGGACCTAATGAATGACAAGAATTGACTTTTGTTTAACAACAATGGCCAATCTGTTAGGAAAATTAGAAAATTTAATAATAGTAATATATAACACAGATTCAGATCCCTAATAAATTCAAAAGTCTGTGTTTATCCTTTTAATTACCATTTGTTAAATTTCACGATTGCCAGTTATGTCACAACTGCCTGTTAGAATAATCTCCTATTTTGTTAATTTGACATACCTTTTTATCAAGTTACAGATAAAAGAACATGCTAAATGAAATTGTGTAATAGTTCAGCAGAAAAAGTAGACAGTTTTTTAAGCACTTTCTATTTAAATTGAAATAAAAAGGAATAAATGTCAATTTAGTCTAAGAATTTTTTAAAAATGGAGATAAAATATGTAGTGTACCTTTTTCAATAATTTCATTCCACTTTTTAGACCAGTTTTTTAAACTTTTGGCATATGTTTTTTCGATTTCACTTCTTTCTTGAATAAGTAGGATAAGATCATTACATAAGCGAAAACTGTCTTCTATCCTTTTGGTAGTTCTTTTATAATTCCCGGGCTCCCAAAAGCTATCGCTCGCAACTATGAGCATAGCATCATCACTGTGGTGTGACATTGTCTGTTTGTCCAACTGAAAGAAATAACAAAAATTAACATCCTTCAAATTTAACAGGAAAACATCGTAAGCATACATATAAAATAGCAAAGAACGTTGACCTGATTACAATAACAAATTTATCTGCACATGGGGAGGGAGGGAGGGAGGGAAGGGCAGCAAATAGTGAGCAACTCCTTATTGGGCAACCTATTGAACTAGAACCCACACTAAACTATTGTGACTTACATAACAGTCCACCCATTTGTACATTGGTATCCACTATTATTGGTATTTTAACTTATATGAAATACAGGGTTCTGACCAACTATATATTAAGGAAGATAATGACACGTTATTTAAGATTGAAAAACAAGCCTCCTGTGAGATGCAACAGCAAAGATGATGCCAAAATTAAAAAGAAAAGTTTGTTATTGCTTTTTAAGTATTGTTATAAAAAGTTTCTAACCGTTTTCTTTAAATTGATATAACATATCTAAAACCTTGTATGCTCGATCATACTGGTATGAAAATAACACTAAGTATTCTTAGTTAACTGTAACAGCAACAATATACTGCGAAAATCGCAAACACTAAAACAGAAATCAAAACAATATTATAAACAAGGCCAATATAGCGATAAATAATAAAACACTGGAGAGTATAAATAGTTTGTGAGCTTGTTATTGTTCTGTTCTAGCCATATATTACTAAAATGATGAGCAAACATTTAAGACGTGTTTATTCGAAAAATAGGTTACTACATCAATGAATTCTCTTATAAATTATCTATCGAACTTAACTATTTTTTTTGTCCAATTAAAACTAACTTGTAAAGATTGCAATCTGTAACACAAATCAATGCCTGTAGGAAGAGTTGTTTTGTGGTTCTCCTTTCAATCTCCTTAATGTGAAAGAACACTACCTGGGACGTTTGCTCTTCAAATACTCTCTTCTTAAATATTATTAATTACTAGGGATGAAACGGATATCCGGTAACTATCCGGTATCCGGCCTATCCGGCTGCTTTTTAACTATCCGGTAACTATCCGATATCCGGAAGTAAAGTGCCGGATATCCGATTTTCCAAGCCGGATATCCGGATGAATAAAACATCAAAGATTTTTTTGTGGCGATCAATTTTCTTTGTTCTTGCTTTAAGTATTTTCCTGAAAATTTACAAATGTATTCACAGTGTGCAGATTCTCCCTTTAACCAATAGAGACTTTAAAAAACCTACTTTTTAAAAATTTTTAACTTTAAAATTATATTTTTAACGAATCGTTATGGTGGAGGGTCCGGTGGAGGGTTAATCTCACAACTAATATAAAGTTGAATTAAAAAATAAATTTCTCAAAAGTTTAAGCAAACTTGAGTTTTTATGATAGGAATGAAAGGGCATATGGTAAAATTAAAATTATTCAGAAATTAAGTGTAAAATGTACAAAACATACGACCATTGCTAGCAGCACCCTAGAATAACCCTTTGTAAATAAAAAAGTTTTTTAGTTTATTCAATTTTGGTATCACTTTAAAGATAAGGAATTTTGAAAAATTACAGAATAAAAAAATATTTTTCAATTTTTGACCGATTTCCGTTTTTTCTAGTGTGTATGAGAATTTATTTTCATAAAAAATAAACTGCCGGATATCCGATCGGATATCCGGCAAAATCCAGTTCGGATATCCGATATCCGGTTTGTAATGTGCGCCGGATATCCGATATCCGGTATCCGGCAAAACCACTATCCGGTTCATCCCTATTAATTACCTTGTATATTGTTTTATACAAGAATTTAGCATAATAAAATAATAGTGTAATTTAAATTAAGATTCAGAACACATGAAAGCTGTCACCCAATGTAAAATCAGCAAGAAAATTTCAAAATATTTTTCTACAAAAAATATTTAAATTCAAAGAATTTTTGCAGACTCCCGTATTTAAAATATTTTATAATAAAAACTTATAGAAAATAAAGTACTTTAGGAAATTTAGCAACTTAAAGCATAAGTTTAAAAAAAAAAAAAGTGCTGTAATTTATAAAAAATTAAAAGGAATAGAACTTTATTCAATATATTTCAAATGAAAACTGTTAATAGATAGTGGTTGTGTGGAGTAAGTTTGAAATTAAGATTCACTAATTAAAAAAAAAATTGAAGTAGAAAAAAAAGTAGCAAACCTTAATATTTTCCTCAAGTCATTAACAAAGTTATGAACTATAATTTATAATAATTTTGTCTTTAATATGAAACATAAAAAAAATTTACTAAAATTATTTTTATTGGAAGGGGAATAAATTTAAAAATAGACAATTATTGAGAAAAAGGGTACTTTTCCCCATAGGAACAATTAGATGAGACTGAAAAAACGATTTTTGTTTCTTTCAAAATCGGAAATCTGGTTAGCTAACGATAAATAAATAACTAACAAACCCAATCAAATGTGAAAAAAAGTATGTTAATCTTGAGGAATCTGCAGATATTTTAGTTCTGTTATCAAAGTCGGAATAATTACGATTCCGAATTTCATCTTTTTTTTAATTTTCGTTTTTCTTAGCATAACTGAATGGTTTTCAATATGTAATCAAATAATTGTTGAACCAAATGAAAACTAAAGAAAATGACTTTCAAAATGACAAAATTCGTTTTAAATATACAGATAATCTTAATTGAGAGTGAACAGTAAACATTCCAATAGCATCAACTATATTAAATCATCCAAATTAAATATAGGTTAAAATGATTTGTATCTAATAAGATTTCCTGCTTGATATCCGACTGAAATGTATACATTAAAATATAATTTTTCAAAAACTGCATTATACATTAACATATATCTGCAGGTTTTTTTTTATATATAACCTACAAACATTTTTCTGTCAACTCGACTTTTAATTCTGAAACCGTTTTAACTCCCACACAAGATAAATAAAAAAGAAAAATTTCACAAATATACACTAATACAATAACGTTATGATCCGCAGTAAATTGTAACCACAGGTGATAAAATTTTGCAACACAAATGCGAAAATATCTAAATTCATAAATCGGGGATTTGACTTGTATTGCGAGCACCCGAATACAGTTTCCCTCTAAATCTGTAGAAGTGTCTATTTTACGTTAGTGTTAATAGCGCAGGGAAAACAGCACATAGGGGAAAATCAAATTAGTTTATCTATATAAAGGTGTCGCATCTTTGATTTTGCTATACGACCGACCTGGGGAACATCTATTTTTAATTATAATGGGAAAAAAAATGGTCAAGACTCATGTACGATTCACAAGTTCGGCACAATGTTACTTAAATCAATTTATTTTAAACTGTGTTTGGATTAAACCAGCAGCAGAATGCCGGAGTCGCCATTTAACTTAGTAAAACATAACAATCTACAAATCGATGCCTTTGGGCATACAAAACATGCACTTAACACAACTGTGCTCTGAGGAGTCACTATATAAAACAAAACTTTTTTCCGACCACGTTTATAGACTTCTTCTACAAGACGTACTTTATGAATTTTTCTTTTAGATGAAAAACTAATCTTTCGTTTTAAAACAGGGCTCACAAAAAATGCGGATCAAAACTGCTTATTTCGTTAAAGCGAAGCTTTTTAAGATTTCCTGTTTAAAATGAATTTGTATACAAAACGAACAATACTATGAATATCAGAAATAGGATGTAATTAATATTTAAATCACACTTAGAAATAAAATTTTAGATCAATGAATGTGTTGCTTGAAGACAGATGCTACTCGATATTTATATACTAATATATTCCATTTATGCAACTTCAACTGAACTCACTAAATAAATTAAAAAAAAAGCTCGATATTGGATGTTTTTAAAAATAGTAGCAGAAATAATAGTTCAATTTTATTGAAATTTCTTCGCTGAATCTTCTAAAATGTATTTTATAACCACATATCACCATTAATAAAATGCGACTTCTCGTAAAAATCCCCTACAAAAATACTTACAGGAAAGAAAAAAACGTTTTTAGGGAAAAACCATAAAAATTTCCTACATAAAAATCCTCCACTTTAAGCACCACTAAAATAAACCGCCAAAAAATATTTCTGAAAAAAAAAATTGTTGCGTTTTAGCGGAAAAAAAATGATTTAAACGTTTTAATCAATCAGGCAAAAATATAATTAATGAGAGAGACAGAGAAAGTCGTAAATTTATATTCTATAACTTTTATTTGCAATATTTCAAAATGAAAAATGGAAGAAAATCGAAGAAAAATAAATAAATAAAATATTCGCGAGACTGTACAGAAATGCGAAAATAAATTGCATATAAATGCGGACCTTTATTAGAAGCTTTCAATATCTTTCTGGTACTTTAATGTAATTTAAAAAAAAAACGAAAAATTATATCAGTAAAATATAAAATGACCTCATAACATTTTACAATAACATTTCAATTTATGAAAAAAATTAAATAAATAAACATTAAATTATAAGCTGCACTTTATGCAAGTCAATAACCCATTATTGTTATTACTTGATCTGTAAAAGAGTTTATATTACATTCGTACTATCCATTCTGAAAAAACACGTACAGGATGAAAATTATAGCCATCCATGATGAAAATTGTGGATGGATATAATTAACTAGTAAATATTCTGGTACGAAATTTAAGAATTTTTATATATGTAAAGTAAGTGACAATTGAGAAATGTTTGAACAGGACGCCAAAAAGATTATTCGGTAAAATCATATATAAGATTAAGAAGTTCCGTTTTTGTAATATAAATATTCTTGAACTTTACGTTTAGCCAAATGAAGAAGACCTAGCCGCAGCACATAACATATACCAGATATGTATCATTATTAATGGCTATCCGAATATAAGAAGATAATTTAAAAAATTTAATTTTTGATACAAGTTACTTCAATTCACAAAACACACTACTGCATGATCTGCAAAAGTGCTTATTTTACACACACATGAACTATGCCGAGAAAACTGCGCACAGGAAATAAAATACAGTGTGGTTACCATTTGTTGGGCGATGGTCATTGTTTGGCTGTTCATAGGATCATTATTTTTGCTATACTTAAACTATTTTGCTACTAAAGCTAAGCGACTTGCTTAAAATATAAGCGAAGTAGTTGGGCTAAAATGTTTTTTTTTAATGAAAATACAAGCAGTTCAATGTGATACAGCCAAAACAATGACCATCGCCCAACAATGTGCGACCATCCTGTAAATCGATCGTTTTGCACCATCCCCATTTAATAAAATAAATTAGTGTAGCATGAATTTTCATAGCATACGTACCATTTTCAAAGCTTATCCAAAGACGAATAAAATAACACAACTAAAAACCCAACCTTTGGTATAGGTTCATTCACACAAAACCTTACACATCATATCCACAGTACATCCCTGTGCGATTTCACCAGCGATTCCCACAGCCGCCGAGATTGTCCACGGATGACGAAATGATCCGCCAAACCGTCATCAAGAAAGAGTGTTCAGTAACGCTTTCCTGGGTTTTCAGCGAGATCTCCAAAGCGGCAGAAAAATACCGAAGTCCTCCATTTAGGCGAGGCAGGGGAGCGTCTCGAAGAGTCCCGTCTTGTCAACGCACCATTTCGCCCCAAGAGAACTTATCCCAAGAGCCCCCCGGGGAGGACTTTCCTCCTTCCACGACAAGATAAATGGACACGCAAATGGGAAGATTCATTGCCCCTTCTGAGGAAGGATTCATTGACTTCCCAAGGCGGGATTCGTGGAGGGTTTGGTTACAAAGTATAACAGAAATGGCTATTAAGTTAGCTGGGCAATGAAGTGATTATCATACCTTAAAGGTGAATGTTCTGCATAACTTGCTCTCGTTTAATTAACACATTGATCTCCGTACAGTTCTATATCAAATGACAGTTCTTTTTAAGACCCATTTTACACGGACGTGATAAACGCGCGTGAGTTTTTGCAGATGGAGCTCCGGCACAGAGTACGAATTTTCAAATGTTTTGATGCTTGGAAATAAACACGAAATCTTCTGTTGGAGGGTTCAGGTTATTTGAGATGTCGTTTCCGTATTTGAGCTGTCGTTTCCGAAGTCCTAAATATTAAAATTTTGGTTTTAATAGCTCCGAGATAGCTTCAATATCAACCTTCGATTCATTGTCAGCCCTCTAGAAGCTGATTGAGAACAAGCAACCTTACAAACAATAACATTGAGCGTCATTATTTATGCCGCAGATGACCGAAACGAACGGCATCTCATGCCCAAGAGATCTGTTTTCAGATACAAGTATCGTAAAGATAGAGTTACAAAAGAACAATATCGAATTATCTTACGAGTGTCGCGTGTTTCGGTTTGTTGTATCGATAATTGCCCGGCTTCAGTAAAGTATGCGGTCAAAACTTAATTAAAGGAGAACAATCATTTAACCCTAATTTTAGTGTGTAGTACCGCAAAGATGGGGAAAACACATAGCACTTATCAAACGCGTATATCTAAGATATAAAAAGTTGAATAACTAATCTATAAATATGGAAGACTCGCGTAACAATTTCAAAAACTAACTTGACAAATATTTTGACCTTGTACCAAATGAGTTCAACAAATGAAGTCAAGCATATATAGATTTTTAAGTTTATGAGATAACTATAACGAAAAAGTCAACTATATACAATTGTCTGTTTTAACTCGACTTTTTGGCATGTTTGTTACGCAGTTTTGACCACACGCGTTGTTCGATTTTCTTCAAGTTTTGCATTAAAGTTCCTTGAAGTCCTTAAAATCGACGCATATATATGGTCGCGAAGTCTACTGTTCCCAGAATTCTAGTTATATTGGCTTGTGGAAAAACTTGCACTTTCGTGACTATTGAAAGATATTAGGATTTTTATTTAGCCCCCTATGGAAGACTGTACCAAACAAAACATGCAACAGCGCTTTAGTTTTGCACTATATATAAACACATTAAGAACAAATACGTAATTGAATAAAACTAACGGTTCAGTAAGTTTTTCTACCACGCCCATGACATCTTGTGCTGAGAAAACTGGCAATTCAAAGAGTTGTATGTTTTGTGTGTGTATATATAGTTAATACAAACAACACAGGGAAGAATTTGATTTTGTAATTGTGTGGCTAACGAACAGCGTACTCGAGCTACATATTGGGCTACAGGCGACGGTTCGGGATCTATCCCAAGGAAAAGAAGCATGAACAGTGCTTCGTAATCATCAACCACTTGATTTTATAATTTCCATTTCATGATTTGAAAAAAAGACAGTGGTAAAATTAAACTGCAAAACTAACTACATATTACAATTATCCCAACTCCCAGTTATCCCGGTCAAACAAAGCGGATCGACAATTATCCTTTGAGAAAAAAACAAGATATCAGCAAAATTCCCATTTTAAAAGTTTCTTATCGGTGAACTACATTGCTTTTATTAGTCATTAAATTACGTCACATACTAAAGCAAAGTTCGTTTTTATACTAAGAAATAACCTTTTTTTCGTGAATTATCCGGAAGGAATTTCATCACAATCGATTCGGATAATTGGAATTCTACTATACAATTATATCCTTCACAGCAGACAACTGCGAAAAGCTTCAGGTTACCAATCATAAGACATTTAATTTAGTATAATATATTATTTTATAATTAAAATTGTTTTGATCAAACGGAACCTTCATCTTTATCGATTGAAGCATAACTACAATAATGAAGAGACATCTTTTTCAACTAAAAAAGTAAATCTTACTACAATTAAGAGAAACTACACATTGTTTAAGCAAATAATTATGACGTTTGTGCAGTGGTGCCCCTTGGCTGAAACTTCCATGTGGAAAACGGTTAAGCAAAAATCCCGTCATCAGATTCGCTACACGTGTCCTGTTCCTAACAAAGCGTAGAAAAACGCAGATGAGCAATGTGCATTACCATGCCGACTGCCCGCGGGACATTCACAGAATAATAATTAACTTCCACTACCAGTTTGGCCTTCCTTAACAACGCACTTGGAAGAATCCAAACAACGGCCTCCCGTGACACTTTTCTATGAAATAAGTGGTCCCGACCGATGGTACACGGACACGAGGGGCTTACAAGTGGTCCAGGGTCCTAAGAAAAAGATGCTTATAATTGCATTCGTTTACATAAATTTCTTACAAATCGCATGCAATTCGCCTTATTTGATACAGACGACAAAGTAATTCTATCTTCAAACCACTTTGCTTTTATTGTGAGACACGAACATTATCCTTAGGTTTTAGCTATCTTATAAAATTTATTTTAGTTTATAGGAAAACTGTATCAAATTAATTTGTTAAGTTAAAATTAATAAGACTGTTCTGCTATTTTTAGCTGACTTAAAAGCGCGACAACCAATTTCAGAAGCGCACCAAAGGAGAGAAGGTTATCAATTCGACTGATGTATTTTGTTATGTATGTTCGCGCAAAAATTAAATAATCTTTAAAAAAAAATTTAAAAAAAAAAAAAATGCGCCAAACAGTAAAACATATTTTTTAATTTTACGAACAAGTTAAAGAAATTGATTTAATATCAATTTTATACTTATAACAACTTTTTGAAGTTTTTGCCAATTTACAAAAACATATCTAAATTTTGGCGCCGATTTCAAAACGTTGACATAAGTATACAATTAATATTATATAGTTCAATTTTTTTTAACTCGTTCGTAAAATTAAAAATTCTTTTAAACTTTTTAGCGTATTTTTCTCAAAGTCTGTTTAATTTTTTTAAAGATTATTTTATAAACGTTGATTAAGTGACCCGACATAACTCCATTGATTGGTTATAAATAACGTCTCATTATATGGCTACATAATGAGCTATTGACGACGGTTCAAGCTATAATCCAAAAGAAAGACACGGGAAAACTACATACTATCTTTGAACCAAGGTCTGATGACGACACAAAATCCAAGTTCAAAATTTCAACCATGACAGATTCAAAGTACACAACCGTTACATGATGAGTCTTCGGTTGGACAACCGGGATCGAACGCGAGACAGGTCAATTCCGAGTCCGATGCCATATGAACATGGTTATCAACAAACTGTTCGGTACGATTGTCGAATAGGCAGTATACCGAATATTCAATGCATTCAATAATCAAGACATAAAACAACGACTTAAAGATATATATTAAACGGTTAAAAATGATTTAAACTTTTAAAATTTGAATTTAAAAATAATTTTTCATACACAAATTGGTTTATACAATCTTGATTGCTAATAAATGCGAATCAGATTGGAAAACTTTTAAAGAGTTTAACGAAATGACTAACATATACTTTTTATTAACTGCATTTCATTTTATGGTTTTCAAGCACAGGCAGGCAATTAACGGGTATTTTTAGCCAGTCTGTAACTAAAAATAAAAGACTGTTAAAAATAAGTGGCATAAAATTGATGTAGGACCGGGGTCTTCCCTAACGCAAAAGATGTACCAAACACTTTCATTGCGGTTGCTAATTTAACATTTGGCTATTAAAATATCTGATAAACAAGCTTGAATTACGACGACGCAAAGTTAATAGATACCTATGAAGTGATAGAAGGAACCGATTGGTTAAAACTTAATACAGATGGCAATTTTAATAAAGATTAATTATTTTCTCTTAGTTGGACAATTAGCTCTAATACGATCAAAATATGCCTATTTTCATAGAAACATGACAACACTAGTTACACAAATTTTTAATTAACATACTAGGCAGTAGCGCGATTAGTAAGCAAAGGCATCTGGCAATTTAATTCGGAAAATGAAAACATAGCTCAATAGGATAAAATGAATAACGAAACTTCCACAATTTCTTTTCCCCAAAAAAGTTCCACTTTTATTAAAAACTATAACAACGAACATGAATGACCCATTTATATAAACGCATTCACAATAAGTTATTAATAAGCCGTTATCGTAACAGACTTGCTAAAGGTCAACTTACCCAGGCTATCCAACTGGCGAACATTGTAGATGTAAATTAAAGTTTTAGGCTTCATTTAAAATACAATAAACACACAGAAATAAATCGAAATAGTACGGATAGAATATCCGACAAATCACTATTTAGGTATTCTACGTCTAAAATCAACTCATCGCACATATATCAACTCGGCTTTCCCAGGATTTATAAGAAGTTACTAGTCCAGTCTGTGGTAATCGGCACAACAAATTCAACTGGTCAGACGCTTTGGATATCCACGCTGGCAGCCACACCAAAACTTGTGCCAAAGTTATCTCTAGAGAGGAGAAGCCTTAAGAGACGTACTAATCCATACGAAAAAAAAAGAAAGTTTTTGGATTTAGACCAAGAGATGGAAAATCGGCTTTTCTGGATGGGTACCAAAATCTAGAAGTCGTCCTATGGGTACTTAGCACAATAGGATTTTTTTTTAAAGTTTATGTAGGCTTTTACAGTAAACGCAAATCAAAATTCATTGTTGTGGAATATAACTGATTTCATTTAAAAATAAGCGATATCTTTACGGTGGGAAATGTGGAAGTAAAGCTTTTCGGGAGTCAAGGTCTCGATAAAAACTATATAATATTTTTTTCAAAGATAAAAATGATGTTATTATATACTCGGGGACAACCTAAGTTGAGCCTAAATCAATTGAATATTTATACATATAATAGCTTCCGCTTCATGTTCAACTTAGGTTGTCCCCGAGTATACAAGCGCTGAATACCACATATTATAGAGTAGAAAAAACAAATTCTTATGGGATATAATAAATTGTAATGCTTGATAACTGGTGTTTCAATAGTTCAAGTTTCTAATTATCTATACTAATAAAAAGATAGGAGACACTTTTTGACTGCTGAGGGGAATGAGGGTGCAAATGTATCTATCTAACTATACATATTTTTTTTGAAATTGTACGAAAAAGGAACACACTTTTTTTTTAATTGGCCTGGCAGTCTTTTTAAGCGTTTTAACGATTGGTGTGTGCGGTATCTGCGCAGTGGTCGCGTAAAGAATAAAAAAATTAGATAAACGATTTTATAATTGAATCGGTGAGAAGAACAGTACAAGTCTAAGTCTAATTAGACTAGTAGAGTTATTCTCACTGATTTCATTATACAAGCGAAGTTATCTTGCATAGCCCATTAAACTCCATGCAAAAAACTTCTATACATACAGAATTTGAAAAAAAAATTGATTTAGTAGTTTTAAAGATTTTAGCACGCAGTTGAAGTAAAATGTTATTTCGGAATCGAAAACTTAAACAAATTATTAGCTTCCCTCATCATCGGACAATAATTCAAAATCGCAATGCACAGGGTTTTCGGGTTATTTCCTTCGTCATATAGCATGAACTGCACACTGATAGCCTATTTGTGTAATTTTAAAGTGCGACATTCATTTAACCAACCCATTTCGGGCATGCCTTTGTGCGCATCAAAGCGAAGACGGAGTTGCAAACATTTCTAAGTTACGGAACGGAACCTAGTGACCTTACAAACAAACACGCTTGGAAATTACAGCATTCCGTTCCGAAGAATGCAAATAAAGGATCCTGAAAACGCGCGCGTAACCCACATACATCAACCTGCAAATCGCGAAATACGATGGAAGATGGAACAACATGGGACCGAGTTGAACCCTTCAACTACCACCCTCGTAGGTAGGGATGCGAACTTCCCTTTTTTAATATCCAGACCGAGACCGTAACCTTGAACCCGTCCTGAACCTTCAAGGCTCAGGTAGTGAGAGTTTGACATCATCCCGAAGAGATATCGCCTCGAGAAATCCCATTTCCACGGACTGCTACTTGATAATTCATCCTTTTTTAATAACCGAGTACAACGAATTGTGACGCGAACCGGAGAACATTTCAGGTGCAGCAGCAGCAATACGCCTGGTGAGTTTTGTGTGTCGCGGCACTGGTTTGGAATACAGAGATTGGGTGCTAATAGTATGGAGTATATCTGTGGCTTGGAGAACATGAAGGACCAACGTTGAATTGGTTTACCATTATCCAGTGTATTGTTCCAAGCCACAGATATTTGCTATTGAATCAGAGCCTGATTAAGACATTGAAACAAGGGAAGCCCGCCTTTAAATAATGTCCATATTGTTCTCCAATAGACCCTGGAACATCAAATCAAGCTTTTACATGCACTAAATCTTTGCCCCCGAATGGCATTCAAATGAATCCCATTATAAATAATCTCTCTATTTTAAAAAAAAGTAAGCCCTAGGGGGAAAAAGTAAGTACTAGGGGGAATTTTCAGTTCTTTCAATGTTATTCAGATCGTATCTCAAAATGTAAAAGTCCTAAAATTACGAAATTAAGTGAATTTGTTAAGAAATGTTTGATAAATAAGAAGAATATATTTTTGTTTCAATACTGTTATTAGTTTTATAAGTTATTTAATATTAAAGTCGTCGTTGATAAAATTTCGCTTACAACTAATTTTGTCCGTCGAGTTTCTGAAACACTATTAAGAGGAGAGATCCAATTTTTTTAGGGAGTGTAGAAATAGGTTTGAACTGGAAATCCAAGTAAGCATTTTTTAAAATTCGAATTAGTTTTGGATTTATAAATTTTTGAAACATTTAAACACGCTTCACTTTTTGAAGTTTTTTCACCCTCATTTTTGAAACGTGATTTCTAAATTGCTATAAGTCATTTAAAATTACATATTCTCTTATTCAAAAAAAAAAAATATTAATGTTCGTTAAAACTTCTTCTTTCTGATGTTATAAAGATTATATTTCTATCTTTACAATTAAATTAGATATGGTTAATTAAGATAGGTATAAAAAATAGCGAAAAAGGATAAAAATGTCGGATATTTCGAGAAAATTTTAATTTGCGACTTTTTGTCTCATTGTTCCGCTTGCATCTCAAAAAGTAAATGTCCTAAAATTATGAAATTATGCCAGTTTATTAAGAAATGTTTGGGTAATAAGATGAATATTTTCTTTTTTCAATACGATCAGTATATTAGACGTTATTTTATGTTAAAGTCATAATTTTTGAAAATTTCGGACACAATTCATACATTTTTAGATACTTGTCTTTCAATTTTCAACAAAAAAATAAATAAAAAATTAGAGATACAGATTAAACTATTGGCTACAAATGATCCAGAGCGTTTGTAAAAATTCGATTTAGTTTTGTAGTTATAAATTTTTAAATAATTGACGAAATGTCTGAAATAATCGTCAATTTTACGCGTAAAATTTTAAGTGATAAATTAAAACTGCTCTAAGTAGTTCAAAAGTATACTTTTTTCCCGTTAAAAAAATATAGTTATGTTCATAAAATCTTTCTTTCTTGAATGGTATCAATACTGAAATTCTATCTTAAAAAATAAATTAGATGTAACTATTTATGTGAAGTACTATAAATATTATTAAAAGATACTCCGGAAGGAAATGCCAACATTGGCAAAATGCCAACGTGTATTTGGCTGCCAACGGCAAATTATTATTAGCGCCAATTCTCAATTATCTTACTTTATATAAATATAAGTTGGCGATTAAGCCTATTTATTTTTGGCGCGTTTATGCTGTTGTTTGTTTACACATGTTTCGCTTTTCAATGAGCACAATTGCGTTGAAGCAGTTCTACAGTTGAGTTTTTCCAGTTATGGGGGGGGGGGGGGGATTGGGGGGAAGCATGCCCCTCCCCTCTGTAAACTTGAAACCTTAAAAGTTGGGAATTTCGAGTTTTAAAAATCTCTGAGTTGGGAAAATTTATGCCTCAGGCAAATTAATATTATTAGCAAAGGAAAGCGACGGACTACTATAAATTGCCCAACTTTTATTAAGATGAAACTTAAATTAGACCTCAAAACGGACCACTGCATTGGAACATGCGTGCGACATATCAATACTTTCGAAAGAACTGTTTAATATTACCTATAAAAAAGCTGAAAATGTCTTATAAGTTGGAACTGGGAATTTTTTTAGCACTGTTGTGCTGTGCAATTTCGAATAGGTAGGTGTGGTCTGGTTAAATAACGTCACACTAGAGCTGCACATTGAACTACTGGCGTTGGTTCGAGCAAAGCGCCCTTGATTTGTTATTGGTACGTATTTACTTACTACATCAAGGACGCTTTGGTTCGAGGCCTTTCTCAAAGAAAGACCCGGGAACGATGCCTCATATTGTTAACAGTGGTCAGATAACGAGGACAACACTTCAGCTGGTACCCGATGTCCTTAGGTTGGGAATTTTGAATCGTTCAAGTTCGGAATTTCGGATCGTTAAGTTGGGAAATTTCTTGTCTCAACATACTAAAAATAAATTTGTGTGACGGCACTGCCTGTAATAATTTATATAACTAAAAAAAGTATTGTTGTTAGGACACATTGTCATTGCCTACTGTGTATGAAGCCGGTATTGGTTTGCGAAGCAAACTAAAGAGGATTGCGTAGCAATCCTCCGGGGGTTGGTGGAGCGTTAGCGGAGCAGGGGGCGGAGCCCCCTAGTATAATAAAATATATTAATAAGTAATGAGTATTCTTAATATTCTGTAAGTTCGGATTTTTTTTTCCAATATTCGAACAATTTTATCACATTAGGAAGATTTTTACTCAAGTTTGTAAGGTAATTTTTAAAAAAATTTTAGAAGCAAACTATGTTAGGGGTATTAAATATTTATACAAAATGTGAGATTTGGGGGCCCCTCAAAAATGTAAGCCTGGGCTTCACGGGTCTATTCGGTAATCAGGCCCTGTATTGAATATCTGTAATGAATAGATTGAAATACAAATAAGCAATCTTCATTCATAAATATGCAGCATCTAAGTAACATTAGACGAAAGTCGGTACATATTTCGGTTGTCTATTTCTAGACTAAAATACCATGTCTCGCAAACTTTTTTCCGGGTGCTAATATATAACAAGGCTTCTTCATCCCGCGCTTTACTGAGAAATCGTGAAAACGAATAATTGAAAAACCCCCATGTTCAATATTTTATACACTTTTATATAATTCTACCTTTTATCTATCTATGTGGTGGTTTGTTTAATATTAGAATATTTCTATTAAAATTGGACATGTGTTTAGAAAGTCGACATTTGAATAATGATTACCAAACATTAAAAACAGCTGTACTTATTAATACAATTTTTTTTTTAATTATAATTTTCTTTTGATCACAATAACTTACCAAAATCAAACAGATAATTTTTTTTTCTTAAGAGATAAATCATAAGGCCACTTTGTTAAACTTTTCATTAAATAGGTTAATGAATGTTTAATAAAGCTGTTATCGGTTAATGACTTTCAAAAATATAATTCCCTTAAAATTAAAACACTATCGTTCCCTGTTCAAGTGCAAAAGAAGAAGAAAAATAAATATTGAAAGCAATATCCCGCTGTTTTCGTTACTTAACAGATCACTTAATGCATTTAGCATTAGTGACACCTATTCGACATTATTTCCCTAAGACGTCACGCAACTAAAATCTTCACACGATGAACTCTCTTTATCGCAAGGCCGATTCAAAGAAAAGATTGCGGTTGCTATTAGAGGGACCATTTAAAAAGCTAAAATGTCGTACGGAATATTAATTAGGAATATAACGACAGATAAGAAGGATGACACTGCATGATTTTTATAAAGGGATGATGTAGGTCAATCGAGGCGACAATGCGGGTACGATGCGTGACAATTCATCCTTTTGTCTGAGGGTATTGGCAATTTGTGACATGAAAGAGATGGCGATGTCAGGAAGTGTAGTATATATTACCGTTCATTGGAAACGACACTCCTTAGAATGAATTACCATAGTGAATTCAAATGTTTAGTGGTTGGATTTACTGTAATAAAGAAACCAAGATTTTTTTTTAAAGTGTTTTACGGATTTATAACATTATATACATAAAAAAAAAACATTTGTAACCTTATTATACTAAAGTTTTGTGTTTTATAGTTTTTGAAATAACTTTGTATTAAATTTTAACAACTGTCGCGTCATTACAGATAAATTGAGGTAAATTCTTTTATACATTCAATTTGGTTTTAGAATATTGCACATCAAGTTAGAAAAAAAATTAGTGGATAATAACCTTCACAGAAACACTCTAGGCCTCCTCCGATACCTAGTAACCCTCTCCTTCCCCCTTATTAATGTTCAATTTTATTGCTGATATCCCTCAAAGGGAACTCAACATCGCTCTGTTCGGATCAATACGCATATAATTAAAAAAAAGACAAAAAAAAAAAAGACGTTTAACAGAAGGAGGACCTATAAATGTGAAAAAACAACAACGTGTGTTACTGAAGGGGTTGATAACAGTATTTCTTGTAGCATTTTTTTTCTTCTAAAAGTAAACTCTTTTGAAAAACAAAATGACATTCAAAGAGTTTACCACTTTTAATCCTTAGATATTCAATATCGTTCACATGCGATAATAGATTTATAACTACGTAAAAGCTTAACTAAGTAAAAGCTATATATAAAGCTTTAAATAAAAAAATAAAAGAAAAAAGAATTCAACGTATAACAGTTCATATAAATAAAAAATAATTTTAAATAAAATTGATTAATATAGCAAATATTTACCGTCTAAATATAAGTCGTTTATGAATAAAGCATTAGTAACAATGTTCCGGCCGCCAATGTTATTCCACTGTAAGTACCTGTCATTTTAACGGGTGTTACAAATGCAGTGTTAACTCAATGTGCGTGCGATTCTTTTTTTAGCTTATCTTGTACAAAGACGTTAAAATAGGGGTGAACTAGACCTATACATAGCTCAACATGGATTCCTAGCATGCCGACTTGGAATTTCAATTCAGTAACTTAACAAACAGGATGTAACAAAGAGCAATAGAAGTCAACAAAAAAAAGGAAAAAAAGGCTTTAGACCAAAAACATCAGCTTTTACGACTTTAGGAAACGATATAAACCTATATTAGTGGTAGGAAAATACAAAAACTCTTCAGAAAACATATACTTAATTTTAGCGCAATAAATATTGACTTCATAGAAGAAAAAAAGAAAAGAAAACTGTACGTTGTTTTCCGTTAAAAAGCCTGTAGTTTTCTTGAATAAATACCATCTTTTCCGAACTTTTCAGCATAATATGTAGAGTTATTATAATGAATCTAGGGTTTCAGCCAATCAATATAAATGTTTTTCACATACCACAATCAAGTACTATACTCCGGGACAACCTAAGTTGAACCTGAAGCGGAAGCTATGACATGTATAAATATTCAATTGCTTTACAGGGTGTCCACAGGGAAAGCATTTTGAATTTCCCTGATATTTCCCTGCAAGCCGTACTTTTTTTTACAGCAATATTTAAAAAATGTATTATTATTCCTTATTATTATGCAAGATATGCTTTGACATTATCTTGTTATTTCACGAAAATATATTTATTTTTAATATATAAGTTTACTAACTATTTTGCTTGATTTTTGAACTTCCAAAAAAGTGCAACCAAAGTTTAACATCCAAAAATCAATAATCAATGCATAAAAATTTAATGTACCCCAAATTCAAAATTCCAGAGTATTTACCAAATATCAATAATTCAAAATGCTACTTAAAAATCATAAAAGTACAAGTGCAATATATCTCTTAGACTATTAGTGATAGTACTTTAAGATCAAAGACTAAAGTAACCTCAACATTAAAAAAAAAATCCAATACACTCAAATAGTAGAAACCCAATGAATCCCTATCCCTAATAATAAAACTAATTTATTAAATCTAATCCAGTATCTTAAGATATACAGCTTAGTACACAAAATATATTTCCTAAGCTTAAAAATGTACCCAAAAAATAATAGAGGCAACAACAGTTTCGTTAAGTTTAACAGAAAAAAAATCATTTTAGGGATGTTCAAAAGAAATTTGAATTTTACTAGAAACTTAGCAAGTTTTAAACATTTGAAAAATCTATTTTTAAAATAAATTGAGTGGGCGGGCAAGTACCTAGTTATAGATAGCCAATTGGTTTGTCAAATTTTAGAAACATCAGCATTTTAGTGCGGTTTCTACGACCTTGAAAGAGAAAATTTTCACTTTTACACACTTTTCAAAGTCCCAAACGCAATTTCCCTCTTTTTGATTGCATTTAAAAAGTATTTGAATATTTGCAACTAATCAACGATGTTTCACAGCCAGAAATCAAGTTAAAAATATTTTTTTTGACCAATTCCCTGATTTTTTCAAAAAAATCCCAAATTCCCTGATATTTCCCTGATTTTTCCAGAATGGTCAAATTCCCTGATATTTCCCTGTTTTCCCTGCTTGTGGACACCCTGCTTTAGGCTCAACTTAGGTTGTCCCCGAGTATAGTATATTGATTGCAATTTAAGAAGCACATACATTATTTCTGAAGAAAGAAATCATTTTTCCTGCTAAAATACGCAACGGATCTTAACATACGAGGTCTCAAAATAAAGAGAATTTTCAGGAGCAGTACGTTTATCTCATAAATAACAAAGGTTTAAAAAAAATGCGTTTAAAATAATTCTTTTAAACGTGTTTTTTTTTAAACAAACCGTTGATAATGGCTGCCATCATCTATGAATGAGTAGAAGGGTTAAACTTCTATGATTTTTTTGGAAAGGAATTAGTTTGGTGTGCGTGGGGAGGTTCATTCGGTAATTATCGCACGGACTTGCTAGTTCTATTGGGTTGGAGGGAAAGTTCTGTCGTATTTTAAAGAAAATATTTGAATTCAATTATAAAAATGTGTGTTTAATATTAATCAATTATATATGCTCCGTTATTTGTTACAACCTGTTGCCATCTTTCAGGTAACCTGTGAATTCCTGTTTTGTAGAAGTTCTCATCCTTGGAGTTAAAATAGTCAGCAACTGCCGTAGAAACACTTTCAAAAGACGTGAATTTTTTTCCCCGTTAGATAATTTTGCAGTAAGATTTTTTCTCTCTTAATATTCTCGTAAAGAATCCACTTTTCATCTCCAGTAACCAGCCTGTCCAAAAACGGCTCCACATTGTGTCTAATCAGATGTGATGAACACATTCTTACACGAACAGACAAATTCTTTTCCGTTAATTCATGTGGAACCCAAACACTTTGCTTTAACACAAACCCAAGAGATTTAATGTGATCTCCAACAGTTGTATGATGAATGCCAAACTCTTCTGCAATTTCTCGACTTGTTAAATGTGGATTATTTTCAAACATGGATCGCAAAACATCATTATCGGTCTTGGATGGTCGTCCAGATCGATCACTTTCTTTGAGGCTCAGATCCCCGGCACGAAATTTGCTAAACCATCTTTGACAAGTACGAACATTTACAATATCTTTTCCAAATACCGCACATAAATTTTTACATGCAACCGATGCATTGCTTCCTTTTTGGAATTCATATAAAATGCAGTGTCGTAAATGCACTTTATCTACTGACATGTTTTTCACTTTAAATATCACAAGTAAATGATGAACGGTAAAAAAGGGCACCTTTTATATTATACAGCAGCTAAAAAAACAAAAAAAAATCCTATTGACTCACTAGCCACATGTTCTTTTTATTTACAAGAAAAATCACCTGCCTATTTAAAATATGACAGAACTTTCCCTCCAACCCAATAATTAACTCTTAACATCAAACTCACGAAAAAATTCGCATAATACTGTGTACTAAGGCATCGATGTGTAGCCTACATTGTCGCCATATTCTTGTTTTAACCGACAACGTTGAGATACCCAACATTTAAAAAACATCAAGGTAATCAATAGCAGTGATGCAAGTCTAAAGTATATTTGAGAGGATGCGTGTTTAACGTGTAAATTAACATTACACGTCACAGACAAACTCTGAATGTCGCCACAGAGAAACAAACTGGGACTAAATGGGTTAAGGCAAGAAAGTAATTTGATCGATCAAATGGAGAACCTTTTGATACCCACACAGACTCTTCAGCTGGAGAAGTTTCTCACACACAAATACTTTCGCCTCTTAAAATACCAGGCGTCATTAAAAGACGGAAGCGAAAACTCGATGAACAATAAAATCCTTTCTTTGCAAGTTAGCTGTCGCAGTAATGAGATGCTCTCGGTGACTGTTAAGAAAGATAAAAGGCATTGAGGAATATACTAAGCTAACCAGGGGCAAAAGAAATAAACAAAAATCTCCTTATTAACACACCGAAGTTCGCTGGAACTCCCAACACATCCTAATTGGTCGTATTGGTAGCAAATTTGTCTAGACTAAAACATTCTCGATAAAGTCCAACATATTTTTTTCTTCTTCTGAGAATAACTGATGTTGTGCTGTCTCTTGTTAGCCTTTAAAAAAACAAAAAAAATACATTATATATTTTTTAAAATTTGCTTATGTGACAGTCACTTAAATCGACTATAACTTTCTATTTATCGACAACCGGCGGAATAAACTATAAAAATGAGGTGCCCACCGATTGAGGTAAGACATAGAAACTACTGTGTAGCCCCACGTTTGACGTTACTTAGCAGTTAATCTCGCCGTTACTTAACTGTTACATACTTCAATTGCGGAATATAAAATAGTCATTCGCACTAGATTAGACTTGAAGGTAACTTTACTTTCAGCACCAAGCTTTTCCACATCGCACACAACGTAGGCAGTGCATTTTCGGATCTTTCATTGCAGGAAACGAGCACAGCGGACTACTTCGACACTCGTGCTAATTCAAGTACAGAAGTAGAAGACTCAAAAGGGTCTTTAGCAGGGTCGCATTAGAGCTACACAGTGGGCTATTGGCGACAGCAGATTATAGAAATAAAGCTTGATCAAAAATAAAAACCTCGACAACAGAAGGAAAATTAACAGACACCGCGGTCCTCCATCCGCGCCTGTGCGGGCTTTGCTTTATTTCTAGATTTTACCCAATCGGCGCCTAATTTTGTATTCTTATAGTGTCGAAATAAATCGCCCTAAAAGCATAACATAGTGTTTCTATTCTGACATCCCATGTACTTAATTTAAAGACGTTTCACTTTAACATTTGTGTTCACTTATCCAAATGTACGACCGACTTCCAAATCGCAGTTCTTCAGTAAAAGTTAGTTACTCGCGATAAATAAAAATAACTTTTAATCCGAACAGCTAACATTGAGGCGCAACACAACACACCTCGGAAACACAAAACGAAGTGTGCACAAAGTATTAAGCAACAGGCTTTTCCAATGTCACTCAAAGTCAAGGCATGTGCAATGAAAATTAAAACGCCATTGATTCGCTACCACAAGGTGAATGATTGCGCACGTCAAAATGTCGATTGAGCATACAGTCTCTTTCTTAAGCCTTTGAGAGAATCGAAGATGAGAGGCAATCGATCAAGATTTCGAACGGGGAGCTCATAAAAACATGTTCATTTCGAACAAAACATTTAAATGGCGAAAACTGAATAAGAAAACTTCAATATTTTATATTAAAAACCTTATAGAGAATTTAAAAATTCTGGAAATTTTCTTAACATTTTTCGGCATTATCAACTGAAATGAACTTACAAAGAGAAATTATTTCGACATAGGTGGTAAGACAACTAGTGGAAAAACATGTATAAAAAAATTATATTCTAACTGATTATTTAAAAAATATAAATTAAAAATATCAGTCGAACTTTTGCTACATTTAGTTTTGAAAGAAATATCTTAGCCATTGAAATATAAGCGATATGCTGTCTTATCGGTATAAGTAGCGTAAAATAGCCTGACATCAATAGAGAAAAAGATAATCTAAGCCACCGTAGCTTCCGTTATTGATAAATTACCCTATCTATTTATTAAAAAACCCTTTCCAAGTAGCTTCTCTTTGAATTGAGAGAATCGCTTCCGAGATCGTGCAGAAGTGGTTATTTCCCAGCGCCATTTTCAAAATGTCGACTCCATTTCAAATGGCCTTAAATATATTCATGAATTATGATAAAAGCGCGTGCTTCCTTTTGTTGATGAGAATGTAAGAGACGTTTGCGAGCCGAAATCCTTTGATATTAAATAAAGATTCAGATTTTGACAGTTTCATATATAATAGGGTGTTTAACCATTTATTAATTTCTTAAAATATTCAAATTAAACTATATTTTTTATATATAATAATTAAAAGCAATTTTGACTATTTCAAAGTAAGTGAATGGTAAAAAAAAAATCTTTAATAATGTCACAATGTGTATTTTAAAAAAAGCGACCAACGCAACGCATACCATGACTTTAGACCATTACTTCACAGTAATGGGCCATAGTATAAATTTTTTAAATAATTATTTTTAGTTAAAGTCACATGAAATTAGTAAACTGTATTTGAACGAAACGAAGATTTTTCAAATGCCCATATATGTGTATTTATGCATTTAATTGTTTTTCTTCAAGTAAACAAAGAAATGATAAATAACTTATTTTAATATACAAAAAATCTTTGTTATTAGTCAGCAAATCTAATCTCTTCAAGCTTAATAACTATTAATAAGTTTTAAACCGACTTAAAGAGCGCCAACCAACCGCCAAAGCGCACCGAAGGAGATCGGTTATCAATTTGACTGTTATGTAATTTTTTTAATGTATGTTCGTTCGCGCAAGATTACTGTTCTAATTAAGATATTTGGAGGTTTGTTTTTTTGTTGGATAGGGGGGGGGGGGGGGGGGGGGGGGGATGTCTCACTTGGGTACTTTTTGAAAAAAATATCTGGTTATTCGGAATTCTCAATTATACGGACAGGTTGAAAAAACTTAGGTAAAAAATCCACTTAAAAATAAACTTAGGTAAAAAATGAAATGGTTGTTATCCGGCATTTATTTACCTGGAAATATCGATTAACCGGACTTTTTTTTTAACAGTTTCACCGATTCCACAATATTGGACAAACATTGTCCAATAATGAAATGTCATTCACCAGGCATTTATTAAACAGGATGATCTCAAAATGCAGGGGGGAAGTCAAACTGACTTTAAGCAAAATGCACTAAAAAGTGAAAAATAATCTTAATATTACAAACAAATTGAAAAAAATTAATTATTTAATATTAATTTTATACTCATTGCAACTTTTTGAAGTTGGTGGCAATTTACAAAAACTACCTACATTTTGGCACCGATTTCAAAACGTTGCAGGAGTATAAAATTAATATGAAATAATTAAATTTTTTCAATTTGTTTGTTAAATTCCAAATTTTTCACTTTTTAGCGCATTTTGAAGTTAGTATAATTTTTTTTTTAAAGATTATTATTTTATATTAGCTGAATTTAGGGTACGCAATGTCTTCTACCTGAAACCACCTGCAACAGAAAACTCTTAACTTTTTCCCTCTACGGACAGGCAAACTCGCCACTTGCGGTTTTCTATCGAAATAACACGACGGCCCAAACAGCATTTATTTTTTCACGTGTACAGAGGGTTTTATATAAAAAGCCGGCGATGCTGTCTTGGGTTAGAAGAGGGAAGAAACGAGATCGTCGCGGAATGTTATAATGGGCTGTAACAACCTCGGGGAGAACGACAGAACAGAGTCGCTCCGGACAGGTCACGTCGGCTTTCAATCTGACGTACGCATTGATAGGGTGAGACATTCGGTAACATCCTACGACGAAATCCCTTGTGCAGAACGTTGAAGTAATAGAAACTGATGTGAACACTTAGATGCACCAGATTAGCAACGAAAGTCAAGTAGATGTGATTTCGGTTACTTAAGACTTTGGCGTAGGTTTTAGTAGTGGTTCATGTATTTTTACTATAATCAAATGAAATAATTTATATCAATGAAATGGATTAGAGAAGCAACTGTTAAAATTATATATAAAAAATTCGGATAGGTACAGGCCGCACTGTATCGCAAGGCTTGGTTCGTGAATACTTTTGCTCTCCACGCTGTAAAAAGGTCAGAAAGGAGAAGAGGATAAATGGCCAACCTGGTTGAAGCGGCTCACTTTCCTCAATAGGATTGTAGGTAATTTATCCACAAAGGCTGATTCCCCGTTGAATTATAGAGCGGATGGTTGGTTGGTTGTATGGGGTTTATTGGCACAATAGCCAAAGATGGCCAAGCTGCGCCATTTTATTATAGAGCGGAAGCGCATACTGCAGGAAAAGGCGACGCTCACATCCACGCGGCACAAAGTTCAGAGAAGACAATGGGTAACACTCAGTCTGGTCAGTGCGTCAACTTTCCTCTATACTATGGTATATCATTTATTCACTTAGGCTGATTCCACGTTGAGTTTTGCAGGAGAAAGCGA